>VZTF01006884.1:208814-410465 GCA_013397755.1 Cnemophilus loriae | reverse complement strand
CAAGGAGCGCGACCGGGAGCGCGAGCAGCGCGGCGTGAAGCGGCCCATCATCCCCGCCGCCGTGCCCGAGTCCCTGCAGGAGGTGAGGCCCAGCAGCGGCCGCTGCTCGGGTGCNGGCCTGCGGAGGGGGGTGTGGAGGCGCCGGGAGGGCTCCGGGTGACCGTGGGGACTCCGTCTGACTCCGTGCGCGTTGTGCTGCTTTCAGCAAATACAGAGCAACTTCATCGTGGTGATCCATCCCGGCTCGACCACCCTGCGGCTCGGGCGGGCCACGGACACGCTGCCTGCCGGCATCCCGCACGTGATCGCGCGGCGGCACAAGCAGCAGGGCCAGGCGGCCTACAGGGACAGCTGGCTCCTCAGGGACGGCCTCAATGTAAGCGCGGCTCCGGGCACGGCCCCGCCCCGCCAAAATCCCCGTGTCCGTCGCCTGGTCTGGGGCGGTTTGGTTTGTTGTGTGGTGCATCTGTCCCCCTCATCGTTCATGTTTTTCCAGAGGAGAATACATTCCAGTCAAACTTTTAAGGACTATAGATGCCACCTACTTAAGTCAGTAGGCTTGCACCAGTCTGTGTTTGCGTTTTATTTGATTTGTTTTCAGTGAACTAAATCTAAAAAATTGATAGGTTGAGGGTTTGTACATGTTGATTTCCCTGTGCTGTGGTCTGGTGCTGCACTCGGTATTTCTTCTGATGGAATGCCAACTGTAGAATTAGAGTTAGACTTCTCCATTTGCGAATGTGTTGGTTACTAGTTAGTTTGTGACTTGGATAACACAGCAAGTAATTTTAGTCCAGCCTAGTCAAAAAACATATGTAATAATCTTATTTGTAATCTGAATCTGTAAAAATCGAATTAATATCCCTAATATGAAACCTCACCTTTAAATAATTGAGATATATTTAAACATTTTTGCTCCTACTTCATATTTCTGTAGTTAAGTAGATAATGGCCTGAGAATGTCAGTAGAGATGAAGTCCGGCAGCCACTAAAAGCAGTTAAAAGATTCAACTTGAATAGATGGTGGGAACTCTAATATAAAAAATAGTTTCTTTAAAAATAAGCAGAAGTCCATTTTGCATTGTACAAACATCTGTCCTTTCTACAGTCTATCAAGCACAGTAACGATTTCATTGTTTCCTAAAGCTTCAGTATTACCAGTGTACAGACATGTGGTTTGAAAGTATTTACATTGCATTTTTGGGGTTTTCCTTAGAAACCTGAAAGTACTGAGCAGAGACAAAATGGCCTTAAAATGGTGGACCAAGCAATATGGTCCAAAAAGATGTCAAATGGAGCAAGGCGCATACCAGTGTCACCTGATCAGGTAAGTCATTCTTAAGATCTTGTTAAATGTTCATTCGTGCAGCCCTTGGGTGTGATGCTGTGCTTTGGTGGACAAGAATAGATTCCCTTTATAAACCAAGTATGGATAGTGCTATTGTGTTATCTACCTCTGAAAATGTGAGAAAATTAGGATTTAAAATGTTTCCTCAAGGGCTGGGTTCAAGGGGGTGTTTCATTTTTCTCCCATGCATGAAAAGTGACCGGTAAAATATTTATCAACAGGATTTGGTTTGGTTGCATTTCAGGCCAGGTCATACAACAGACAGATGAGGCCTGCCATTCTGGATCACAGCTCTGGGGCCAAGTGGACAAATACATCAAATCATCCTGAATTTTTGGTAGGAGAAGAGGTAAGATTGATTTTCCTGCTGAATGAGGCTTCATGTGTTTTAATGCAGCCATTAATCAGTTGCAGTCTGCTGTAAGTTAGTATGTACTGAAAGACATAAAAAACTGAGAAACTTTACTGTGGAGTAATTGAGTATTTGTTATCATTCAGCAAGACAAGAGGGTTTCCCCCATTTGCTTAACAAGTCTCTTGGATCCCTTGCTGCTATAAATCACGGTTTTTGCAGGGAGTAGGTGAGAACTTTGCCCATATGGCGTAAGTCAGAGAAATTGATAAAAGTATCACTACATGGAATTGCTGCAGAGTAATTTGATATCTGTGGGCTTCAAAGTGTTTAAATTATTTTAGTTTCTAATATGAGGTAATGGAAAAAATATACCTTCATGTTCAGTAGATGTCTGTGGGTAAGAACATTCAAACAATTTAAACAATAAATTTGCTGTCTTTTTATTTTAATGGTTTATAATCAAGCCCCATTACAAAGAAATCCGTTGTATCGGTGTTACATCAGTCTGAGCTCTGCAGTGTCTTCTTGTTTCTGCTTTTGAAATACTTTTCTTCCCAGTATTTGTTACTGATTTTGTTACTATTTTTTTGGGAAAAGCAATGCACAGAATGCAATCTCTCATTTTCAGGCACTGTATGTTAATCCATTAGATTCTTATAACATACATTGGCCCATTAGAAGAGGGCAGTTGAATCTCCACGCAGGACCTGGTGGCTCCCTCACTGCAGTATTGGCAGACCTTGAAGTTATATGGTCACATGCAATACAAAAGTACCTGGAAATACCACTGAAAGACCTAAAGGTGAGCTGTGAACAGCGGATTAGTGTGGTGTGGGCTGTATCCACTTCTGAAGTGTCACTGTAAAAGAGAAGCAGCTTGCTGTTATTGGTAGCCTCTTACTGGTGCTTTTCTTAACAAATACATTCTTTCTGCTGGTGAGCGTGGTTCCCAAGACTTCATCTGGAATTTTGTCCATGTCTTTAAGACAACAGTTGTTGATAGAACTTCTAACAAGGATGTGGAAATCCCAGTATAGACATTTCACAGTCTTATTCTTTGTTTGGGGTCTTTTTGTTGACTGTAAAGGAGGCACCTGGGGAGGGGTTGCCTAATACTTGTATGATTACTTATCCTTGCCAAGTAGGTGTTTGTCTCATGTCTGATGTACTTTTAAACATTTTAATGGCTATACACTCTTGGCACTTAGTTCTAACACGTTTTCTTTAAGTATTAAAAACCATCCCCTTTCCTAAAATTTTGATTTTTTTTTTAATAAGTTGTATGTCAAACTTTATATGAGAGCTGGCTTTAATTTACTGTTCTTGTCTTCAGTACTACAGATGCATTTTACTAATTCCAGACATCTATAATAAACAACACGTGAAAGAACTGGTAAATATGATCCTAATGAAGATGGGCTTCTCAGGTAAAAACCATAATGAAGCAAGTACTTAATGATTAATTGCGTAAAGATTTCTTTTTTTTTTCTTTTAAGGCACATTTTTGCACATCAATCCCAGTTTAGCTTGGACTAGCACCCTCATCTTTTGCCAGTCACATAACTGCTGTCTCTTTTAAAGGGGCAAAAGGGTTGACTAATAGTGAAACAACTTTTCTGGTTTGCTGTTATGCATTCCAGCAATGGGCTTCTCATTCAGCTGAGGTAAAAAAAGTAACAGTCTTAAGTATTTCTAAAATGCACGATTGTCTGGAGGTACAGACTGGAACCTCGGATGCTTCCCCGGTTTAAACGTGGGCTTGTGATACAAACGTACTCCGTAAAGCTGGATTGAAAGGAAAACAGAGGATGAAATTGGACCTTATTTTATAACTACTTAAAGACCATATCTGAAATGCTAATAGTAATGCTATTTTATTAAAACCAGAAAAAAATTAGAAAAACACTTCATGTACATCTGATAGACAAGACCCTGCACTTCTGGATTAAAAAAATAGTTAAAGTTTGAAGACAATACCCTTAATCTTTCAGAAAAAGGATCATTTGACCCTGCTCTTAGCTTTTTTTCAGGACTTTTAAAGCCTTATCCAACAAAAAAATCTCTTAACTACCCCCCACCAGATCACTAAACATACAGGCTGTCAGTGCAGAGTCAGGCTATTTGTAGATCTTTAAAAGACATTAAAATGTCCTTTAAATGTCAGCAGCATGCCTGTAAAGTTTGGCATGAATTTAATATAATTTTTTCTCATATTACTAGGAATTATCGTACACCAGGAGTCTGTCTGTGCTACTTTTGGAAGTGGTTTAAGCAGTGCATGTATTGTAGACGTGGGAGACCAGAAGACAAGTGTTTGCTGTGTAGAAGATGGTGTTTCCCATCGCAACACCAGGTACCTTAGAGTGTGCAGAATTATTACAATCATGGACTTATTTTCTTACCACAGATTTGACTTGAAAAAGGAGATAAAATTTCTATAAACACAGGAGTTTTTTTACTATGAAGCATTTAACAGAGTCAACTGTTATAATATGAACCTTAAAGAATTCTGGTATCTTTAAAAGAAGAGAACAGGCAGAACTGATCAGAACTAATACTGTATTCTGCAGACTCTGTGAGAGCGATGATCCCAGCATGTCTAAAATCTTCCTGGCATTCCTCTCCCTATCACTGCAGCCAGCCAGGATTTCAGCAACTACATAAAAAGATCTTTTTCTTCTCTGTGCTTTAGGCTGTGCCTTGCATATGGAGGATCTGATGTGTCAAGGTGTTTTTACTGGCTTATGCAACGAGCAGGATTCCCATATAGAGACTGCCAGCTAACTAACAAGTTGGATTGCCTGCTGCTTCAGCACCTAAAGGAGACATTTTGTCATTTAGATCAGGTGAGAAAGGGCAAACTGTGTGTTCTCAAAGTAATTTTTTCTTCTTTACAGAATGTCACTCTGGGGAGCCTTTTTGTGAGTCCAATTGCAAATATTTTACTCAGTAGAATACTGGCAAAAGCTGTAGAAGCTTTAGACTTTAAATGTTTGTAACTCGGCTTATTTTTCCTCTAGCTGAAAGTTGGGAAATCCCAACCAAAGATAATTTCTTTGTTCTTGTAGCTAAAAGAAGCTGTTAATAACTGCATACTTGCTGGTTTTCAACTTCAGTTCTGTAAGATCTGCCAGCAGGTCTCTTCTTCTTGCAAAACCCTCATTGTAGAGGCTTAGGCATGTAGAAAGCTGCCTGGCAGATCATACTACATGCAAAAGACTTTAAAAAACTCAAGAACAGATAAATAAAATCCATAGTTAGAAGAGAGTTTTGTTACTTTTTGTTGTTTTCTGCAGTTTAAAGAGATTATGCAGCTTGATAAATATAAAGTAAACTTTTCTTTTGTTTCCATTGTTTCTGACCTTAGGATATTTCTGGATTACAAGATCATGAGTTCCAAATTCGGCATCCAGATTCTCCAGCTTTGTTGTACCAATTCCGATTAGGGGATGAAAAATTACAGGTGATTTTTAAATTAAATTACAAGTATATTGAGCATTCAGACTCAGAGCCTCTGAGGACTTTGTATCAGTCCAGTGCTACTAAGAGCATATGATTTATGGATTGTTCTTAAACTATGCTTGTAGATAAAATTAATTCCTATATGGATGAGTGGGCCTGATGCAGCACTGGTGGATGCACAAGACTTTCTAAGTAGCTTTAGCCAGAATGGTTGTTGCTTCATCTAAATATGATAATTATCCTTCAAGTGCAAAGCATTAATGTTAATTTTGCAAGTTTTTCAGCTCACCATTGAATGTTCTGATTTTGTAACAAACTGCATTTGAGTACTTATTTATCATACAATACTAAAATCTCTGAAGAAACGTGTGTATTTGTTGGGATTTTTTAAAATTATAATAAACAGAAGACACTTTAGTATTTTACAAACTACCTGGAAAAAAACACCTCTATTTAATTTTGAATGGTGAGAAAAATAGAACAAGACATCTTTTTCCTGTAGTAAATGCCAAAAGAATGAAAACTGTAGTAAATCCATGCCAAATCTCTCTTCAGGCACCAATGGCTTTGTTTTATCCAGCAACTTTTGGAATTGTTGGACAAAAAATGACAATTTTGCAGCACAGGTCACAAGGTGACCCTGAGGATCCTCATGATGAACATTATCTGCTGGCCACACAAAGTAAGCAGGAGCAGGTGTGTGATTGCTGGTTTTATTTTTCATTAACTATCATTTAATTGGGGAATAAAATGAGGGCTCATTAGAATCTCAGAAATCAGAGTTTGTTACCTGGGTCAGAAGTATTAAAGAAGAAATTTAAAGTACGTAGTTACAGATGCCTAAACAATTCTTTAATTAGAAGTGTGCATTTTTAAAGTCTAAGAAGGCTTCATATTATGGGATTGGTCAATCTGATGGAGTTCAAAGTAAGCCCTAATTTAGAATGTGAGGATTAAAATGAAAATTAGACGAGGTAATAATGCAGGGCTTAACATTGCTGTGCAGAAAGGTGAAGGGCAGTGCAGTGGTGCTCTTTGTACTGTTCTGTAACCTGCTGAAGATCTTTTTGCATTTTTCATATTTCCACTTGTTTTCTCATTTTTAAGTCTGCAAAAGCTACAGCTGACAGAAAATCTATGTCGAAGCCTGGTGCATTTGAGGGAGAATTGAGAGGCCAGTCCTCAGACATTTCAGAGAGGATCTACCCACAAGAAGTGGAACTGGGATCTTCCCAGGGAGACTGCATGATACCTGGCAATGATTCAGAGGAACCTTTAAATGCACACATGTCCAGGAAAACTGCTGTTTCTCAGTTTGAAGGCAAAGCCTTGGGCCTGGACAAAGCCATCCTTCATAGTATCGACTGCTGTGGTAAGAATTACATTTGTACAATTCTGTAAAATAGACCTCAGAGTGGATTTATGTAACTCCTATATTTCACCGAAGAAAGATGTGTCCCTGGGTTTTGTCATCTTGACAGTAGCTACACTGTTTCTTATACTTGCATCTTTGTTGATGTTTCTTGAGCTACATGTTTAGTATCTCCAAGGAATAGAGAAAGAATTTTAAAAGCAAACATCTGTTTCTATCTGGTTTTACTTGCACTAAATTAATTGTATTACAAATACAGGCCATGTTAAGTTTAAAAAACAGATCTGTTTCTATATATCCATTAATTCCAGCATCTGATGATACAAAAAAGAAGATGTACAGCTCCATCTTAGTAGTGGGAGGAGGCCTTATGTTTCATAAAGCTCAAGAGTTTCTTCAACACCGAATTCTCAACAAAATGCCACCTTCTTTCAGAAGAGTCGTTGAAAATGTTGAGGTCATCACAAGACCTAAGGTAACTGTTAACTGAGGGCTAAGTGATTAGTAAACCGTGATTGGTTGAGGTCTTTGAAGGATTAAAAGAAAAAAATTCTTTCAAAATCCCAGAGTAGTTGAATATCTGAGATTTAAGGGAGCTTTCATCTTATAGCACTGGCCAGTTACAGGCAGGAAGTTAGAGGCATAGCAAGAGTGTTACTGGTACAGATCACTGAAGTGTTTATTAGCTATTCTTGAATAAGCAGTTAGTACTGGCCCGTGAAGGTAACCTGTCTCCTCAGCAAGAAATTGTGATTTTTTATTTTTTAGTACTATCAAGATAATAGAAAAACAGGCATTGAGATTCATTTTCATTTGGCATTAATCAGGCAAAACTTGTAAATATATTTGTCTGTTTCAGAGCCTCCATTACTGAAGGCAAGATTTTCATGATGTGCTTAGAAAGCATCTTAAAACAAAAATTGATTTCTCAAAGCATCTTGAATATCAATTAAATATTTTTATCTCACTATTTTTTCCTGGAAAAACTTTTCTCCTCTCCTGCCCTGCCAGATTCTAACTGGTGAATACTGTTGGAAAAAGTAGGATATAACTTTGGAGAGCTATGCAAAATTAGATGGGTGATTGTGTGCAATCTGTGTTTTGAATTTAGGATATGGATCCACGTTTAATTGCCTGGAAAGGAGGCGCAGTTTTGGCCTGTCTGGACACAACTCAGGAGCTGTGGATATACCAGAGGGAATGGCAGCGTTTTGGTGTCAGAATGTTACGGGAGCGAGCTGCGTTTGTGTGGTAATGGAGGTGGTTACAGAGGAACCTGTAGGAACTTCGCTGAAGATTGCTTTCTCCAAATGCCCTTTTTTTCCAGTGCACAGGAATTGATCTTCTGCTGATATATATTTTTTGTATTTTATGAATATCAACTGCAACTGAGATTTTTCTGGAGGTGTTGGAAAAAACCAAAAATCTTACTGAATGCACTTGACTTCAGCTACCCTTCATCTTTTGAATTGTATGCATTGAATTCTGCATACAGAGTATCACTGTCATTTCCAAGGTGACTATATTTATATTATACAGGTTATGTATATTAAAATTGTACAATGTAGGAACCTAAGGTATAAAACATGATGTGACAGATGTCAAGCCAAGATTCGTTCCAGAAACATGGACACAGAAGCAACAGCTGAAGAGTGAAGCTGTGGCTTTAATGTAATATTCTGATTCCTACTCTAATGTTACCAGGAGATGAAGTTGTTATATAAGTGATCATTAGGGTAAAAGTGAAATGAAGAACTAAAACTACAGTCACTGTTTGTATTTTACTTATGTAATAAATTATTTTACTTAGAGGAAAGACAAGAATTTGGAAGTGGAGTATTTTTTACTTGCCTGTTCTTATCATCAAAACCTCTCATCAGCTTTCCCTTATCCGTTGTAGAGTCCACTTTTTTCCCTATTTTACAAAAATCAATATAGTACACCCAAAAGACCTAGCTGCAATTTTATACAGCCAGCACGTTTTCCAGTTTCATTCCATCTGAGGGCAGCAAGGCTGCATTCCTCAACCACCCTGCAACACCAACCAAACCTGGTTTGGGCGGGCAGCTGCCTTCAAAAGCAGGACTTCAAAAAGGACTGATGTGAACTGAAATATTGAAGCTGGAGCTTCCTGAACAAACTTGAGAGCATTCCTATTGCAATAGTACCTAAAAGGGAGTCTCTTTCATGTGATCTTATCTAAAATGATGCTTGCAGCAAAACTCAACAGAATAGAAAAGCTCAAGAAGGTGAGAACTCTTACCTCGGTCTGAGATGGCACGAGCTGCCACAGCAATGAAACACAATCACAAGAAGAGCAGCAAGGAGAAAACGCTCAAATCCTCCAACTGAATTGATTGTGAGGAGCTCTAGAAGAGAAGAAATCACTTTGAAACAAGTCTAAGAGCTGTCATCAGTTATCATAATAATACTTATCAATATATGGTATTTATGGATTCATTTATGTGTATTTTAATAGACTTTACAGAAAATGCACACAGAATTATTGAAATGATCATTTCCCATGTCCATAGATAGAAAGTGTGCTAAGAAGCAATGCGAAATGATTAATCATCAGCATTGGAGCTGCTGACTAATTTACTTCATGTTCTTCCCTACTTTGAAAGAAACAAGGCGTATCAGTCTGAATCTGCTCCCTACCAATTCCTCCCACTTTACTGGAATGTATCTCCCCCTGCAACCTAATGTCTCATCAGTCAGTCATTATCTCATCTCCTCTCTTTGTTTATAGTTTTACCTGAGCAAGAGCTACAAAATAACTAATTCCTGAAGTGCAGCATTACTCTAATAAGCATAAAACTTAAGAGAAGGAAGGTGAAAGGCAAGATTTGCCAAGACCAGTATACATAAAGTCACCTAAGACCAAAATCATCTGCATCTTAACAGGATTTTAACATTCAAACATCTGTATAACCGAAACATTTATTTGTTCCAAAATTTTGGAAACATACAGGGGAAAGTCTGCTGAATTTACCTGATAATGCAACAGAAAACAATGAGTATTTTCAGTTTAGTCTGCAGTGAATTCTGACTCGAGAATGATAAATATTCAAGTATCCATGCATTAAAAAGCAGCAAATTCACCTGCACAGAATTCTCGAGATTTCTGTTTAAAGTTCGTATCTGTGATTCAGTTGGTAACAAAGGGATAAGATATCATCACCAGTTTCTAGTCAGCAGGCCCATGAAATACTGGACACCTGCGGGAGCCCTTACAATGAAGTGGAAACTCCTCTATTTTTCCACATTCAAAACAATGAACACAATTAGAATTTTGTGCTCTACATCTGCTCCTACTTAACTGCTGAAATTACTCTGTTACTTCGTGAAACTTCTATACTGTTATACATATTTAGTGCATATTTTCTATAGACTTTTTATTTGCTTACTGAATAACAGCATTGAAAGTGTACAAAGTTGTTTCAATGCTGCAAACACACATCAGTTTGATTTTGAGCGTTCTTAATCACTGCAAGGATTAAAGACCACTTATATCAAGTACACATTTACTCAGTTCCACAGGGAACAATTACTCTTTTCTGTTAATGAATAATTATTCAGAAGTTTGGAGTGTGGTGCTTGAGTGTGAATAACCAACCACCCAGAGACTGTCCGTTATCTTATTAAGAACAAAAACATTAACAAGTAATTAAGCTAGAAAATTATTAATCATTCAATGCATTTTGAGAAGAGTGATAAGGAAGGACTTGGGAAAAATCCCAGCACTTACAAGCAATATCAAAGATATTGCAGCAGAGACCATTGTCCTTAGATGATGTCGAGAAAAAGCACAAGATCTCACAATAATCGTGGTGTGTCTTCATTATATCAGCTTTGTTCTACCATGAGAATTCTGAAAGGGAAAACCAGACTCCTGGGTTCGTCCTCCAGGAGTGGCTCTGACTCTTCACACAATACAAATCCCTGGCCATTTGTCAAGGAATTTTATGAGATACTGTCAACACTCTCACTGCCTTATCAGTGATACAACCAAACTCGAAAATCGTCACTGCTCAGGCAGCAAATCAGTCAACACAGACAGCCCCGGTGGGACAGCGCGTTTGCTACTCCCACTTCCAGACCAAAGCGTTCTCCTGGAAACACGCGTTGCCCAGGTAAGAATCGCAATTAAAGCCTTGAACTGCAAGTTCCAGCTCAACTTTCACGGGCTGCTTTCGAGCACTGCGCTCAGCGCTCATGCATACACAGACACCTCCCGTCAGCGCCGGGGACGGAGCGAGGCGCGGGCACGGCGGGCACGGAGCGAAGCGCGGAACGGGGCGGGGATCGGGGCACGGCGGGCGCGGAGCGGGGACACCGGGGGTTTCATCTCCAGCCGCGTTGCAGCTCCCAGCGCTCCCTCTGGAAATCGTTTTCGCAGCCGAGAGTGGGGGAAACGTTTTTTCCGCCCCACTAAGAGGCGGGTGAAAAAGTTGGAGCGCTCCGGGAAGGAGCCGGGAGTAGGAACGGGGGATGTCGCCTCAGCAGCCCCGCGCCCCGGCGTTCCGCGGCGGAGCTGGCAGCCCTGTCCCAGCGGGGTGCGGGAGCGGCGGGGCAGTGCAGCCGCCCGGGGTCTCTGGCGGGATGGGCGAGGCTGAGGACTTCGCTCGCTGCCCCTCTGAGAGCTTTCGGAACGGCGAGAAGCCTCTCCGGTACATCCTGCGCAGCAGCCAAAGGGTGCATGCCGGGGGGAAGTCCCAGCCGCGCTCCTGCCCTGCCTCCCCGCGGAGCTCTCCCCCCGCAGCCCCCGCTCGCCTCCGCGCCCTCCCGCCGGCGGCCCCAGCGCTCCCAGGGACCACCCCGAGCTCCGCCCGCCGGGCTGGGCGGTGGCTGCCGAGGGTCGGCGGCAGCCCCCGCACAAGAGCGGCCTCCCCCGCCCGGGCTGACACAGACGCGGCCTGTGGGTTCCCAGTCCTGCGGAGGGGACCGGGACCGACCCATCTCCCTCCTGCTCGGGCGGGAGCGGCCGCGGTCCCGGTGCGGTTCAGGAGCCGCCGCAGGAACCGCGGACCGCCGGAGCTCACAGACACGCTTGTGCACAGAGGAAGACGCGGCGAGGTAAGTCGGCTTGAACACTTTCAGCCCTGGAAATGAAACTCACCACAAAGTTTTTGAAAGTGAATGAACTCTCTCTTTAGTAGGACTGAAGGGAAAGTTAGTCCAAAACTTTCCCACAGCAGATGCATTTAAACCCTGTTACACACCCTGCCGCACGGAAAAACAAACAAACAAAAAGCAAGATCTGCTTTAACCTGAGGAGCTCTTCCTCCTGCACTTTACAAAGTCAGGCCTGACAGGATTTGGTAGTGCCATGAAGGGTTAATGTCCTGACCCATTGCTCTGCTGCATTATGTGTTGTCCATGCTGTGGACATCTCTGGCAGAGAGGATATTCTTGTTTCTCCTCTGTCACTAGAACAGGGAGTAAAGTTGCAGGCACAGTGGCCCTCTCGTTTTTGTTTGAGGATGAGGTTAGAGGAAATGGGGTAGGATGGTGCTCATGCAGAGGGACTACTGAAAGAGGAGAGTGGATGTGAATCAATATGGCAAAAAGAATCGTGCATTGAAACTAGCATTTTAGTCCATTGAAACTAGGGTTTTAATCCATTCAATCAAAACACGTGTGCTGGATTTATATTAAGTCAGAATGACTTGATTTTTGACCTCTGCACTTCAGAACTCAAAAGCACCAAGGTTTTGAGTGAATCATCTACACGCTGACTGTCAAAGTCACTTGACTGTTATGTCCGGGACACTGCTGGCTGACTGCACTTCCAGGTCTCTTTGCAAGATAAAAATTCACTCGAATTTTACTCTGCCAGTCCTATTCCATTTAAAGTAAAAGAATAACAACAAAAAGGGAAGAAAACCATGAAATAACATCGAACTATATAGCTGAAAAACATATGGTGGAGAAGATTTAAAATATACTACTCACGTTACTTAAAAGGTGCATTAGATTTAGCTTTCTTGGGTGGCAGTTCAGCCTTCTACCCCAGACAGTGAGTGCTCTGCCTTGGGGCCCTTACAGAAGTCTGTTTTCATATGTGACCCGAGATCACCACTAGTAGAGCTGCAATAGTAGGTACCCGTGGATTACATCGGCCTGATACTGTATTCAGAGTTGTGTTACAATGATGCAAGGAGCCCCAAACACCTGGTTTCAGAATCCCATTGCCCACTTCTAGCAAACCAGTGTATGATTAGCCGTATTATTATATCCTAGCAGCAGAGTTTTCCTGCTGAGATGCTCCTGCTCTCCTCAGTCTTGCACGACCACCGGCCTCAGGCCCTGCTGAATAGCAGCTTCGGTAGATGCAAATGTTTTGAAAACAACCTCCAGATCTTGAAGCTCTAGTGCAATACAGGGCATGTGTTTTATCTTACTGCCATGTGCATTTCTGCAAGTCTGCTCACTGATTCCTGAGGAACGTTTTACCACATCTTCATAAAGAGGTCATGATATAGGGGAACCCAGATAAAGACACACAGTAACATCCAGTAAGGTCCAAAAGATATTTTTTGTTGGTAGTGAGGACAGAGCATCCCAATAGGACTACACTGTATAAACCTCCCTATTTCTACCTATTTGCTTTTGACATAGCTACTGCAACATTTAAGAGAGCTGGCCATAAAACTGTAGTTCCCTACTGGGACAGAGTATCTTCCCCAGATTATCAGGGCTCAGGCCCATATCCTACCAAGCCCCTCACCAATCTGCTGCTCCTGGATCAATAAAGTCCTGTGGGTTAAACATAGGTACTGCAAAACCGTAACCGTCTTCACCACAACCAAAACAAAGAAAAACCTCTCCACCTTTACATCCTCCTCTGCTGCATCACAAGAAGCTGGTAAACCTTCAAGAAAGAATCCTTTGATAATCTCCACCTGCAAAAAATCCTGACACCCTCCCCATCTTCAGATGGGAACAATTTTGAATTAGCCATGTGAGGAGAATCAGCTGTGTGAACTTTAGGCTCAGACAAATCCCCAGCATTTTTTTTTCTTCACAGAACAAATTGTTCTCCACAGCTGATTGTTCATTCAGAAGTTTAGGGGTTTGTATAGCCCCAGACAAGTTCATTACAAGTGTTCCTAAGAAAACCCAGAGAGTTATGCTTCTTCCCCTCTGTTCCCAAAGAGTAAAGGAACATACTTTTGCAAATGAGATTGTACATAAAATTGGATAAAATTATAATTGTACATGGAAGATTTTTAACATTTAGCAGAAATTTACACCTAATTTTGCTACAGAGTATTCAACGTATTTCAGGAGAACGCTCACTTATATTTTTCAGCTGGGCAGTGCTGGAAGAGATAAGTGTAATGGACTCTGCATGAGTTGCTGTCTCTAGAATCCATGACAACAGCTTAGACAGAAGCCATGGGCCGGGAAGAAATACTATTTCTAGTCCAAGGACATCCCAGTTCACTAATTGTTTAGACTAAAAGGAATGGTTTCAAGGGGAGAGAGCAGGAGAAACCCTTCAGAGTGGCCAGCAGGATCAGTACCTGTGACACACAGTTTCACAGGCTTCTCTGAAGGTAAAAACTTGCCATTCCTACTCAGCCTAAGGATCTGGTGGTGTTAGATTGTAACTCTACTCAGAGCACTCTTGGAGGATCTGGGTTTGGTAGCAAGGTAGAAAGGCACAGATGAACAGATTTTGCCTTTCTCTGTGTTAGGAGACACACCTCCAAATCCGGCAGTTTTCACCTTAGGGATAGCTGGAAATGAGTTTGTTACACATTTGTTTCGTGGAGACGTCTGGCAGAATGTGCAGTGAGCACACTCATCATCTCGATTGTGAATTGCCTTGTGTGATATCAGTGTCACAAACTTACAGAGAAGTTTTTGAAATCGTTATTTTTCTTAAATTCTTGCCTATTAGAGGTGGATAAAGGGGTACTACACGGAATGAAAAAGTTTTCACCCCTTATGGATTTGGCAAATACTTGAAAATGTTCATCTGTCTCAGGAACCAGAAGCAAATCAAAATCAGACTACATGTAGGACAGTACACCATTTGACTGCCACATAGACTGCATTAAAAGAATAATAAGACCGTAAACGTTTACTGGTTTATTGGCATTGTTGTTAACTTTTTGGGTAGTGAAAATGGGTAAAGTATACCAGTGTTACCTGAAAATGACTGACATTTTAGAGGTAGTAATGCTTACATCTTAATTAGTATCTTTGGCTTTTTTCCTAGGGTAAACCACTGGATTTTTGTCAGAAGTTCTGCAAGAGTGACTAACTATCAGTAAAGATGTCATATTTAATGAAAGGATTTAAATGTCACAGTCCTGTGATGCGCAAAGTAGCAGGAGGCCTGTTTAAAGCACACACATTAAAAAACATGTTATGCATCAATGAACAACAATTTAAAATTTCACGTGCATCGTCTCAACTGAGCTCTGAAAAGGCAAGCTCTTATAATTACATCATTGTAGGAGCTGGATCAGCAGGCTGTGTACTGGCCAACAGGCTGACAGAAGACCCTCAGAGTACCGTGCTCCTTTTGGAAGCAGGCCCTAAAGATACCCTGCTAGGCAGTAAAAGACTGATGTGGAAGATTCACATGCCTGCTGCGTTAACGTACAACCTCTGTGATGAGAAATACAACTGGTACTACCACACCACAGCCCAGAGGCACATGGATGACCGAGTCATGTACTGGCCCCGGGGCAGGGTGTGGGGCGGCTCCTCCTCTCTCAATGCCATGGTCTACATCCGCGGGCACGCCGAGGATTACAACCGATGGAGCAGGGAAGGGGCTCTAGGCTGGGACTACGAGCACTGCCTGCCCTATTTCAAGAAGGCACAGACACATGAGCTGGGGCCGGATCAGTACAGAGGTGGGAATGGCCCCCTACATGTGTCAAGGGGGAAAACAAACCATCCTCTTCATCAAGCATTCCTGGAGGCAGCCCAGCAAGCTGGGTACCCCTTCACAGATGACATGAATGGCTATCAGCAAGAAGGCTTTGGCTGGATGGACATGACTATACACCGAGGTAAATCATAAAGGGGTCCTTGGGTAATTTCTATTTCTGACCCAGAAATTATTTTGAAATATGGACGTATAATCTGCACTGAATGCCATTTGAGTGTTCAGGTTACTACCCAGCTATGGCACTCTGTATTTACACCCTATTCATTTCACAGCAGCTTGCTATTAGTGTACTGTGTATTTCATTGAAAGCTGCATTGGCAGGCAAGGCCTGATTCACAGTTAAACTACATCATTGTGAAATCTGTTATGTTAAAATAAAATCTTTAGTTACTGTATCAAATCACATTTGCTTTGAGCTGTCTGAGCTCTATGAAGGATTTCCCTCTGTAAACATCGTGGTGGTTATTGGCCCAAATCTGAAGAATACTGAGCATGACTATTTTGATCTTTAATGTAAATATACATTGTAGGTCAAAGATGGAGCACAGCTAGTGCTTATCTTCGCCCAGCCATATCACGCCCAAATTTCTCAGTTGCAGAGAAGACACTTGTAACAAAAATCTTGTTCCAAGGAACAAAATGCATTGGTGTTGAGTATGTGAAAAATGGGCAAAGGAAAAAGGTAAGAGATTTTCAATTTCCAGTATGAAAGGTATGAATCAAAGTAATTTTTTTTTAAAACAAACTTCTATTAAAAATGTCACTTTACTATGCAAAATGTCCTTTTTTTAGAAGTTATGTTGTTTCTTCCGGTATATGATTCCTTGTCAGTTATTTTACAGTAGATGCTATTCCAGTTGTCAATTCCAAATTGATTTAGAGAATTCATTCTAAATCAATTCCGTTGATTTAGAGATTAACTTCATCATCATATTTCCGTCTCCCAGTGCTGAGGGGCCAAGCCACGACTTGATGTTACTCAGAGTGTTGTGTAAGATGTCTGACTGGAACCTATGGTGCAACCATGCCCTGTCCCAGCACATTGACCAGAGTGCTGCGATGGTGATGTTTCTGAAAAGCCATCCTAAAAATGCTGGCCTGGCAAAGGAAAACCTGTAAAAGCCAGATACTGAAATCTGAATGGCGCAAGGGATAAACGATGAATCTTGCCTTATGGTTGGCTGTGGAATGAAAATTTTTCAGTTTCAGTCCAACTTCCACTGAAAATGTGACTGTGTGGAAGGAAGCTTGAATTGTCATTACAAAACTCTGTGTATAATTGATTCATTTTATGCCTCTTTCAACCCATTGACTTCTCTAAAACCTAAATCAGCCTCACTTCCCTTAACAGCTGCTTATGGACTAGTCTGTAACTAGGATATTGCCTGAAAGAGGCTTGTATGCTAATAACCTAAGATATTTAGTCACAAACAATTATGAAACAATTACAAAGTGTAATAATAATATCCTAGAGAAAGAAGAGTACAAATTTTGGGGGGTTGAGTTCAGTAAGCCTTATAAAACTCAGCAGATGAGTGTTCTGTGACTGAGCACCTGCTAAAAGTTAAAATGCAGTGTAAATAACCTGTTCTTTGATTTTCTAAGGCACAGAACACATCTGCTGCTTTCTAAGTGGATTGCAAATGATAATCAGTTTAGCAATATAAAACAAAAGTTGCAGAACATTTAATGGATTTCATAAGCTATTAAATTTCTGTGAAAACAGTACCTCTAATTGCTGTTCTTGTGCCATTATCAAGATCAATTTTGTTGAAGAAAGTCTTGGAAACCCAATTACACATGATCAAAGACTTTCTGAATACTGGACCATTTCACTGCAAAATTCTTCAATTGCTATGAATTTTCGTACATACTAGTATAGGTATGAATTCTACAGAGTGAATAATATATATTTATATCATGTATTGCACAAAGTACACCTTTAAAGTATTTCCCTTCCTCCCCTCCCAGCATCAAAACTGCAGGATTAGTCTGCTTTTACTTTCTGGAAAATTTTATACCTGTCAGGATGGAAGAACTAAAAATTTTATTGCATTATGAGCATCAAGATGAAGCACTTGACCACATTAAAGAGTTTTTGTTTTTACAGTCTATTTTAGATAGAATCTCTTTTACGTCAGTCATCAACAAAGTGAAAAGATCATCAAAACCTGATTCAAAAATGATTCAAAACCTATTCACCAGCCAGTGACTTGTTATTTGTCTAACACTGAAGTCCTAGAGACCTCCCAGGACTCCAGTAAGCCCTCTGACAAAAGTAGGAAAGTACTCCAGGAACATCCCTGGAGTTTTTAAGCTCAGAATCAAGCAGAAAAGTATATTTTAAAGGATGAAAATGTTTTAATGCATTATAGACTAACCCATACCAAAATGTATCAAAATCACTTCTTCCTCTTAGCCTGTTAGCTGTAACTTTATGAGAAACAGTGTGGACTAGGAATAACTACAGTGCTGACTTTGCAGTGAGTTTAGACTGAGCAAGCATCATTTGAATGCCACTTTGAACGAACTGGTACCAGTTCTGTGTGTACCATAGAAAATGTAAATGTGTTATGTCTGCATAACATGCGAAGCACAGCTCTAAGTATTGGTTCAACAGGCACTGGTGTGGTCTTTATTAGTCTTAACATGCTAACGATTGCTCAGAGCAAAGCAATAACGAATAAAATATATCAGCACTGGCCATCTCTTGGCCATATCAGATAAATAGTGTGAAAATGCTTTTTATTATTATACACTTTGATATTACTGTAGCAACAATCTCATTTGCCATCATTCTGTATAGCTGAGGTGTCATTCAAAAAGGACAGGATTACAACAAGTTAATATGCATTCCATGCTGATCTCTTAAAACTCTGGGTCAAAGACAGAGGAATAATTTAGCAGCCTGTATCACAACCAGCTCAGGGCTCAGACCAAACCATTTGATGAAAAGACTGTCAGCAAATTGGAATTCAGTGCATGCCTGCAGTCAGTTTTATCAGTAGTGCTTTAGTGAGTGAGGGGATTTTGAGGACTACCAGGAGCTAAGAAACCAAACTTTAGTCTTGGTTGAATTAAAAAAATATAAGCTCTTGAGAATTTTTGAGCTACCATGTCTGTGAATTCCAAATCTTCCTCAGGAGTTTCAGTTTTAATTTATAAAGAGTTACTGGAAATGGCAGAGAAGCTTAGCTCCCTGATCGAGTGTCACAGGTACTCTTCCCCTGGCGAGGAGGACAGGAGCTGGGCTGAATGTTTCTGTGCCACACGGTTTGAATGGATTGTAAAGATGGGAATAAGTACAGGAATGATCAAAGTAAAAGCTTGATTACTTCTCTCTGTGGAAAATTCTGACAAGCCAGGAATGTATGTAAATGAGGAAAATGTGAGGGAAGGGTGTCTAATCTGGATCAGAACAGCATAGCCAAACAGCAGCCCTTGATGTTGCTTGCATTCAGCTCAGGCTTAATAATCTTAGGGCTTTTGTGCTCATTTCCTTTTAGGTTTTTGCCAATAAGGAAGTTATTTTAAGTGGAGGTGCTATAAATTCTCCCCAGCTGCTTATGTTGTCTGGAATTGGAAATGCAGATGATCTGAAAAAACTGGGGATCCCGGTTGTTTGCCATCTTCCTGGTAATTTTTTTTCTTTTTTCTAGCTTTTCATCTTCCTATGGATACAACTGAACGACCATTAAATTAAATGAATCATGAAATTGAGTTTTCTTTATGTCAAGTTGTTTAGACTGAAACACATGTTGAAACATGTTTGTTACAAATCAGTGGAAAGATGCATTGATTTTATACAAATCAGTGGAAACATGCATTGATTTTAGAACTGAGCAACAAACTCCTACACTTTCTTCACTACATTTGACAGTGAAAAATGCCTTTCTGAGGGCATATTTTTGTATTTAAGCAGTACGCTTGTCATTAGGAGTTTTGAATTAGTTTTGATCCACAGCAGATTGTATAAACTCCCACTGTCATAAATATTTAAATATAGAAAGTATAACATGAACTTTTCCTTAAAGCTAAAAAAGTTAGCACAGTATGAAGTCATATCTGGCAATTTTAGAACAAGCGATATATCTGCCATTTAACTTTCTATTTTCATTCTGTTTACATTATGTTTATGTAAAACCTTATTCTGATATGAGCAAAAGGCTGAGATGACTCATGGCCTTGGTCTGTGTCATCACTGCCCTTGGAAGAGGTTGGTTTAGTTTCCACTTAAGCTGTTCTCTGCTTGAAACATGGTGGGTAATAGTTCTGTGTGAAAGAACTTTTTTTTTTTCCTCTCAATTTCTTCTCCCTCCCCCCATTTCTACCCCCTGCAGGAGTAGGCCAGAACCTTCAAGATCATTTAGAAGTGTATGTCCAGCAAAAGTGCACCAAACCTATCACTCTGTATAGTGCACAAAAGCCACTTAACATGGTGAGGATTGGCCTCGAATGGCTTTGGAAATTTACAGGTATGAAGCAAAGTATGAAATCATTCTACCACTGACTGATTTAGAATTATGACAGCCTTTTATCCGTGAATTTTATAGTCTGGCAGCCTTGATATGTAATCTTTTTCATGCTCTGGGAAATAACTGGAACTTGCAAATAGACTTGAACTATTTATTTTCTTCTAAATCAGAATATTTTAAAGTTTTTATATCTTAGGTAATGAGGGAGGTTATTACACATCACTTTTAACATTATTATATCTTAAGCAAAGAAAAATTCTATGTTTAAAAATCAGTGCTACTGAGAAAAGCTATTGCAAAAAAAAATGGAGAAAATATTCTATTTTAAATCAATGTGATATCAATAAAAACATATTCTTGAACTAAGTTTTCTGAATGATTGTCTCAAAAGAATTTGTTTGTTGCTCTGATCAGAATCCTTTTGGCCTGCAAGTAATGTGAATTGACTTTCCTTAAAATGACACATGCATTTTACAGTACCTCAGTCACACGTTGTACCTTAAAAAGAATCTGTAAACATAATCCTTAATCAGTTAAATAGCTCGGCCAAAGTTGAGCTCTACATCACTTGCTGAATTATATTATTATTTGGCAACTTATTCTGGGTATATGTGGCTTTTTACCATGCAAGTAAATATTGAGGGCTGACTTACAGTTTTAAACAGACATGAAAATAACGTGAGACACGCTGCAGGGATTTCATCTTTCCCTTCAGGGTAGGCACTGTGGGTGGCTCTGCCTGTTCCACGTGGCTGATGGGGTAACTGGAGTGCACGTCGCGGAGCGAGCAGTGCAGGAATGTCAGCATGTGCAGCCGGTTCCCTCCACGCCTGTTAGAATCCAAACCTGCTTCTGGAGTCAGACTCTTGGCCTGCCAGTTGCAGTGAGATAACTGTAACACGCCATTGTCAGAACAGTGGGATTTCCAAAGTTATGCATATTTACATTTACCTAGGAATTAAAAAGCGGATGAAAGTGATGCACATTGCTTTAACTGCGAGCTGTTCGTAATGGATGCAGCTGATGCTGTACAAAGAAATTCTTCATGGTGGTGCGACTAAGGGTTAAAAATAAGTGGACTCGTTGCTCTTCTGAGGTCTTTTAATGGCATCTTCTCTCTCCTTTACGCTCTCTAGGTGAGGGAGCCACTGCCCACTTAGAATCTGGTGGTTTCATCCGAAGTGAACCAGGGGTTCCTCACCCCGACATTCAGTTCCACTTTCTTCCTTCTCAGGTGATTGACCATGGTCGGGTTGCTTCCACAATGGAAGCTTACCAGGTGAGATGAAGAGAATATTCCAGTAATGTTTTGTAGCCTTTAGCAAGGAGGTTTATGCTCCATTATAAATGTTGATAATTTGTCTATATACTGAAAAATACTTTGTTCAGTACAATACAGAAGAGAGTGCTTAACCTCCTAAATCGGGGAAAAAACACAGCCTTGTTATTTGATATTGCCACCAAACTTATGCTAGTTTTTATCTCTGGGAAAGCAGGCAAGTGTTGAATTAAGGAATCACTCTACTGAAGTGCCCTAGTGCTGTGCATTAGGATACCATTGTGCCAGGGGCTGTTCAAAACTAAAACAAGGTGTTCCCTGTTCCATTCAGTTTAGACAAAGGTTTAAGTGGAAATGTATAAAAACACTCGTTGATTCACTGGCACAAATCCAAGCCCCATTTCAGACTATCATCTTGATCCAAAACTCTGTGCTAATTCTGGGGAACTGTCACTGAGTATACATGTTTCTCCTTGTTAATCTGTTTTGAGGACAATAATTTGGTCCAGTAGCTGATTGTATTAGAATGCTCTGATACTACTAAACTGGGATGGTTGTATTTTAAATGAAAAGAACAGCTGCGAGTTGATGTGGCAGGTATAATTCCTCCCTGCAATGGAATTTCACATTTACAAAAGAAATTATATAAAATGGAAAAATGTTCAATGTTATTTTCCACTATCTTTGGTTAATGTTTACTTTTGCTGAATTTGTAAAGTCTGTCTAAATTGAAAAAAAAGAACAACAAAAAAACAAGCAAAAAAAAACCCTCAAAAAACCACCAAAAACCCAACATACTGAATTTGGAAGTGCATCTGGTGGGATTGTGTCATGAGTACGGTGTGGGTGTTGCAGGTCCACGTGGGACCCATGAGGAGCACAAGTGTGGGCTGGCTGAAGCTGAAGAGTTCAGACCCAAATGACCACCCCATCATTGAGCCCAACTACCTGTCAACAGGTAAATGCAGCTTCTCCTTGGTCTGATGGCAGCTTATTTCCCACCTGTTTCAGTAGCTGATTTTTGTACCTATTCAACACCAGTTCAGAAGCGCTGGCCGGTACATTGTTACTTCTTTCTCATTTATAAAAGTCAACTAGTATCAGAAGAGAAGACTGTGCAAACCACTGTGTAAACTAGAAAGAATTCCCTTTTGGGGATGAAGTCAGAATTCTCAGTATCTACTCTGTCTGGCTGTTTGTGTCATCCCCTCCTCTGCTTGTGAAGGAATGAATCACTTTTGCTTCTTTGTGCTTAGATTATTTTCCTTTTCCTAGACAGTGGGTACAGCAAGATAAAGTGCAATTCCTCTTAGTTCACATCTTCCCTTTTGGGGCTGTGCAATATAAGTGACATTTTATTCACAGTGAATGTAAATATCTGTGACTTTGAAAAATATTCTGCTTTGTTATGGCTTTCAGCAAGAAGTGAGAGACTTTCCTTCCAGCCTTTTTTCTGCAGTGCTGCTTTTTTCTGTTTTGCATTCTGTATGTAGTGGTAAATTAAATGTGTACTTACAATTTTCTTATTTTCTCTCTATACAGAAAGAGATGTTTGCGAATTCCGCCAGTGTGTCAAGTTGACCAGAGAGATCTTTGCTCAGAAAGCTTTTGAAAAATTTCGTGGGCCTGAAATTCAACCAGGAAATCATGTTCAGTCTGACAAAGAAATAGATGCTTTCATAAGGCAGAAGGCTGATAGTGCTTATCATCCTTCCTGCACCTGTAAAATGGGCCAGCCTTCAGACAGCGCTGCTGTAGTTGATCCCCAAACAAAAGTAATTGGTGTTGAAAACTTGAGAGTAGTTGATGCTTCAATAATGCCCAGTGTTGTCACTGGAAATTTGAATGCCCCAACCATCATGATAGCAGAGAAAGCTGCAGATATAATTAAGGGTCTTCCATCACTTCAGGAGAAAAATGTTCCTGTATATAAGCCCAAGACCTTGGGAACACAGAGATAAATAAATATTCTCATCCTTTCATATCATTTGCTATTTAGGCTTTCATTAATCAGTGTGTTGGTATCTCATACTGAACATGCCAACATGATAAATATCATGCAAAACAACATATTCTATTAAATCAACTATTAATTTGAATAATTTTGGGGGTATTAGACTACTTACTTTTTTTTTAATCAACTGGCTTAAGTTCCTTTTTTTAGAATCATAGAATATGTTGAGTTTGAAGGGACCAATTGGGATCACTGAGTCCAACTCCTGGCCTTCTGCAGGACACTCCAGGAATCACAAATTTAGTTAAATATAACCTTTTGTGGTAAATTAAAATTTTCTGTTGAAGAGAAGCTGTTTCTAAACAAGAAGGTTGTGCACATAAGCCAGAAATACCGTGTGATTGCATGAGGAATGGAAGAGATTAATGTGTGCTATTTTGAAAATGATTATGTTATTTGAAGAATTTTAACTGCTATGAGAATGTTACCCAGGATAACAGCTAGTCAGTAATCACCACATCCTGCAAAGAATGGTCAAGCAAATGTAAGCACTTATACAATTTCATATTCAAGAGCTGAATTAGTTTGTATCAGAAGTCATAGGAAAGGGAGGAACCTGCATGTGCTCAGAGTTTGTCAAATGTGGTTTTTATGAAAGGAATGCACAGTTTACAAATCCTCACTCCGACTTCACTAAACTCAGCAGTCTCTAACTGCATAGTATTCAGGGAGAAGACACACAGTGTATTTATCGGAAACTTATTTTTCTAAAAAATGCAGAGCTGGAGTTGATATTTATAAAAATCTACTGAAAAACTCAAATTTCTCTTTGTTTTGTTTTGCTTTTTTTCACCAGGAGCTTAGTAGAATTCTGCTCACAATGTAAGCTGATTTAGTTGTACCACTGTAGCAGTAAGAGATCTGCACTTCCTACAACGTCCTTACAGTCACTGCTCTTTGCTCAGACGATTGTTAACAAAAGATATTTCTCAGTAAATATTCTGAATGGTGCCTTGCTACCACCCAAATTTTATTTAGAAAAATTACAGCCAAACTACATTTAAATGAAATGTTACTCAAAATAACTGTATAAGGTCAGATATTGATGATATGGAAAGAGATCTTTTTAAATTAGAAGACAAATCTTATTCAGTGAACCAGTGCTATTCTCGTTAGGACTTAAATCTTTGCTTTTTTAATCTTCAGATGTGCAAGTTAAGATACTTGAGCTTTCATGGCTGTTTTTGGTGTCAAACTAACTTTCAGGTACTGATTTTTAAAAAAGAAACTAGAGAAACTGAACTCACTGAAAGAAATTGAATCCACTGATTATTTTATATTTATTAAGTATTCCAAAGTAACTTCTGACTAAGCAGATATCAAATCATAAAGTAAAAGCTTCTGTAGCCTAAGATTGCTCAGGACTTGTGGCAAACAGAATAAACTTATTTTCAGAAAATAAATGGAATTTTACACCATTTTAACAGACTGTAGAAAACCTTGCTGACTCAGATGTTGGCTGGAGGGACAACTGCAGATGTTTAAGGCAGATACTTGTACCTGGTGCTGCTGGCTGCAAGGCACTGATTGGAAGCCCTGCTGAGGGAAAGGACTTAATTCCTTAGAGCATCTGCACGAACACAAACAAAAACACTGAAGATGGAAGATGATAGCAGTGAACTCCGCTCCAAAAGGAGACAGGTAAACCCTTTCTCTGTATGTGATGCATTCTTTTGAAATGAGGGGAAGAACAGGAATATTTCAAGTCATAGGTGATTGATTAGCTGAGTTAAGGAGACAATTCATCTGGTGCAACTGTTTGACAAAAGCATGGGCTGTATCTCCTAATGGCAAATAATTCTTTCTCAGCACTTTCACTTGTGAGATTTTTCTTTAAAGGCATTCAGTAAGTGCTAGTGCCATTTGAAATACAATGAGGGTACTCTAAATAATATATACTGGTGAGACTTACCACAGTCCTGTGCAGTTGAGAAGGGAAGCAATTTGGCAAGATGAGATACTGAAGTTCCTGCATTTGCAGATTTATAACGTGGGTTTCCATTCCAGACATGCAAGATGGGAATTCTGATTATGCAACTGCAGAGGATTAACTAGCCACTGGCTTACATAACTTACCACTGAACATGCACAGACCTCTCCTCTGCTGTTACGCCACGCTCTAAAAAGAGGAGTAAATAGCAAGGTCAGGTATCCACGTGTCCTGTGTTCAGAGACATTGCTGCACTGAGCAATCAGACAATCGGGCATTTCTTCTGAAGCATCGTCATCCTTCCTTGCAGTTCTAAGCATCCACAGACACCTCACAGATTCCTCCCCTTCTTAAACACTTAAACATTTTCATTGCTGTGAACTGCAACAACAACTGCAGTTGCTTTATTAATTCCAGCCTCACTGCTGTGGAATGTTGAGGCTCCTTCATGAGATTCCTTTGCAGTGCTGAAGGGTTTGTTGCCCTGGGGAAATCTTTAAGTAACATCAATTTACCATTAGTTTCCCCTGTGTTGTATCTGGTTGCTGATATTGAAGTCCTGTTAAAATTGTTCTTCCAGCAGAGCCAAGTCTGCTAAAGGGTGCTCAGAACAGGTCCAGGATATTCTAACACATCCTGTGGAGCACTGGCAGTCTCAGAGCTAAAATTAACCATCTTTTACACCTTATTGGACTGCAGAACACAGGTTGTAATTCCAGAGTTTTACCTATTTAACAAAATAATACAGTGTGATTATTCCCAGTTCTACCCAGACATAAATTCTATAACTATACAGGTAATACATTATGTGTTCAAAACCAGTTAACTGTGAAAGCTGTTTGATGCAAGAATTACTAGACCTGCCAGCATGGCTTGGACCAGCAGAGGTACTGCAAGAGAGAACATCAGCATTTCCATGGAAATGGCTTGCTGCAGATGCTCCAGGCAGCTGGAGGTCTCTGGCTGGGGACAATGAGATTAAGAATGAAACATGACCAAAAACACTTCTTTTGTACACACATTTCAGCTCAAGTTGCTCTAGTATGAGAAGTGCTTTTAAAAGCAGCAGAAAATAGCAGTATTTGAAAAGTTGCATTGTATTTAATTTATGTAAGATTTTGTACACCACAAACTTAAAATCCTTTCCAAGTGTCTGCTTTCAGTTAGTCTGCAACCAGATTAGGCATCTATATGAACACTGAAAAAGTGGCTTGGAATATGCATTTTCAGTAAAATAAACATAGATTTTGAGGAATAAAAAAGCATAAATATTTTAAATAATTAATATAAAATATAGATATATATCATTAAATAATAAAATTAAATACTTTTTAATATTATAGTTAAAATGAAGAGGGAGAACACAAGCATATCTTATTATAGTATTATAATTTTTAGTCTCGATTCTTCTGTCAGCCAAGCTCCAAAAAAAGAAACTGTTCGAATATGAATATATTTTATAGATTCGCTTTTTCAGTGAATTTACTTCACTGTAAAATACTTACCAGTGTTTAATTCTTTTCTAGTATTTTCTCTCATTAAATATACATAGAAAAAAATTTGGAGTCTCATAAATGATGATTTAATTGTTGAGAGAATGTCTAGGTTTTTTGTACTGAGTACTTACTATGATTGGTAGTATTTTAAGGGTGCCAATTACCATCTAATTATGCATATATTGGTTACTTATTTCCACATATTTCTGTAGTAAAACTGAACAGGTATTCTTTGAATCTATACAAATGTTCTCCCCCAAGCCAATAACTACATAGAACATGGTCTGGAACTAAACTTCCTTCATTGTTTATTTCTGCAAACAGTTCTCTCATAAAATTGCTTATCTACCTTAAAGAGTCTCTCATCAGACTGTTAAAGGCTGAGGACAAAGAGTATGAAAATACAGTGAGGTCAGCATATTGTTTTCTGTCTCCTTGGAGAAATCACTAATTAAAAAATCTTGCCACTCTGCTCAATCTGCCAAACCCGATGTGCTATCAAATGTCCACACTGGACAAAATACAAGACTGAGATTGTTTTCCTCGTTGGTTTTTTTTTTTTTTGAGTTTAACTTCAGTTGCCTTAAAGGTGGTTTTCAGAAGTAGGTTTACCACCGTAGGTGCAACTTTGAAATCTACTCGTTATTTCACAGGGACAGTTCCATTTTGGCCCCCCCAAATTTTGTTTCTGTAAGCTGGGAAAGTGTAACAAGGTGACTCTTGCTGGAATCCAGACCTGCGACAGCCACGACCAAGAGCTTCCCAAAACAGCATGGAAAATTCATTTAGATGTTTCAGGGTATTTTAGTCAAATTTTCCTAATTGTTTCCATAGATCTGTGTCTAGAGAAGTAGTAATCCCTTTTGCACATGAATACTCTAATTGCTTCATTTCTTTGTGGTTAACAGCAGCCCTTCATAGAAGACTTGCACGATGTGATACGGGAGCCTGATACACTATTCCATGCATTCCCTCCCATCCTTAAAACACTGCAAACTGAATTTAACCCTTGGAGCTTCTTAGTGAAAAATTATCAGTAAAAGGACTCCCAAGTATAATAAAATTATTACACAGTTTTATTTTGAAGAACATTTTGCATTTGTTTTAATACAAAATGATGTAGGTCAAGAAATAATTTACAAACCTTAAAGTTCTTATCCTGGCATTTGAAATAAGAATGATTTCAGAGGAAGTCTGTAAGCTATTCATAGGAAACTGTCATTATGTACAAAATGTTTATTGACATGTTTTAAACATCACATTTGTAAAAATGTGAACTGGATTGCTATCTAGCATATGAACTACAGGTAAAACCTGATAAGATAACTTGTTAGAACAAGTCATTGTTACCCAGTGCTAACAAAATAGACAGTAGCTTTCAGTGTGTTTTAATTATCCTCCAAGGTCATTTCAGCCTCAAAGACATTTCAGGGTTTTACTGCATTGTGAACAATATCGAAGCCCTCTCTTGATTGCATAAAAATAAATCTTTGAAATAGTACACATAGAACAACAGAAAGGTAGAGGCAATAAAATAATATATTTTTGATATCAAGGTTTTTGGTTCTGCGTAGAATCATATTATCACATTTCTTCTCTTTCCAAGCAGAGAAAGTAGTACTGAAGTAAAGCATTTTCATCTGCCTGTGAATTATTTTCTGCCTCAGATGTTTACTGTGCCAATTTAGGGTATGTAGGTATTACACTTTGTCAAAACTAATTGTCTCATGACCAGGAATACCCTGACATGAGCTTGCCAAGGTTTTTGGGGTTTTTTGCATGGGGTTATTACAAAAATAAAGTTAGAGCTTACTTATCAGTCAAAAAAAAAAAAAAGTTGAAATTACTTTGAATTTTTTACCTTTCCAGGTATAAGACTGTGAGTATTCAATGGTGCATCCCTTAGGCAGATAGATTCTTTTGACTGTATTATTTAAAAAAAAAAAAAAAATCTGATCTGTTGCCAAGTTCAAACTTGACACTTTACCCCAAAAAGAGATTTACACTGAGAGGTGGCTCTATTTAAATATTTATGCTATAGATCTATATATTCCAAGTAAAAATATTTCTATCTAGAATTCTGTGGAGAGTTACAATAATTAGGGTCCATAAATATTGCTGCAGTTCAATTACGGTACAATAATTACAAAATATAGAACATCTCTTTACAAATACAAATCATTGTATATTACAATTAATTTACAATATTTTCTACTATATAATTTTTAGCAAACTATCTTATCTAATTCTACTATAACCTGGTTGCAAGTGCATTAGTAAGAATGCAATTATTCCAGTATATTTTGCCCTTAACGTGATAGTCATAAAACAGACCATCTGAATGATATTTTCCTATGTAAACTGATGTTACATATGACGGATTATTCTTTAAATAATTTCTTTTTCCAACGATCTCTAACAGGTAGAGCATGACAAACTGTATTTTAGAAGAGCATTAAGAAAAGAAATCAGGAGGCAAGTTTGAAAACAATGTTAGAATGGATATGCAATGGGTAGCTGATATGCTTTGAGCACTGAGGTAATGACATTATTGGTTGTCATCACTCTTCTCGTGTTGCTGTTTCCCACACAATCCTGTGCCAGACCTATACAGACATTGTCACTGACAAAAT
Organism: Cnemophilus loriae; assembly: GCA_013397755.1. NCBI lineage: Eukaryota > Metazoa > Chordata > Aves > Passeriformes > Corvidae > Cnemophilus > Cnemophilus loriae. Next base: position 381,184 of record VZTF01006884.1, on the reverse strand, counting down.
CCTGCTCTACTAGGAAGGACAGCAGCACAAGGTTGAAAGACAGGCAAGATATTACACCTCAGAATCCTGCTCTAGCCCTCAAAAAACTGATTGTCACAATCTGCTTGGTTTCAACATAACCTTATTCCTACAGAGGAACTGAAGATTCTGTGGGAGGAGACTTGACCTACTGCAGCTCTGATCACATTTCGGCAACCTGGAGATAATAAATTTATTAGTTATGGCTTCCTTGAGGTGTGACATCCCTCATACAAAACTTGGATTGGTTACTCACTCCAGCTAGTGCCTAGCATCTTGAAACTATGAGGCACTTTTTCTGTTATTAGAACATTTTCCTTTTCTAAATACTATAAGCTTGTAATGCATATCATTTCATCAGCTAAGTCCTCTTCGTATCGTCCCGTTTCGGGTTCTTCGTCGCTGTAGCCAGGACCAAAATCTTGAAGTTCGTAATCTTGTCTGCTTAGAATCGGAAACATATCCCCATTGGTCCCATTGCTGATGTTTCCATTGAGAAGGTTACTTGCTGCGCTCTCCATCTCGTCAATAGTCATGTCACATGCATCAGCAATCTCGTGTTTTGTAGCCGAAACAAATTTAGGGTCCTTTGCATACCTTCCTAGGCCTTCAGATATAAGTACCTGGCAGATGGAGGGGAGAGAGTGAGAATTTCAGTGGAATTACAGAACAACAGACAGATCACAACATTGCTCATTCATGGAAAACACCAGAAACCCCATGCTGAATCACTAGAGCAACCCACAGCCAAACTGTACAGGTAAAGAACAATTAAATCAACAGTGAAAAGTCTCCAAAGCACACCATGATGTGTGATAATGTAAGTGGTGCTGCAGTACATCTGACACTTCTTACAAATTTGGCAGGAGTCTGCTAAAATTCAATCATCAGGCTGATATACTAACGACAACAGTTAATACATCTCAGATGGTGCAGTTAGAACAACTGCCTGAAATACAGAATTTTAGATGTGCTCAGTAATTTAGAGTACATGGAAAACAGATGCTGAATTCCCATTTGCAAAAACGTAACAAGATGTGTTGTTTAGCTCATAGCAATGGAAAGGAAGTGATGGATGGAAGCTACAACAGTAACTATGATTCACAAATGCTGCACACTCCCCATCTTCAAATCTTTTTAAATATAAAAGGGAATTCTTAACATTGTTTAGTACACCTACAAATCAATCCTTGTGGTTGTTAGTCTCCTCTCTGCATTTGGTACACCGATTCATGGAGTTTTTGATCTTTTGTTAAGATTACTGCAAAAATGGGGATTTATTTCTACAGAAACAACAGAGAGAACAGGCATACACATCAACTCTTCCTTATTGCCACTGTGAAAGGATACTTCAGAACTGATCCTCATCTAGAAAACTTAAATTTCAAAATTCTGAAGTATCTTTAGTTCTCTGATTAATCTCTCACTAATGTGAAGATTTGGATTCAGCAGAAATCCTTTACTACGTGACAATTACAAATAAATTCCCCTTTTTACCTAAAACCAGTTTGTGGCTATAAAACTAAAAATGCTTTTTCAGAGAGCTGATGTGAACTGAATTATATGCTTTTAAAAGTTAACCCCAAACTGCACACAGACACTCTTGGCTCCCTCAGAGGTTCCTGCAGCACTCACCGCTTCCACCAGGCTGTCTGCGCTCCTCTGCTTGTCGCTGTGTTTGTGCCTGAAGTCACTGGGGACGGTCAGGCTGGCTGGTGTGAATGTCCGGTAGGAGATGTCGGGCTCATCCGTGTACCAGGAGCTCCTGTGCAAGGAAGGCAGGCTGCCATTCATGTGCTCCGTGGAGTCAGCCCTGTCCACCTGGATCAGAGGGGTGTAATAGGGGCTACGGTCCCTGTTGGGAGGGGTGGCAGGTGGGGTGGCCCAGGAACGCGTCGAACGACTCGGTGAATGTTTATGAGCTTTGCTGGAATCCAGACCTGCCACAGCCATGACCTGGTAAAGTGAAGAATTTTAGAAGTCAGTGATTTCAAACGGTCAGTCACACTCATTTCTCACTTCAGCAGTTAGCTCAACCAATTTCTCAGGCAGCAGCTACGCAAACTAAACATTTTCTGATGTGTAGTAGCCGTGTAAGAGAGGAACACGACTGAAATTGGTAAATTTAAACGACAAAATGGTATTTTTTCCATTTTACTCATACTTACAAAATCTTTTTACTTCTAAAACATATTAAAGAAAACAAAGTATAGAAATGTTCCTTCTGTCCAGGACAGGATACGAAGCTGTCAGCATTTTCCAAGCTGGGCACTGAGCCTCGGAAGGTGTGTATGTCGTACTTGCAAATTGTCACAAATGGAGTTGAGAGAGGCAAAGATTAATAGACAGCTGCTGTATTATGCAGTCCTGGTCCAAATTCCTTAGGGCATGGTGACTCTTTGTGGACACCCAAAGAGTCAAAGGGGCAGGCTACTCGTTCTATGTTTTGTACACGGTCGATGTTTGAGAAGCTTTTCCTCTAGCAAAGAATACACCAGTACCACTTCAAACAACAGCGAAAGTCGGGAGTGCAATATAGAGGCTGGAAAGGTGTAATCCATCGTTAGTCAAGGAAGAGTTTGTGTTTACCTGCTGTTGCATTAAGTGAAGTGGCAAAGCCGTGCGATGGTGAAAATTAGGAGAGAGCGGGATGTCATCTTGGCTACTTTGTCGGCGGAGGCATTCGAAGTTAAAGGAAGATCGTCTGTGTGCTACAGGGAAACCGTAATTCATTAGAAAAACAAAATATTATTCCTCAAAGTCTATTATTTCCCGAATTCCAGTGTGAGTGAACTATGATACAAATAAAAACAGATTTTGAGTAAGAAACAAGTTGTGCTAATAGAAGCAAGCGGCTAGTTGTAAGATAAAGGACAGATTAATCACATAAGCAAAACCAGTCCTAGGTAGAAATCATAGAAACAATCTATCAGGACAGAATTTGAAGCAGCTGTTTTAGAAAACAAGCTTGTCTGATGCAGCTGACTGGCTCAGGCACCCAGCTGCAGAGTTTTGCCATAAACTACTGTGACTTCCTTCTTTCTTCCTCATGGTTTCAAATTCTTGATTCTAATAAACAAGATTTCTCAAAGGAAATATGAAATTCCCAGTCCCTTGGAAGCAAAGTGCAGTATGTAAAATCATATCCAAGTCAACTCAGGTTCTCAGTCCTTGATGTTTATTCCGTTGCTTAGGACAGTGATCAGCCATGGTCTCTGCTGTTACGTGCACTGTTATTCATGATGGAAAGGAAAAAGTAGAAACCTGAACTAAATCAAGATGTTTGGCTGATGTGGAAATGTTTCAGCTGGTCTTGCTGAAAGTCTTCAGAATGATGGGAAGCACGTGGGTACCATTCCCCCGTGTCAGCTTCAATGCACAGAAAGCCTGGATGCTGAACTGCAGCTGGAATCCACATCCACCCTCACAGCTGCAAGCATCCGAGTGGGACGCTGGAGAGAACCTGGCTGCAGCAAGTGCCACAGACTTATGGCACCTCACAGTTATCATCAGATACTTCATGCTGGATACTAACAATCAAAGAGCCACTGAACTAAAATAGGCACCTCCACGAGGTGATTTAGCCCACTTAAAGCAAACTTTGTCTCTCTCCCTTGCCTCTAAGGCAAACCCAAATACAGGAATGTAAGCCTTAGCTCCTAATCCTGGTATGCTAAATGTCCCGATACCAAAATGAATAAAAAGCAACCCAAAAAGTCCCTTATCCAAAACAAGACAATTCTTTGCACGAGCTTCTTTGCAGAGAAGAGGCTGAAAGAAAATCTCAATCATTCCTCAGCACACTTCTGGAAGCTGCTCAAGTACTGTGGTGATGAGTTTGGTATAGAAGCATCAAGAAAGCTTGACATGGAGCTCAATTTACTGACTGCAGTACTCAGCCAAGGCACTGGATGTTATGTTCACTTGGACTGAATCAGATGCTAGCAGGAACTGTTTAGTGCAATGCTGCACATCCCTTTCTTTTTCTTTTTTCTTTCTTCTCTATTTATGTGAGAAGATCAAGGCTTCCTCCCCAGGCCAAACAGCCCATACACTAATTACAAATAATAGATTTGAAATTCTTCTAAAATCTTCTCAGATACTGAGCTGCTAAAATCTCTCAACTCTTTTCCTGAATATTAAATAAATGGTTATGACAGGAGGTTTGACGCTGATTGCTCTTGTGAGATTACACTGGTGAAAGTCAAGGACTTCCTAAATTACCCTTATACAACCTAGATCAGAACTAGGCCCTCTTATCCTAGGATATGAAATACTCTCTTATCTAGTACCTTTATCTCGTCTCCTGTAGGTGAGATAAAAAGTGTAACTTCCTCTAAATAAATGACTGCCAAACACCATCATTAAAACTTTATCTCCAAGACTGTAGTTAGAGGAAACCTTCAACCCTCCACTCGAAACACTTTCATGGGCAGACCTGAGACGATTTTTAAATCAGTATTTTCCTCCTGCAGTCTGCGGAATGGATATGCAAAGCATCTGTCTATTTCTTTGGCTTAAAATTCCTCTGCTATCAGAAAAGCTTGCAGAAAGATGCACAGGGGTTTCCTTTCACAGTCTCTCCTTCATCTGATGTCTTTCCCTTCTGCTATTGAAAGACAGCCAGCAGATTTCTGTACCCTTCACTATTGTTCAGCTGAGTTATTTACTTTCTGTGGTGCAAAACTCATTCTGCTTTTTCCTCTGTGCCCCTTAAGGTTAGAAAGCCAAACAGCAGAGAGCATTGCTAGTCTTGGCATAAGGAGTTGGGTGCCTAAAGTGTGGATCCAGTACAGGCAGTATTGCTGGAGAATACTACCTTTATTATATAATAATATATTTTGCTGCTGCCCCTTGGCACAGCTTTCTGTAGCTTTAAACAGTCCGAGACTGTAGCTCAGATATAAAATTATCTCAATACACTTGAGAATCTCTGAGACAAGAAAAAGCTTTAAAAAGAGGTTGGTTTTGCACTTCTGTGCCACCCCAAGTACTTCCTCTTCTGAAGTGTCAGAGGTCAAAGACCAAAATCCAAGAATTTTGAGTCTGTGCCTAGTTTCACCAGAGGATTAACAGTGCTAATCTCTGCAGTATGGCCTGGAACATGCAGAGATAGAATTACAAGATAAGAAGCATGACAGCTTGTAGAAATGCAGATAAAGCAATATTGTTCTTGAGATAAGGAAAAACTAAGCGAAAGATCTAAGGAAGAGAAGAAATTAAAAATAAAGAAACAGGAAAAAATTTCTGTTGACAAGGCTAATTCTATCTATAAATTGAAACATTTTTCTCCCTCAGAAGAAACATAGAATTTTAAGCATTGCTCCTGAGATAGCAGAATAAAGTACCAATGTGAATCTGAAATAAGATGCTTAAAATCTAAGTTTATAAGAAGCCTTTTTAAACTGGAAACTGTCTGAATGCATTTAAATTATTTCAGACTTGCAAACAAATTGTCCTTAATGTACTTACGTGGTGGTGTTGGAGGTAGCAGCCGTCTCCTAGGAGATCTTTTTGTATCGTAACAGATCTGTGAATCATCTTCCTCAAAAAAACCATGTGGGTGATGGTAACCTTTCGGTCTCTCAAAATCTGAGTCATGGCAGTGATATCTACAGTGGTAATCATATCTATGCCTGCATTAAAAAAGAGTAAAGAAAATATTATTTCTGTGAGTTTTTGTAAATGGATCTATTAGTTTCCTTCTAAAAGATTTTCAAGTCTACTTTTTCTCCAGAAAGATAATTAAACACTGCATTCCATAATTGCACAACTCAGATTTAAAATCCAGTTTCTGTAGGATTTTGAGATTGGGCACATACTTTTGTACTAGTACAGTTACGTAGTCAATTCTCAGGTTAATTTTTTAATCAAATTGTATTTTCAATGTATTTATTCTTACCAGTACAAAAATGTAAGATCTCAGTTGCACACTGCTTAAAAAGATAAAATAAATATTCTGTTCTACTCCTGCCATGCTCTCTTGAGAACCCTGGGTAAGGTGCATGAGCAAGAAGCTCAGAATGGATTTAAGCCTCTTACATTCTGGATATTCTTATGTTTAAAGTCAGATCTTGGAAGGGTGTTACTTGATGCTAAATATCATACAAAAAAAATTTAGTGACTTGAGAATTCTGTAAAATTTAGCTTTCATGCAAATCTCAGCTTTTATGCAAACCAATGAGATGCAGATTAGGGTGCCAATCTTGCCAGAATTCAGCTGGTGGGTGTAGTCCATACAGCAGGAGAAGGAGGAGAATTAAGCATGTCTGGCACTTGAGGATATGCACTCATGGATCTATGAAAAAATGGCAATAAATTCATCTACTTCTGGGCTGGACTTGAAAATAAAAAAAAATATGGACAAAAATGGAGATTATTTTTGAGATGTTACTGAGTTTATTCAGTAGAAGGGAAACATTTCATCTTTGGAATACTCTCCATTCCTACTCATCATTTCCCACTTCAGCAGCTGTGGAGTATTAATTTCATTAGAGAATTTGCAGTGTGGGTGTGCTAAGTGAAGCCTTCACATCTGCGTACCTAAAAGACTGAAATATTTTTGCATGCTATTTTACTTAACAAATATGTTTATTTAACAACAACATTTTGTTTAACAAATATCCTCACCTGTTTCCTGACAACATACTGTCCTCTTCATAATATTCTTCTCCACTGTAATACTCCTGCTCTCCCAAATAATGATCATCATTGCAATAGTCTCGGACTTCGTGTTCTTCACGGCGAATAGTAGGTCGGCGCCCATCACCAGTGTCAGATCTGTAAATAGCAGACAAACAGGGGCTTTCCTTCCTATTTATATCAATTATATGTTGTTTATTTTACACACAGTTATTTTAGTGTGCTTCAAAGAGGGAAAAAAAAAGACAAGCATTAACAGCTCTCTGGTTCAGAACGTGGTGTTATAGCAGTGCAGAGCACTGCAGTTCAGAACGTGAATGATGTGTCTGTTTCTTAAAGATGACCTTCCTTTATTTGCTTATGGTACAATAGGAAAACAATAAAAGGATGCTCAGTGAAGCCAAAAACATTCAGGACATTTTTACATGATATCCATTCAGTCATTTGGAAAAACACAGCCTCTCTCCAGCGCCTGAAGTTTGCCAAAAGGCTCAAATATTAAGAAGTTCTCACTGAGGTATTAAAAAAAAAAATCCGAATTGAATATGCAAATCTAGACGTTAAAACCACTGCTGAACATCAATTTACCAATGCACTTCAATTAAAACAATAGATCCTATATTTTAAAAGTTGCCTTAGAAAATATTCCGACATAAGACCAGGAAAGATTTTCAGTGCCTTATAAAAAGAACTGTACACATTAACATTTATCAAAGCTAACACCAGTGGTTTTTCTAGTCTTGGCAAGTCAATTTTTAACAGGGGCTACAATTGGGTGTGATCTTTAGCCTGCTGAATACTGCAGAATCTTGCCTGGACTTTCAAAAGGGCTTGAATAATTTTGAACTTTACCAGAAGTTTGTACTTTTAGAACAGGTAGTGAGAAATTTTACTTAAAAATTGTCACTTAAGTTACCAAGCATATGCATTGTTGTACATTAATTTAGAAAAGAAAACGGAAAGGCGAAGAAAAGAAAGAAGAAAAACTCCTCTGCCCTCTTCAATTATGTCAGACCAATATCAACTCACCTAATATATGTTTCATAGTAGCGTGTTCTATCCAGGTAAGCCATGAAAATGAGAACAAATATTTTAAAAACAAGTCATTTAGAGAAATTCTTTGGTGATTACAACATCTGTGCTGTAAATAATGATTTCACTTTAAGGAAAAGTGCTGCTTTCAAACCCTAGTGAAGCTTTATGCATCTCCCATTCGTCAGAGTGAGATTTTAAATACAGCTCACACATCAGTAGGCAACAGAAATTGAGATTCGAATTAATTTCACTTAGTTCAAGTTTCCTATTCTATAAAGTATTTATAAATTTATTTAAAAACAAAGACATATTTGTAAGTTTACCTCCTACTGCTTGGCCTTCTACGCTTCTCGTGGTCAGTCCTGGAGTGTGAACGGTAACCGTTTTCAGATCTATGCTCACGATTCCCAAAACTTGTGTGTTTTCCATGGACTTTGGACACGTTGGCATTATTGAGATTGGCATTTGTTGAGTTCGGAACATGCTTTGCTACCGAGTTGTGATTATGATGATTGTGGTACACAGAGTTTCCTGCCTGATGATACATGTTTTTCTCAGTATCGCTTGCAGAGGGAATTGAAGGCCGCTGGACATGTAAGGGACGGTGTGTGGTGTTGATTTGCTGAAATGAATCTCGTCTCTCACTGCTAATGTGGTTTATGTGGTTGCCAAAGAGGGCACCATTCCTCTGTTTCAGGGGAAGAGAAAGAAAAAATTATATCAGATACCTTAACAGAACATACTCTTGACAGTGACAACTTACTTTTCTCTCCTACATGCACAGAAAAGTAGCAATTCAAGTAACCTGTGATTTTTCTTTCTAATTTTATGATGCTTCAGATGGGATCTCCTGAAGTGACAGAGATGTGATTGTGGTGATGGCAATATTGTATTTCAGAGTCAAATCAACATATGCTGTGATCATTATTCTTTTCCACACAGCTAAAAGTGACATATCCAGCTTTCTCCACATTTTATTACGCAGGAGAAACCTAGATTCCCATACATGAACATGCACCAGCTTCCTCAGAAAGAGACGTGTTTGCTTAATTTTTGGGAACACTTAGGTGGAGTTCTCTCCTGCTCTCCCGGAGCACCGGTTTGCAACAGGCGTCACTCAGACAGGATGGAGTGCCATGCAACAGCTTGCAAGCAAATCCCAGGTGGGGAACAGTCAGCTTCAGTGCTTCCATTCTTTCTCCTCGCAGAGGCACAAGAAAGAGTAGTTACTGTTTGTCAGCCCTGGGAGTGTAATGGATGGTGAAAGAGAGGATGAGGTGCTAAGTTTTGACTATGACATGCAGCTCTCTTTGACACCTGACCCAGGTTAGGGAGCCTCCCTGTCTAGCCAGGTGTGGGTCCTGGATGACAGCAGTCTGAGTTGCAGCTCAATCTAGAGAAGACAGGAGGTAATGATGGTTGGCAGAGAAATGCATCTACTGATGGCAGCTGGGGCACTGTCTCCAGTGCCACGTCCTCCTTTTTGCAAAGGACAGTAGCAAGCTATGGGGCTTCTGCTGTAATTACTGCAGAAGTGTGATTTTACATCTGCTGCTTCTGAAATGCTTGGGAAAAAATAAGTTTTCTTGCTGGCTGACAAATGGTTTGCAGACTGCCTCAGAGTATAACACCAAATTTACATGTTCACCATTTAGGACTAAATAGCATAAAGAGGAAAACTAATCGTTTTTTTTTTATTGATTCTTATTGATATCCCTCATGGGATTGGAAGTAGCATTTATAGTTAGTTGACCTCTGTGTAATTCCACGCATTCATTTTAAAATACGCAGCTCCGTGTCTGCTGTGGTTTGCTTGCACAGGCTTTCATTCTCTTCTTCCTATCTACCACTGCAGAGGTTAAAACCAGTTTAAACTCTGCCACTATCAAAATTTGAGACAGCAAGGTTCATACCTTTTGTTAGGATTTGCTTAAGAAAAAATAAGAATTAATGAGAAAGAATTAGGGGCAGGAGAACCACCCTGCAGGAACTGCTTCCTAAATTTATGAAGAAATGCAAGTGTCCTGATACTACCATTTTTATAGATTTATACGTAAGATATATTTATTTATAAAATATTTGTATTTTCTGATTTGAGGGGTTTAAAGGTATTATTATTATTCTATTATTTCATATTCAAGGATAAGGTCATTCTTTACTCTCATATTATACAAAAAACAATTCACGTGGTTGTGTTCTGGCATTACTTTATAAACATCTTCCTCCTCCTCTGGATTGTTTTCCTCTGGTTCATCATCTTGCAAGTCACAGGATATAGCTCGGCGTATTTCTGGGCCAATATCATGAAGTGTCCTTAGTCCTGCCTAAATCAATGACAACACCATAATACATTAGGAAGGCAAATTCTTTTTCGCTCTTCAATTACAGGTGTTAAATTTATTTTAAAGGACAATTAACAGTTTTTGTATCCTGACATCCACAGAGGATGCATCCTGCTGTAAGTTCCTTTACTGTTATTAATAAAAGGTTTATATATTCCATTACAACCCTGTTGAGGTGATCATGTCTTTATCACCACAGTGTAGCTACTGACTAAAGCACCACTGATGTTTATGGACCCCTATTGAAGAAAAATTAATCTTATTAAAAGTTGTAAGTAATCAGCAAGAACTATAATAAAATGCATTTCAATGAGATGTATATTTAATGTCCAAAACATGTTTGCAGCCTGTTTCAACAAAGGAAACACAAGGAGAACTTTGCTATAGCAACAGCAATTTTAGCAGAGCTCAGATGGAAAAGAAAGCGGTGAAATAATTCCAGCTCATCTGCACTGCACTATGATATGCAGAGATGTGGTTTAAGGCTTTAGTTTAGGACAGAAAACCATTGAGTTACAGCAGCAGAGACTCAGTGTACATTGGTTCATATTCCTCTCAAGTCTGCTACCACAAGCAACATTTATGAAAAGGGATAATGCTGAAACTGTCCAGGACAGACCTGCACACCAGGGAGGAACGAGACGTCATACCAGTGCCAAGAACTCAGTGCTTTTGTACAGGCCTGCCTTACTTCAAAAAGGAGACATTTTTCCTGATTTAACTCTGGCTGTTATGGTCCGAAACAAGAAACACAGTCTCATTCTTCCCAGCAACTTCTTTTATCTCCTCAGGTTCAGAAGAAATCCAAGATGTGTTTTTTTAACCCTTTACTACCACTACACTTACACTACTAAAAATCCTGCACTACACTTGGCTCCATTTTTAATTATGATCTAAAAACCTCATTTATTCTTTTTTAGTGTTTTTGAAGATGTGAGGGCTGTCCCGGCACAACACTGACATTGCATGTCACTTGCCCTGGGGTAGCATGAGTATATGTAGAGAATTTTGTGTGTTTCAGAGCTCCAGAAGGAGCTGAGGGACTTTGGAGGACCCCAAACATGGCTTGGTCTCATTCACGCTGTTTCCTCACACATTCCGAGGAGCACACTCATAACTTCCACTCAAAACAGAAACTGCTGCTCTGCTGGGGAGAAAAATGGCATTTATGCAGGGTGGGCAATTAGAATCTGGAAAATGATGAACCAAAAAGCTTTGAATCTTGATGGTGTAGATTTACTACACGTTCCACTTCAGGTTTCACTCACTCCAGTATTTCACTTCCTGAAAAACGCGCCTGACTAATCATATTATCTACATCTATTTGGCAATTCATTTTTCTTCCTCAGGGATGAATTTTGAGAGTTATGCTATAATTGAACAAGGCTCTAAAAATCATTTACTAGTGAGTTAATAAACAATACTCGTTTCATGAATACATTGTGCTTTTTCCCACTTCTTATGCTAATCGCACAGTCAAAACCTCAGCAAGGTTGCTAATGTCATCATTTTGCAAGGTGCTAAAGGGAAGCAAAATTAACACTTGAAGGTACAGGTTTTCAAGTGGAAGACCAGAGGCTTCTATTTATTTAGCAGAGACAAAGGCAGTATTTATTTACTAGAGGACTGTTATTATACTTTGGTTACTTGACCATTAGCAACAAGAGCCACTTGCATTTCACACTCACTACCCGCTTACTTCAGAGCAAAGAGAACTACAAAGAACAAAAAACCTCAACTGGCACTTTAACATAAAAATAAACTGAGGTTAGTATGAACAGAGTACAATTCCAGAACTGCTAAAATAAGGAAATTAGCATGCAGAAAAATACTTGAATAGACCTACACTACAGCACTGAACATAAGAGACACAGCAAAGTCTTGACTGTCCAGAGTTATTCATGCTCGAGGAGCCCATCTCCCGACTCTGGCTGAGTGTGCTGCTCTACAACTGCACAAAAGCTCTGAGTTTTCAGCCAGCCCAGGCTGCCTTCGAGCTGAGCCCTTCTGTGAATGCAGCTCTGTCACAGAGAGCAGCATCAGACAAAATTGAACCCTGACAAAAACTACTAGCTCATACTCCTGTCTGCCAAATTGTGACAAAATCTCACAAACATATGCCTGGAAGCTGAGAAAAGCCACGTGTTTTACAGCAACACACTGAATAGTAATTAATTTAATTTTGATTATATTTCCAACTGCCTTCTGGCTTACTTCTTGGTGAATTACCCCTCCTTTACTCAAGAGAAAGCAGGCAGCCTTTATCATCTCCTCTCATCTGTCTCCAGTAATACTCATTTCCAAGTAACAGACCTCTTGCAGGTACACAGTCAGCAGTGAAAGACAAAAACCTGGATCATCATATGCAAAGGTATATGTTAGTTACACTAAACCCAGCAGCTTTATTCACTCACAGCCAGCACCGAAGCTCTCAAGCAACACCAGTCTGCAGTATTAAAATATTCCTCAGTTTATTTTCTCTAATGAACAACCCACAACAATTTTGTGAACTCAATCTTTAAAATTACTACTCCCACTTACTGTCTCATTTTACCTGCTGCAATCCACCAGGATTCTAAGTCATCTAAGAAACATTTTTATGATGGGGAGCATCATGTAATGATACAAACGCTCCTGCTGAGCTCTTACTGATAACACAATTCTTCATCAGGTCAGTCAGCCATCACTAAAGAGGGACTGACGTAAACACACAGGAACTGGTACTTTTATGTCAGTAGGAAATCCCACCTTTGAAACACACTTAATGTCTTCTCTTAAGATTGAAGAGGCAGCATGGACTGATCAAACATTTGACTTTACCTTCAAGCACTTCAAAACCAAAGATCTCTTAAACAAAAGAGCACACACAAATATCAAACCAACCTTCCCCACATCTCTTTAATTCACAGGGAGGAAGGGTCCTTCAGACACACATTCCCTACATAATAATGCACATTTTAGTCTCCCCAGCAAGAACCCTGGAGACATTATAACACACAAGAGGACAATGGGAGCACTCCATGTCCTCCATTTGTGAGGTTCTAAAAAGTGCTAGATTTAAATCAGAGATAAAAACAAAAGCTGAGTAGATGGGACTTTTCAAAACAGAGAACCTGGATAGTGATTTGTCTACCCTTGCCAGAGGTGCGCTTGTTTCTTTTTCACTACAACTGCTAAAGTTCTTAGGAGGTGGTTATTACCCTAAGTAGAACTTCATTAGATATTTTTTTTATTACATACAGAGATTCAAGATGTGCCACATTCATGAAGCATTATGTTATAGTGACTTTTTTAAAAAGTCAAATTTGAGTGTTATACAGGAATTACTTCCTCACAGTCCTTGAGCATGGCTCTAACTGTTCTACAGATTTCACTAGAAGTTTGCAAAAGAAGGTATTTCTTGTTCAGACACACTGTTTATCCAAAATTTAATCTTGATTTCTTTCTTGCTTCATCTTTTTTCCTTGTAGGTATGAGAAAGATGAGAAGTATCAGTCCAAAGGTTACTTAGCAAAGCCGTGACACACAGAGTGCTGGACAACATAATTACATGAGAAACCCAAGCATGTCTTTAATTAGGCTTTCCCATAAATGCACAGAACGACTTCAGATGAACATGGTAATTCTGTGCAGCTGTGCTCTGGAGGGACAACAGCACCTGCAATGTTTTCTGGATGGCACAAGGCACTGATACACCAGTGCTGGGTCCTAAATTGCATCTCAAGAGACAATGACTGATGCCCCTGTCTTTGACACACCACTGAGATGATACAGATGTGTTTTCAAAAGCAGAAATAACAGAACTGTAGGAGTCTCCCACCCTCAGTGAGAAAAGATATCATATGACCAATAACTGTACCTCTAGACAGGTTATTTAGAGATATGCTTTAAGAGGCACCTCACACAAAAACATCAAAACATTTGGAAGTTAAACATGTAAACATTTTGAAAAGACTGCTTTTAACAAATGCCAAACAGATTTTAAATCAACTTCCCACATCTACAGCATGCATAAAAGAGTAACACCATTTTAGATATATGTCTTATATCAAGAAATCTGTGTATAATGCAAGACTCTAGTCGTGACTTTCAGAAAAAAGTTCAAATGCTTATAAATACTGGAACTACAAAAAGATCATTTTCCCTGTACCGAAACTCAGTCCACAACCATTTTAAGGTATGGTCCAACCTACATATAGGTGCAGTTTAAGTTTAGTTTAAGAAGTGCAAGCACAATACCCTTATTTAAATAATATAATTGTTACCTACACTATTTTCAGTCAGTAAAATACCCAGTGGTCCCTCTTTTGAGGTGTCTTAGAGCGATACCAAGAACTGGAAAACACCGGCAAGCTTTGCTTCACAGACTTTAGAACAACGAGGTATATTTAAGTATATTGCTATATAAACTCACTAGAACTGGAAAAACACACAAACATTAATTCTAAATACTTAGGTTTTCAGAGCTTCAGAATCCTGGAAGCCTATGACTCCAAAAACGTTCATGTAAACCATTACATTTATAGGTAAAGAACATGTTTTTACCACCTGCTTATTTTAGAGCAAACAAAACTACAAAGAGTAAAAAACCTCAGAGCTACACTGACATTTTAACATAAAAATAAACTGAGGTTAGTATGGACAGAATACAACGACAGAACTAATAAAATAAGGAAATAAGCATGCAGAAAAATAGCTGAATAACCTACACTATAGCAGTGGACATAAGAGACATAGTAGTCAAGTCTTGACTGCCCAGAGTTATCCATCCTGGCAGAGCCCGGCTCCCAGCGCTGAGTGCGCTGAAGCAACTGCACAAAAGCTCTGAGCTCTCCGCCAGCCCAGGCTGCCTTCGAGCTGAGCCCTTCTGTGTACACCACATGAACATGGCAGCACAATTAAATGGAACTTGAGCAAAAAATTAACCCTTCATGTGATGCCTGCCAGACGGTTTGGCTTTTTCCTTTTTCTATTACCATTTACTGGGGGTTAAGAATAGTTGTAACATTTGCAGAGAGAAAAAGGCGTAATTAGTTTAATCTGAAATGTGTTTCCAAAATCAGGTTCAGCTCAAAAAATCAGTGCTCTTATGTACCTAGGATGTGAAAGAAAATACCCTTTAACTTTTATTTGTGTGTATTAACAAAGAGGACTACACAAAAATAAATATGAAATATAGATGCATTACATAGTTTACAGTAAGTATTTTCCACAGGAAAAGCAGTGTAGAATTAATTCATTCCCTCTCTGTACTAGATGAAAGTAATTAAAATTGTTCATGGTTCACTTAACATCTATTTTACTAGCAATGTGACCACTGTTTGGCTCAATACAAGTTTCCATTATTACACAAAGACATCTGTTTCTGACCCAGAAAATACATTTGTTGTCACTGCATAAATATCAGTCAATAGCACAAGAAAAGCAATGGAAGCCCTTTTTTCTGGTCACCTCAGGGCATGTGTAGCACCACAAAAATGGCACAAACAGCTGATTCAAACTGGTCACCCATTTCATTCCATTTCATTTCAGAGCCTCTTGTTCTCTTGCCTCCATAAGGGCATGAATTCCCCTGGGTCTGCAGAAGACAAACTGTGAGGTTCCAAGGGATGTTGTTATTGCAACTCTGAAGATGCTTTTGGTGACAAATATGCGAGTTTAGACAAACTGCTCTTGGATATCATTTGAAGTGTCCTTTTCTGAGTGAGGAGGAATCTGAAACTTCACAGCAGAAAGACTTCCTTGACTTAACAGCCTGAGCAGATAATCATTCCCTCTTCACCTTCTGGGCTGCTTCCTCCTCCCTGACACGCACCCAAACAGCAGCCTGGGTTAGGCTAACAGCAAATGCTACACCCTTGAGGGAAACCTGAGATCTTCAGAATAAAAATCACCCTGAATGAAGTTACTGTGGAGTAAGAAGAGGAATTCCTGCCTGCTGCATTCTCTGGCATACATGAAGCAAATTCAGTTTTGCAGGGAGCTCTGCTCTAATTTTCTAACTCAACCTAAACTTCCATTGTTTCTTCTCCTGTACCAAACACATCACAAATCCAGTGTCAGAAGAAGCTGCTTCCTTTATTGCAGTTGGGTGGAGGTTCTGGCCCCTAAACATGAGGGGGCTGCCAGTGACTTTCTTGTGACAGTTCACAAGTTTTGGTTTCATATAACCAAACTCAGGCAAAAGATTTAAGTTTCAGCTTCATGTGTTAAAATGTCTAAGTCTTAATGACAAAAAAAACCCTATTCTGTATATTCTAGTGTTCATTCACCCTGAAATTAAATCCTCTGTGTGTCTCTCTGAAGATAACACCATCTTAGAACAGTATTTTTACACGTCAGTCTGCCTTCCTGAGTCCACAGACTGAATCAGCTCAGTAATGTGGCTTCCAAGGGAAGATTTATTCCCCCACTTGGTGAAACAGAACTTACTAACACAACTACTGTAGGCCACCAGAAAGCCTCACTGGACTCTCTGGAGCTCACTGAATTTTACTATGTGTTAGGCAATTATCTTCAGCTAACTAAAGACAGTGTGGATGGCTCCCTGTCTTTCTCACTACACTTTTTCTGGAAGTGCTTTTCTTGCTGAAAACATTACTTTTTATGACCTTGAACTCCAGTTGTAATACTGTGGAGATTTTGTTTTGCAGTTCTAAAAACCTTTTTATCATGCATGTGTAAGTTCTTAAATTATCCCACATCACTCTTCTGCCTGTGTTAATGTAAGTCATTCCATCAGAGACAGCAGCATAAGAAGTATATGTTTTTAAAAGTTTTAGCTAAAAGCAAGGCATCCAATTTAATATCCTAGAGTATAACTAAAGGACTAGTTTAAAAAAAAAAAAAAGTGCAATTCCCTCGGAAAAACAGGGCCTTAGGCCATTTGACAGCTACAGGGCTTCTCTTCAGTATCTTCAAAAGTACTGAATGAAATTATTGGAAAAAACTCAGCCTCCTGAGCATGAGGAAAAAAAGAAGGCAAAGAAATTATCTATGTTTGAAAAAAGGCTGTTGCAGTCTCATGAGACATGAAAATGGCAACATCCATTAATTTTTTGCCCAACAGTTGTCCTTAGAATTAAAACACAGCGGATTCTGTCACAAGGAGCCTTCTGTCTCACAGGGGCTGTTTACTCTCCGAAGGCAGGAAAGTGTGACATGGCCAACTGTAAGTATCAGCAGGATTATAAAACTGTAACTCACCTCTTGCTTCACTCAAAGGTTAGGAAGGGACTGTAAATCTTGATAGCAGGTTGTTTTCTTCCTCTCTTGCAAGAGAAAGGAGATAAGGAAAGCCAGGCTAGATAATGCAGGAACTGTGGAGTTTATTAGATCCTTAGGGACCATGTTCTTCACTAATCAACTAGTTCATTCACCCCAAGAGAAAGTCACAGGTATCAGCAAAAGCACAAGAGCATTTATGGCTCATATGGCTTTTGACACAAACTGGAACAGCTGACATTGCTTTTATCTGCTGGTTTGCTTAAGGATTTTGCAGCATGACAACTGGTCTGAAACGGGCTGAGATGTGAACTAGAATATGAAAATACAGTTGCTCTTGTTCTTTACAAAGAAAAGAATCAGATGTCTGGAAAGCCTTTTCTTACTAGTCTGGTAAAAGTACTTTCTTCATCTTATTTACAGCTCTAAGCAAGCGCTTCCTAGCATAGAAAGGTTCTGAATGACAGAGCTCAAAAACTTACAGACAGATGTAGCCCAGCTTCTGCTGCCCTCATCTCCAGCAGTTCAGAAAGCAGGGGATGTTTACAGTGATATGATCATGACTACCAGACACTGTGAAATCTTACCTAGCTCAGAGAAACTTAATAAAAGCTGCTGCTGATGCAACATGCCCATCCCGATTATAGGAAGTTTCTAATTTCAAAAAGAAAGTTCACAAAACAATAGATAAGGCAAACACAACCAAAAATAAAAATAAAGATCCTGTATTTACTGTCAGATTTCAGTGTCAGGAACTCAGGTGTAGCTGAGGATAATTTTCCCCTCCGGAGTGGAGAGAAGGCTGACAAATTCTTTTTCTGTTGCTGGTCATCATCTGTTCCACTCATGTCTTTGTAACAAATTCAGGTGCTGCAATAATGAATGTGCTGCATGTTTGATTAATTAATGCTGCACCACGTCTGCTATAGTGAGGTAACAGTCATCACAACTTCCTTGAAAAACTGGATAGCAGAGTGATACTGCACATTTCTGCTTTTCTTAGTCTATTGGTTACCAGAGAGATATGCAAACATTAGTTTACTCAGAGTGTTTGAGAGAATAAATGGAAAAACAGTTACTACTGCCTCTCCAAGAACTAGTATTTTCATAGTTACAAGCTTTTCACAGATCCTCTAACAAAATTTCTGTAGTTGAGACACAAGGTGGATCATATACCCATAAATTATGCCACAAAAAATGGTTGATAAGAACAAAGGCTTTTGAAAACATTGAAGTTTTACAATGATTTAGGCTTTGGACAAAGCCTGGAACGAAGAAGCTGAAAATGGAGATACCTGATTTTTACACATTATAGGGCCAAAAATATCCTCTGTGATCATTTATATTAAACTCCCTATAACACGCCTCACAGGACTATTCTCAGGGTCATTGATCAGAAGAAATCAATTCCTCGTTGAAGTAGAACATCTCTTTTAGAAAGATATCCAGCTCTGCTTTAAAGCTGAATCCTCATATAATTAATTATTCTAACAAACACAACATTGTGACTTTCAATTTGACATGCTGTAGCTTCCAGTTTAAAATTATATTATTATTTATATGCTGGACTGGGCTTTTTTCTCCAACCACAGCTTTCAGGTCTCTTTGGAACAGTATTTCCATTTTTATTTGGTCAATCAAGTTGAGTTCCTACTGATTTGTTAGAAAGACAAAAGCAGAAAAGAGGAAGATGGGGAAAAAGAAAGCAATAACCTTCCCATCTACTGGCGTGGCTCATTTTAATACCACAGGAGCATTGTTTTAATCAGAATAAAAAGTTCCATTCCTCAAAGCCCATTGGTCTTTGCAGGTTTCTAGTAGAGATTCATGGTCATTTTTTTTAGCTGTTTTGAATTGAAAAAATATTTGCCTAAGGAGAGAGGAAGAGTTGAGTCTTTCCAGTTCCATCTTGCCCTCTGTGTTTGTCATTGAACAGGAAGCAGAGTCTGATAATAAAAAACAGAGCACACTCACAATTAAGAACTCGGTGCTTTTGTCCACATCATGTGTGCAACTTCAAAAACACAAGTGGAAACCTGCAATACTGAGGCTCAAAACCAGCTCTGACCTCCTTATGCTCAAATGCTTCTGCAATAAAGAAGTCTTAGAAGTCCTTCCCAGAAATCCAACATCTTTCACTTCCCTCTCAGTGGTTTACAGCCTTTTCATCAGTTCCATTACCAATAATTTTCTTTTCTTTCATGTATACAAATACAATTCATACGGTCCTGGCAAGCCATGTGGGCACAAACAAATAGCATCAGTTGTGGTGAATCTTCCCCTGCTTGTTGCACCTCTTATGCTTGTGGTGATTTGGAACACAATGGGAGTCAGAGCTGCCAGCAGAGGCATTCTTAGGAAATGGGAATGAAACAAACTAGCCACTTAACACAGCAAAGATCATTTTGCTAAACTGAAGTACAAACCAACAGGGTTTTAACAATCAGTATCTGAATCGAGCTAACACAACTCTTCTCTTTTAGAAAGGGATTTTCACAACATATTCCTAAATTTTGGCATAAGAATAAAAAAACATCAGAAACAAATACATTTATAGTTTGTAGCAAACTGCTAATCATTAACTGAAATTCACAAAGTCCCAATCCAATAAAAATGGTGCAGTGTATGATGTCTGGAATTATTTGAGAACAGCTTTCCATTTGCCTGTTTCAAAGGTCATTCTACGAAGGGTACCAGTGGAAAGAAGTTGTCAGAATTTGCTCTTTAGATCACGTGTACTCTATGGACTGCTTGCTGCAGGCCTGTTGAGAGACAGAAGGCCAAATCTATTGTCCTGGTTTCCACGTGATAGCTTGTTTTAAGAGACAGACAGAAGTGTGTGACATTAATGCAGTACGCTAAAACTTCCTATGAAAGAAATCCATGGACGCAAAATTCAGAACTTGCGAACGTCAAAAAAATAAGAAGATATTTCATCAAATCATAAGTGGAAGAGAAAAAGAACAATGAGAATTAAGAAAAATGATACTGTATAAAAACCTCTTTTCTATGAAGCAATGCACAGTAGGAAGTTCCCTGAGAACTGGCTCGTAGCATTGTAGGAACATAAGGAATTGAACAGTTAAAGCAAAACGAAGAACATACATAACAGCTTAGAGCTTTATTTATCCAATATCCAATCAGGAACTTTGGACTGTGATTTATCAGCTAGACTTGCCAAGAAATTTTATAACCATTGATTGCTACTGTTTGAGAAATCCATAGAGAATAAGTTTTTGCACTTACCTGGTTATAGACAGAATAGCAGGATTAGGTTTTACTTTTCTGATGAATAAGGGCCAAAAGTGTCCCAGCTAAATAAAATCCTGGCAGCACTGCACAATCACCAATATTCATCTACCTGCTATTTCAAGTAAGCTCACAAAATGGTTAGTTAAAAACATAAAAAAAATCACCTGCAGAGCAATCGTGGTGTTCTTCGCAGGATATTTCCCCACCAGTCCTTGTTCTTTGCGTTTCTTGAATTTCCTAAAGTAGTCCTGTATCAGGAAGGTGGCATAGAACTTCCCCACGGTTACCTCATCATCTAAATGAACAGACCAGACAGATCTCTCCCAAGTCAGCACATTTATCAATAGCCTGTACACTCACATCTGATTTGGGGGGAAAATGTGATGGGCGCAACAGGTACTATGTTGCTTCCAGCTTACAGCAATGGAGCCTGTAACGGGCTCAAAAGCAATGTTTCAGCAAGCAGGTTTGGTTCAGTCAGTTAAGTGAACTCATCGTAATAAAAGAGAAAACACAATACTTTACCAAGACTCATGTACTTCTAAGTAAGTTTCTACTAAAACCATAAACATGTTTGTATATACATAGAAGCTGAAGTACTGGCTTTACTTTCTTGGAGTAAATAGATCAAATAAAATCTACTATGTCTCACATACACTGATATTCATAAGAGTGACTCTGCCTACATCTCTTTTTTCGTCACCGCTGAACCAAGTTTGCTTGTCAGTGTATGTATTCTGTCAGTTCTTTAATGCTGAAAGGAATAAAAATAACTTCCATCAGTGAATTTAGTACAATTCAAACAACAGGCAAATAGCCAGAGCAGTGAAATGTAGCATTTTTACAGAGTTACTGTTGTGAACAAAATCCAGATTTGAAAGTTTCCAAAGTTCAAAGGCAGGTGCCTTATGAGGACACCAAAATCACCTGGTTCACAGCAGGTTAAGAATGAATGTGCCTGTTTATGAGTCCTTTCAATCACTGAGCTGGGCAAGTTTGATCTCTTGGTGACTTATGCTTGCCAGAAAACTAGGAATAGTTTTCTGTTCAAAAACATTGCTTTTGTTGTCACACATTTTTTTTTGCTAGAGTTATCTGACATGAAGTTCCATCTCCCTTCCTGCTGTACTGCCCAATCTCCCCGTGTTTTTCAGTATCCAGAGGCAGATATTGGCAACAGGATTTCTGGCTCCTGCTGTACATAAAGAGGGGCTGGTGTGGTTTGGGCATCAGCTGTTATTCTGTCCAGTCATGACTTGACTGAACGTGAAAATCTAACAAGCCCAGACACATTTTAACACAACTCTGCTAGAAATTATGGGCTTTTTTAAACATTTGATTAAAACAGAGCGTCCATGTATCTTATCAATAACACGTGCCAACGTATCTCACTAACAATAGTATTTGCAGTACTATTTTTACCTGTAATGACTGCTTTTTCTAATTTAAATTGACTTCTTGTAGTGACTTGCTCTCATCAAAAAGGGTGGAGCATCCAATCCATGGACAATATTTTTTAAATCCATTTTTACCTCTCTCATAAAATTTATCTCAAAATGAAACCTCTACCATGCAAAATCAGCTCCTCTCATTATAATGTCTGAAATGGGCTGTATGCATGTGAGAAAGTACAACAGGCTTTAACTACAGTGCAAATGCACCCAGAAGGTCTTCTCCCAGCAGTTTATCTTTAAATATATCAAAACAAAAATAACTATAACAATTGCTTCAAAAGATACTGGTTGGGAGACCAGTCTGTTGCAGGAAATATCTTAGCATATTAAAGAGCCTGCTCTGCCAAACTCTGACAACTCCTCAACGGTCAGAGACCCCCCAGTTCCTGCTAGGAAAGGAGGAACTAGCAGGAAATATCAGGAACAGCTCACAAGAAAAGCTCACCATTCTATGGATTCCATCTCAGCAATAAAAACCTTTTTCATTGACTCCATGAATCTCATTAATAAACTTTCTGTGAACATTTGCTTTGATGTTCACCTGTAATCTTCCTTTGCAGCTCTTCAGGAGACTGATGGTCCATTGTATTAGGATGAGATCTCTTAGTGTGTAATGTAAACTTGCCTTCCCTAGTTTAGATAAATCCACTGATCTGCAACACAGCTCTGGTTTCACTCTCCAGATAAGCCTTTCCCCATCCTTCATACTATGTCATTTCAAGTATTCGAACAGAAGTTTCAAGGCAGTGAGTTAGCAAATGGCTCCCAGAAAGAACAAGCACACAGAAGTGACAGACTCGAGGCAACGAACAGCGCTGTGGGTTGCACTTAGAGCACGTCTCACGTCAGGCTATGACACTGCACCACCACTGACTGTGCCCGCGGTGACAACACCTGTGAAATACCAGGATGAAGAAATGAAGGGCCCTTATTGACCACTCCGGACACACTTCAGTTTTTCATAAGCACATCAGACAAACGCACTGCCAGTTTGCTGGTCTGTGCGTGCCAGAGTCTGTCCGTGTCCCCACGGTGTGTGTCCCAGGCACAGCCAGCCGTACTGCGACACGAGCACACAGAACTGACGCCTGGCCAAGGGGAGCCATCCTTGACTCTGCTTTTTGAGTAACACACGTAGAGCCAGATATAGACAGGTATAAGAAGGCAGCTAAGCATAACTGACCACAGAATAGACAAATTGCTAATTACAATTAGTGATGGCAAAAGGAATCATTTCAAAAGGAAGCTCTTGGAAGAGGGCAGGAAGTACTAGGCAGGATTAAATGGATTTGCAGGTGGAGACTGGGAAATTTAGAGAATACAGGTGAGTCCTCAGTGAGTTTTATGTATTTCTCTTACTCTCTAGTCTCGTTCATTCATCAGACATTTGACTGACATTCTACGTTTTTGCAAAGCAGTTTCACCTTTCTGTACTGAGAATGTGTTGTTAACTATTAAAAGTCTCACGGAGTTATAGTGAGTTATTTAATCAGTACCAAGAATTAACTGTTTATTTCTAGTGCATTTATTTATAATCCAAGGAAAAAAGTCCTGCTATACTGATTATTTTCATTCTGCTCTGCAAATAAGTGTTCTGGAGACATAGTCATGACACACAAAGGACCTAGTATTCAGCAATATCAGCACAAGTAATACTGGAGCAAACTGCTATAAACTGAACCTCGCAATAATTTTAAGTGCAAGTGATTTTAATATATTGAATTTGAATGCTTTGTTGATTTATATTGAAGAGAATTTTCCATCTCCTAGGAAATTGTTATTATCAGCTGTCACTGGTGTTAATTCATAGACAATTTTCCTTTGAATATTAAACACCAAAACTGATTTCTACTGTACACTAAGCTATTTTACAGTCCTATGGCATGTGAATGTAAAATAGCTGTATCCCTCTTTTTTTTTAGGTCTTTTAAAATATTTTCAATTTTCAGGTAAATCATAACAAGGTCTACAGAACAACAAAGTAAACTGGAATTGAAAATTCATAAATCTGCAGGACTTCCCAACACATTCCTATTTAGACAGGGTTGCAGAAGCCATACTGTTTCCTATCAATTGAGCACATCCAGGTTTTCAGCCTTCCAGCTACACTGAAGAGCTACATTTGCAGAATAAACATTAGCAATGAATTTTAGTATAGCTGAAAATAAATACACAGCTTATACTCAGCAATGAAATGAAGCTGAAGTTAAGAGTGAATTACTACATTATTAGTTCTAGGAATGTAATCTGTACAGGTTCTTTGTCAGATTGATTTAGGCAGGCAGAGCTCGCTATTCTGAAGCATGCGTCTCTATTTCAATAAAAATGTAGGGGAATAAAGTTGGCAAGAGGCAACACTAATTCCATGCCACCACCCTAAAACAGAATTGCTTCAGAATATTCGGAAAGACTCATAGTTGAAAGGAACAGAGGCTGCAGAAAAAGCTCAAGCACATAGTTACAACAATAACAAAGCGATTCATCTATGCCATGCAAGCACTTAGGTGTAAGGCTAAAAACAACAGAGTAGAACACAAAAGTTGTTTTAAATGTGCAGTATCAGTTCCCCTTTGGAGAGTCAATCTACCCAGATTTTTGCCTTCACCTCACTATTATCCAGCAGCCACCCCACCAACAGCAAGTGGCTCCTCCAGCCACGGAGCTGCTGCTCCTGGGGGATGCCAAGGGCAGTGCAGGCAGTGCTCCTCCTCCTGGCACTGAGCATCCCCTTCCAGGGCCATCCCCTTCCCGGGCCAGCCTCCCCTTCCACGGGCCAGGGGCTGGAGTCTCAGCAGTCCTGGGAGGTGCCATAACGCTGTGAGGGCAAAATAAACTACAAGAAACACCAGGGGATTACAAAGGATCTGAGGATTGGATGTCTGGGTAAATATACCCTGGGCATGGGTGACAGTGAGACAGATCCTGCACCTTTAAAACTTGAAAAAGCAAGTAAAAAACAGTCACCTAAACCTACACTACAGCGTATTAATAAAAATGCATATATTGAAAAAGGCTAAATATATATATCAGAATATATATATTTACAAAGAGAGATATTGACATGTCATATTACGGCACGCAGGAACATTTAATAAATGTGCCTTGTAGTTCTCACAAATGTTTGGTGTCATTAGAATTCAGGTATCTCTTTACAGGGGCCACATTCATATCTCAGTCTTATTAGCATAAGTCTGAACCATTTCCATCATCTGTGGAATGGCTCTGCTTTAAACTAGTGTAACTGAGATAATTTAGCTCCTTGCTTTATTAATTTAGGAAAAAAAATTTAAGCTGGCAATTAATTTCTTTTTCTCCCAGAAGACAAGCAAATAAGCTATAATGTAGCATAGTACAAAACATGTTGTTTTGCTCAATGCATTGAAATTAAGCTAGTTTATTTTGCTGAATGATTTGAAATCAAGACTACATTTAGGTCTAATAAGATATTTTTTTCAAGCAAGAAAATAAGCATAACATTTTCCTCTCTCTCTTTTTGATCTAAATTTCACTTATCAGTCCTATATTTATTATCTACTGCAATAAGATATAATTGTCTCAATATTTATTTTGCTATTGTTTGTTGTTCTTAGATCACATTATAATTGCAAAATCTAGCAGTTTTATTTCTTTGGTGCCTGACACTCTAGAAAGACCAACAAGCACAGAGAACAGCACATGGCAGAGTTTATCAGACTGACCGCCAGCAGGAGGGACAACTTGGTCCAGTAATTTCATGCTCGTTTTCTTCCATATTTTCTTTATGACTGCTCTAAGTTCTTCATTGGCTTGCTCTAGGTTACCTGTGGCAAGGAAATGGGAAAACAGAGGATGGCAATCATGGTTCAACCAGCTGCAATGAATGATCCTTTGGATGTTAATTAGCTGTACACAATTAAAGACTGTGATAGAGATCCTCTGGGGCAAGCCCAGGCTATGTGATGTGGCAGACAATGCCACAGCTAAAGAGAAAAAAGGGGCATAAGACATCAAATTCCTGGTGCTTTCAAATCCAGCTCTGGAGCACTGCAGAGGTCAGAAGTGACTTCCACACCTTGGCCTCACTCTGTCTGAACCATTTCCAGACTTCTGCTTAAACTGTCCAGAAAGTGATGACTCACTCTTTACAAGCCACTTCTTCCTTGAGCCAAAGCTGAGCCTTTCTTTACTTCATCACAGTAATTGCTCAGTTGTACAGGCTTGAAAGCTCAAACAACTGAGTACTGAGCAGTTTCTCATCTCTTGCATTGCTGACACAGCAATGCCTGAGGGGCCTTAATCTAAGTTTGTTATTGCCAGTGGAATCCAATTTCTCCTGAGAATAGCAGAAGAAACAGAACCAAACACAGTAAAATACGGCAAAAAATTTTGAAAAATGTGTAAAAATAGAAAGAAAATTCTTTGAAACATATCACTATCTTTAAAAACCTTCCCCTCTGTAATGCAAATGCCAGAAATTTATTCAACCCAGGCAGAACTGGCCTCGATCAGACTGGGAATGTTGCTTTCAAGTGTGCAAAAGTTGCAGTTTCACCACTGTGAGATCCAAGGCACTGAGCTAAAAGGCAGTGAGGAAGGAGCACTTTGGTTGGGCAAGAAAGAGAATTCATTCATTTCTTGCAGTAGAACTCCTGCTGTGCCAGTGCTGCACATTTTTATCTGACCAGATGAAAACATAGAATAAATTCTGAGGTATCTTTGGCTGTGGCTTCACTATCCCTTTCCTTTAATTTTCCAGAAAATCATTCCTAGCAACAGTGAACACAATCCATGATCCAAAAGCAAACCAGATCCAGCGAGACTCATGTCCAACAAAAGAAATAAATAGTAACTTTTCCTCATTGTCCTTTCTGACAAGTGCAGTCAAGGCTTTACAGTGAAGAACCTTACCTTCTGTTTTTATCTTTAGAGCAGTCCTAACCAAAGCAAATAAAGTGGCATTGAACATGACGGTTCCATCACTGTTTAGCGGCATATTCATGGCTACCAGCCTCTGAAAATAAGAAAAGGAAAACAAATTTTGATTCTGCCTTCTTCGAAAAAAAACTCCTGTAATGTTAATTTTTGAAAAGCTGATGTATTCAAAGAATAGTATTACTGAAGGGAATATAAATAATGTAAGTTCTTCAAAACAAAGTTGAGTTTTCCATCCTAGCTGTGTATAATATGCAGTAATTAGGAACAATATTGCTTCTTTTAATCACATGCATGTTTATTCAAAAGTTAAAACCGTGCAGTTTTCTTGAGCTATTTATTGAGCTAACTTTCAAACACTGAAGCCCAGTTCTTGACTATGAGTCACACTGTGTCAGTACTAAGGACAAAAGCAGTTATTTGAGGGCATGCACTCCAGCTGCAGTTGTGTGCCAAGTTTCCCAGGGGTTCCTCATGCTCCATAAAGAACCAGAGCACCAGGTCTGAATTGTCTGAGCCCATTCATTCCTCAGGTAACTCTTCAGTGATGTTGTAAGTCTCTTATGCCAGCTACACTGCACTGCTGTGAAAGGGGCTTCTCTCTTTGGGTCAGTCCATGCCTGCATCAGTGTTCTCCTTTCAGAGCAGCGTTGCTGTGACCCTGACTGCCAAAAGGACACAATTTCATCTAGCAAAATCTTTTCCTAGTGTCTGACTTGGATCTTCTTCTATTCTAGTTTAAAAGCATTACTCAATGAATAATTGATGTTAGCATATAGACAGATAGAGGTTTGCTTTAAGTATGCCTTGTAACATTTCATTCCAACACAGAGGTTTACATGTCAGCTTGACCTATTTATAAAACAGATACACGAGAAATCCGAATGACAGTACTGTTGTAACAATCCTTTAATTAAAAGGTTTGATCTTATTCCCAATGAAATTGCTAAAATCACAATATCCAGAATTCTGAAGTCCTCAAATAACGTAACAATCATTCATCTCCTTTGCGTTGCTTTTCAACTTTTACATTAAAATGCCATTAATCCTCGTCAAAATTAAACATTTTGCCTGACAGATTCTATATCATTTTAAATTCCCATTCATTTTCTGTCTTTTCACTTGCTGCTACACATTGTTACACACTGTCATTCACTCCAGCTTGGTTTATCATCTTACAGTCAGACAGAAAATCAGACACCCACCTTGCAGGCCACTCGGTGAGGGCATAACTTGCCAAAACCAAGCGGTGGCTGGATCCGCCTCAGCAAGGTCACCACATCGAGGTGCTTTATCCTTCCCCTAGAACCAACACACATCAGTTACCAAACACCCACTCCCAAAAATACACCCTGTTCTGCTTGCATTGTTTTTAGCAAATAAATGATACCAGAGAAGTGATCTAACTTACTTTGCTTCAGGGTCATATTCTGACCATATTCTTTTGAATTCATCCAGATGATGGGGACCCAGAATAGACCAGTCACGTGTCAAATAATCGAAATTATCCATAATGACAGCCACAAATAAGTTTATAATCTTAAAAAAAAAAAAAAAAGTCATTAAGAATAATCCACCACTGTTTTTGTTGGTTTTTTATTCAATATGTAGTAGGTTAAGAACTCAAGTAAATCAATAATTTTTGGCAAATATCATCAAGTATCACAGAAAATATTTGCCTTTAACTGACTAACTGGAAGTCTATAAAATAATGACTTGATAAGAACATGGTTCTGTTTCAGAGTACTCAGTTTTTTGACATAGGCTGCAACACGGTTTTGTTTCTCTTCCTTGATTTGCCAGATCCCACTACATCAAATTGGAGACTGGATCCAATACACGCATTATGACACAGTGTGTATCTCAGGAATAGGATTCAATTTCATGACAATACATTTTGTTAACACAGAACGTGATACAGAGCAGCAGAAAATATATGTTTACAGCAGTTCACAGAATTTTGTTGGACCACTCTCCTTTTGCAAGAAAACAATTACTGTGAATAGAATGAATCAATCAGCTTATACCAGACACCTGCAATGAGCAAAAACATATTTCAAAGATTATTTCAGAGCAAATAATCGATTTCTGCCACAGATTAAGGTGAAAGCTTATTGTTCACTTCTCATGTGCCACACGTGAGGACATTTGTAGAGACACAAATCCAAATTCTGCTAAGTTTAAACAAAACAAACAGCATTACTAGTCAGTCAAGGGAACTGCAGCTCTATTGTTAATGAATATTTAATGGTACCATTGAGAAATGCGTGAAATAACAGCTATGAAAAGACTGCTAACTCAGCTTTCAAACGTGCAGCCAACCACACAGCAGTCACAAGAAAATCTCACACATGGGAATTCAGAATCATAGAACAGTTTGGGTTGGTAAGGACTTCTAAAGGTCATCTGCACCAATTCCCTGCAATAGGCAAGGACATCTTCAGCCAGATCAGGCTGCTCAGGGCTCTGTCCAACCTAACCTTGGATGTTCCCAGGGATGGGGGTCATCTACCACCCCTCTGGGCAACCTGTGCCAGTGTTTCACCTCTGTCACTGTAAAAATTGATATAAAATACAGGATTTAAGACTCTGCAGGGAAAAATATAACCTCGCCAAAATATTTTGGATATGGGATTTTCAGTCATTCTCTCAACTCGCTACTCTTCATTCAGAAGAAAGCCAAAATGCTAAAGCTCATTGCTGTTAATAAGCACGAGCTAAACTCACCAAAAATGCACAGAGCATGTAAAAACTGATAAAATAAATGATGGCAAAATTGCTTCCACATGTGTATTCTTCCCCAGGATTATAATCGGATTCTGGATCACAGCGCTTTCCAGGCAAACACGCCAGCATGATTTCCTGCCAGGCTTCTCCAGTTGCACACCTTTATAAAAAGTCACAAAGATAAATTCAGTATTATTTGATCAAGACTGATTAAAATGTATTCATTTGTTACATTCTGAGAAAATACTGGAAGCTGTACAAGCACAAATGTGAAGACAGACTATGAATATTTCAGAGCAGGAACTAATTAAAGGGAAGTACAGAGCACGTTTTAGAACTGACAAGCATAATCTGACATTGTAGACACATTTTATAAGGAAGACTAATGCACTAAGGCTTACATGTAAAAATTGGAATCCCAAACTGTGATTTACAAGTTAAATACTTATTGCAGTGGAGTTACTGTGTACAAAAGCAGTGTTGTGTATGAAAATCTGTCATAAAATTTCAAAGTACATATTTGTAGAAGATGAACTGTCCTCTGTGGTTGAAGAAATGCCTGTCTCTAATTTCTGCTATTGTGTTTTCTGCACAGTTACATAAAGCCTGTGTACAATCCCAAGACTTCAAATTTTTAAAAGACAGTTACATAATTACGACATCTTTGGCTGTGTTCATTACCTGGTGTCAAAGGCATAAAGTGACTTAGATCTCAGTGGGTGATGCCTTTGCTCCCAGATCAGGAATGTCCTGCCAGTTTTGCCAGCCAGGTGAGTAACAATGCACAGAGCTGAATTACTGAATCTCAGGCAAGAGACCACTCAAGGCCGTCACCTTTAGAGGCATCCCTGTCCCATGTCATTCTCTCCTTGTTCCAGAACATTTTGAAGCACTCCTGGCAAATGTTTGCCTTCTTCTTAAGCTCTCCAGTGATGGAGATCCCATAACTCCCTTCCACATCAAGATTTAGCTACCTTCGCCACCAGGAAGCTTTTCGTACAGCTTATCTGTTATTTCCCTTCTGCAAGTTACACCCTTTACCTTTTGTCAGCTCTTCAGCAAATGTAAAGAACAGTTTATTTCTTCATGTTTGCAATAACTTATCATTTCTTCAAACTATCACACAGGTTGCATTTTCTAAAGATTTCTAAAGGCAGAGTCTTTTTCAGCTTTCCCAATACTCAGATTGATGCCTGGGCTGACTAGGTTTGGACTCTGCCTGAAGACAATTGCTGCCCAAACGAGGAGTTTCACAAGAGCTGGAGTGAGTTTAGATCTGTATCACCTCATTAGAACCCTGTTGTGCCAAAGGACACTCAGCACACAGCCACAGACAGGATGTGCTTGTTGAGCTGAACTGATTTTCACTTGCAAACACATTTTACACATTTTTCATAGATCATTGAAATGGGATGCACTGAGTGAGAGTTAAGGTTTACTCACCTGAAGAGAAGCAGCACAGCTTGGGGGAAAGTCTGAAAATTGTTGTTTCTGTTTATTTGATTGTTGTCCCTCATGGCCACTTTTCCAAATACCTACAATAAACCAGAATTTTGACATTCATTCCAGTGACCTGTGCTGTCAGAGGCTTTGCAATCTAAACTTCCTTCAGGATGCATGAGATTTCACAAACACACTTTCATTACACATTAGATTTTTCATGATAGTCATGTAAGTGCAGTAAATTTATCACATATACAAGGAAAGAAAAAAAAAAAGCAGCACACCAAGTTCTTCTCTTGTGTCTTTTTGAACTTCTGGATCACGAGAATCAAAGCCAAATAAAGATTTTTCCATTACTCTGAAAGCTCTGCCTTATACATAGCACCACTATCAAAGGAATGTTTCAATAAGCAACTTGGGAAACAAGTCTCAGACAAATCTGAACTGTTGTTTAATGCTAAAAAAGTTCTCTAATTACCTGCATTCCAATGACAGCGTAGATGAAGAACAGCATGGCTATCAGAAGGGCAACGTAAGGCAGAGCCTAGAAAGGAACAGGTGCATTGTCTTTTAGTAATTTCACACCATCATTTCTATTTCCATTTGCAAAAGTAATTTCTCTGTTCAACACAGACTTTCCCAAGGTTTTTCTTCCTATGCAAGTGCTTAAAATGTTATTACCTGTCACTCTTAATACTGTGCTGCACTCAGTGAATACCAGCTTCATTGTATTTTAAATTACTTCTGCCAGCAATCCAGAGGGAAGGATCATCTTTAGTGTTTTTTATTTTATTTTCATTACTGATTCTGACAACACGAAGATACTTTGTTCTATACATTTACAGAGTTTCATTAACTTCATATTGATCAGTTTTCAGGAGCAATGATTCAAGTATCTATTTCACTTATGAAATTGGTTTTATGTAAAATATGTGTTAAATTCTTTTCTAGTCATCTAATAAAACGTGTGAAAGCATGAGATCTATGTATGTCACACCTATCCTGTCTCTTTTAAATATACCAAGTATTTTTTCAGGAAGTACCACAGAAACCTCACAGTAACAGCTAATATTAAATGACAAAGAATGGCCCTCAGACTCACCGAAGTAACTGGTGAAATTTATTTTGGCATTAGTATGCAAATGTATTTAAATATGTCATTATTGATAACATTAACTAAAAAAAAAAATCTTGCACTCTACAGAGTATTGCTTCATAAAATTTGGTTGTACAAATGATTGTAATTATAAAGCAAATTTAAGTAAATTGTGCTAACCTGAAATGACTTGATAAATGTCCACAGTAATGTTCTGATTCCTTCTCCTCTGCTCAGCAGCTTCACCAACCTCATCACACGGAAGAGACGGAAAAAAGTGATGGAGATCCGAGCGCTGTCTTCAGAGTTCTGAAGAGCATCATGGAGAAGTCAAACCAAATACAAACTCAAACACGCCACACTTCCAGAAAAACAACACAAAATGCAAGGGTGGAAGAGGTAAGATTTGAAAATGTATCTTGAGGGCCTGTTCACCTTGAAAACCATGATATGAAAGGAAAAATCACATGCTGAAAACACAGGACCGGTAGAAATGCTTCACACACCACATGCATTTCCAAGTTTTCTGGTTTGTTAATAGGATCATATTGGGTTTGTAGTAGACTCCAATAGAACACTGACAGTGAATGCAAACCACTGCATAACACCTTTGCAGTCAGACAGGTATGAAAAATACAGAAAAACTTGGTGGAAAAAAGACATGGTAAAAAGAATAAACTCAAGTATAGGTAAAACCACTGGGGTCACTTTACTGATCTTACCCCAGACTCATCAGTTGTGACTGTTTCAGTTGGCTTTGGCTTTAAGAAATTAAGAACATTAAATATTAAAATCAAATAAAAGATTAAAAAAAGTTAGCTTAACCATAAACAAAATGAAGAACATTTTTAATTTCTAAGTGTAAATAAACATCTTTCAACTCACTATATGTCCTGAACAAAACATTAATACCTTTTAAATGGTTATTTATTATTTATTATTTACCCATTAAAACCATCCTCTCATCATTCGGCTGACTCACGCTAAAATGTATTTGTCTGACTCATAATAAAATCTGCTCGTATAAAGCATGTTTAGAAGATCCAATGGAAAGTAAATACAAAATAAAATATCTGCTCCTATGGAGGCCAAACAAAATCAGGCATCAATTTTCACAGGTTGTATGAGATTACAGCAGGAAGCCCAACTAAAACTCAGGAACAAAGCTTTGGGGTCACACTAGCCTTTCAAGGTCCTTTTCTGCTCTGCCCTTTTTGAAGATTAATTACTCCATCACTGGAATCTAACCATAGTCAAGTAATTGTGTTTTATATCACACCAGGAGCTCCCTTACAGCAAAGTTAATTCACTTGAGGTAACTCAGAGATGAACGCTGGGTGTTGCAGTGCTTAACGAGGACAGGTTTTGCCTTGCCAAAGTGACAGACAAATGTTCTTAGCCCCATGCCCTGGAGGCTGACCCTTCCTCAGCAGTGCTCATGGGGAGGCAATACTTGAACTCTCTCACCACACCCGAGATGAGGTAACAGGATCAGGCATGGAGAAATGGATCAGGATTTGATTGATCCTTTTGGAACAGATCTGTGCAGCCCTCAGGAGCTACAGGGAGAGGCACACACAACTTCTTGTTCACAGAGCCAAACTCTGTATCCTGTGAAGAACATTTCACTTTTCTCCTTTTATTTTCTCTGTCTAATTTTGGAGAAACTTTCCAGAGAGCCTAAATGGTCACACCCTTTGCAGAGCAGGCAGCAAATCTTAAAGGACCAATGTTCTGTGCTTCCATGTGCACTGACAGACTTGCAGCAGCTTCTTCCAAAATTGGAGTGTCTTTAAAAACATTTATAGCACTAGAAAAAATGGGATTCTGGATGTTAGATCCCAGTGATGGGTCTTACCCTCTTGCCTAAAATATCCTCCTTTTAAAGGGGCACCTTTCAACAATTCCTGTCACACAGAGCAGCAGTGAACACGATGCCTCCCCAGAGCTGCTCCCAGCACGCTGTGGAGGCACCAGCCACACTCAGTGCCACACTGCACCCACTCAAATCTCACATACTGCTGTTACCCAAGATAAAACTTCAGGAGAAGGAAGGGAAAAGAGAGGAGCTGATTCTGTTGAAAATATATTATACAAAGATACTATGGTAGAGAAAAACAAGAGGTAGTATTTCAAAATCAGATAATTTTTAAAATACTAATTGTTTTCGCTATTACTTTTTTTCAAAACATATTTAATATAAAGGCATCACTAGGGGAAAATGAGGTAAAAATAACTGTTTGCTCAACTATGTGTAATCTACACATGGATATATTACTGCCCCGCCAGGATATCAATATATTCTGAAGCAAAGAGTTTTTAACTGTATAAGGGATTATTACTAAATTTATGCATGAAATTAACCAAAATCCAGCGAGTAGAGTATTTGTAAAACTGGCTGTAACATCTAAACTTTCTAAGAACTTATATAAAATAGACAGAATTCTGCTGCTAAGGAAAGACAGCTGCTTCATTAGAAATTCCCTGTATATTTCAACAATTTGAAATGAAGTCATAAAAATACAATTAAGGAAAAATTCATTATCACAAACATCATCAATGTCAAAATATCACAGATCACGGAAACAATCTTGCAAGGCTGCCTACCTAAATCAATCCCAAACCTGCACCAGTGCACACAGACCCACACCACTACTGACTTTTTAGCGCAGGAAAAAAAATCCTTTTAATCTGAAGCTTTAAAGAAAAAAGGTTTAATTACACCTTCTGCAGACCAAGCCTGAAATGTCATATTAACCTCTGGTGACTGACTCAGGTTGAGCTTGATACTGTCTTAAATAGTGAGCAAATTACTTAATTTCCTTCAGTATTTTGTATCATCAAAAACTGAACGTAGTATTTCACAGAGATCAGATTAAATTACAGTATCATCACAAACTGCCACCAAAAAAAATGAAATAAAATTTTGGGGTTGGCATTTGGGAATTTTTCCCACTATGTTTTATAGGAGCAGGATGGTGCCCTAAATAAGTTAGCATCAGTATTAGGATGGCAATATATAATGGTATAGGTAATATCAGAAAAAGGATACTTTGGTCCTCCATGTTTTTATTTAATCACTTTTCCAAATGAAAAAATAATGAGTTTGCATTATGACTTGGTTATGAAAAAGAAACTTCTCGAAAGGAAAAGTCAGTAAAAAAAAGGTTTTCTACATATAACTCTCTCAGTAATTACTTAATTATCTCTTTTAAAAAAGCAGAGATCAGATTACCCAAACTATATGATCAGTTCAACTGGAGCTGCTCCAGAATGATGACCCCTCTTTTTTTTATTGTCAGGAGGTCGCTGAAGGTATTTGTGTTTGCACAGTGGTGTATGCCCAGGACTGCCCAATGCACGCTCCCCTCACAAACCCCTGGTTCTCAGCTTCTCTGGACTAAGAAGTCCTAATTTGTCTGTTTCTGATGGCTGATCTGATGCTGCTGGGGAGTGTTAGGATGCCATATGCAAGAGATCACAGATTACGGATGCTGGAAAGTGCAGGTCAGTAATGAAAAATAAAAACACTCTGTCCACAAAAAGCAAATTGTACAATAATACCAAGGTGGAGATAAATGCTAGAAACAAAGTATGAACATGAACTCCTGATATAAGAGGAGTTTTTCCTACTGAAGCTGAAAATATTCATCACTGGGCAAGTGTTTTGGGTCTGACATTTTAGAGTGTATCTAATTTTTTAACCTCTTTGGCATTTCCCTCTGATAATACACCAGCTTAGTTTATTTTACTAATACCAATTATAATGAAGCTAATGTAGTGATATACCACAAAAGAAAACATTATTCATACTTATTTATAAAGGAAATGCTCATCTGAGAGACAAAGTTAGTTAATGGTTATGTGGGTCCATCCAGCATGAAGCAATGCTCAGATCTGGGAAACTGAGATAAAGATAAGACAATCTTCAGCAACGATAACAGACAGACTGACAAAAACAGAGCGTCTGCTTGCTACAGATAAGGAAAAAGCAGACACTGCCCCAAACACAGAACCTTATTTGCAGCATCAGTCACATTACGTGCATGTATACACGTAAGAACGTGGCACATTTTGATTTTGTACGTTTAGGGAAGTACTAGAATAGACTTGAGACTGAGGGGACAGGCTGAGCAGAGACTGCCTCTGGGGATGATGTTTGCTGACAAAAGTGCAAATAAAAATATTACCTGTGGTCAGACAATCCACCTCCAGCCTCCTCTTTCCCCTCACCTTCCACCAATCATTCCAACGCTACTCGGTCCCAAATGGTTTGGGACTGGCTGGTCATTATTAGGATTTTTTTGTCCCCCAAAAACTGGGCCTGTGTGATTCTTAAGATGACAAGTGTGCTTCTGTCTGCCAGAAGTCTGGTAATGGGCACAGCTGGAATAAATAGGCATTTTCTGCTTTCCCTGCTTGGCTGACAGACACTGCAATGAGGAGAATGAGCACAGACACTGCCCTCATTGCTCTGCCTGTTCTGTCAGCCATGGCCAGGGCCAGCTACGCTCAGAGCCCAGGTCAGCAAAGCACTTCATAACCATGTAATTTTGAGCCAATCCTTAAATACTTTAAATAGGCAGTAATATATTATTTTTCTTTTTTACATAATCAAAGTGCAACAGAACAGTTTTCTTCCCCAAACAATCCCAACCCCCAAAAAAGTATAACCAGTGATCAACCTAAATTTCTGACTCGCTGATTAAAATGTTTGCAACATGCTACCAATTTTGGTCAAGAACTAATGCTGCTTATGAAAAATTTAGCACATTTCCTAAACAGGAACTCCTTGTTACACTCTTCATATTGCAACAAATGTTCAAAATAAACATCCTGACTAAAAAGAACTTCAGTGTCAAAACTGTGAACAGTGTGAAACAGATTGGATCATGCATTGGAAGAAAATTCTGTGCTTAAACAAAAAATAAACATGGTGAAAACCAGTGATGTTAGTAAATGGTGTTGGTCAAATGTTTCTTTTCTACATATTGTGCCAAAGGGTCCAAGAGTATGTCAGAACAAATGACACACGATGATAATGTCCTCATCACTATAATTAAAGAAGGAAGGATCTGAATGATGAACATACATGATGACAATAGCATCTATAGCAAAACATTCAGGTTGCCAAAATATCTCCAGAAAAGTGTGCTGTGAGTGCATGTGCATAAACACAATTTGTTCAGAGAATAGTTACTGCAGTTCAGATGGGAGCAAGACATTTTCTTCAGTCTTATCAGTGCTCTCTATACTCCCTGTTCAACATGAGCCAAATGCCCACAAACATCAATTAATAATAATTTTAAGCCAGTGTGAGAAACCTCAGAAACGATTTTTAAAAGTGCCTTTTCCCTTTTAAAAGATGTATTTAAACTCTAAGTTCACAACTAACATGTTGGTGGCATAGGGTATTGTATGATAACTAATAAATATTCTGTTGTACAATAAAGTAAATAGATTGTTACTATTAACACCATGAAAGCAGCTCAGAAATTTATTTCTGGCTCCAGATTAAATATTGCAACACTGCAGAGATTTGATATTGCACTAAGAGTTCACACTAATGAAAGCAAAGCCATATGAGAACTTCATTTTCTGACCTACTCCTTAAGCCTAAAGAGAGATGTCTGCAAAACTTTACAAAATATATCAACAGTATTCAAAAATACAAATTACTAGCACCAATACCTAAATTCTAACATATGATAGGGGTGCATAAAGTGGTACTCAAACTGAATTGGACTGCTCTTGTTCAAAGTTGAATCCAGAATCCCTTACAGGAGGTAGATACGAGGTGTTTACTCCACTCCTCCATACAAACACAAGGTCAAGATTCAAGACAAATAGGTTTTCCTGAGGGGCTCAGGAAGAAAACATAAATGCTGTTCCTTTAAGCCCTATTTCAGCAGAAACCTGAAGTTTATTTAATGTCAAGAATAAAATCAGTCTCTCAGAGACAGCATTAAGCATTTACATAAAAGATGAGGAAAGTGAACTCTCCATTATTTTCTTGACATTTTGGCAGCACATGAATGGTGAAAGAAACTTAAATAAAAAATGTGAATTAAAACCTTCACAATCACTACTGCAACAATGTGATCATGCTTCTAAGTCATTCGGTGCTGGTCATCCAAATGGCTTCTGAACTGACAAATAAGATCATTTCTATACAGTCAGGTCACATTGAAACCTGTATGTCATTTCCTTTTAACAATCTATTTATTCAGATTTTATTTCCAATTTATTTCTCTCTCATTCTCATAAGTTATTTTTGTCCCTCTCCCAGACTGGACTGACCGCACTTTGCGTCTGCCAATCATTACTCTGCTTTTTTAATTGAAAAAGAACCATTTCTATGACCACACAAGATCTTGCATGTCATGTGAAAGTTCCTGAAAACAAAAGGCCACAAAACCCAGAAGTAATTATATAGGTTTTAGTAGTGATTTTAATTTTTTTTATTGCTGCACCATATGTATATTTACTTATATATATACTTGCCTCTAATAATTTCTAAAAATAAAATGAACATGAAAACCAATTAGGTTCATAAAAGAAGGAGGTTGAAGGAAGGGATATTAAATGAAAGAGTAAATTAAAAAGAAAATCGCAGAAAATTTTTTATTGCCAAAATATATGTTGCTCTGAGGTGGTTCATTTGCGGAGCTGGTCAATGATCCAGTCCTTCAGAATTCTGAGCCATCCTGTTAATTGCTTAATACATTAAAGACTGACTTCCACAGGCACCAAAAATATTCAAACCACAATGATTTCCTTGATTATGTGAGAATGGGAGTTACTGGATCAGAAGAATCAGCCTCAGGGAAGCATATATATTATTATAAAACATTAAAAAAAAAAAATAACAACAAAATAAAAGAGATGAAATTTAATTTCCAGTATTTAATAGTGAAATTAAGATGATGTGTACCTAGCCAGTCCAATCCATTCTCTTGTAAAAAATGAGTCAGATGCAAACTTGTTGTTTGCTAGAGGAACTCACTGGCCTTTGCCCTGGATCTGAGCATATCCAGCTACACTACCAGAATGAGCTGGTTTCCTCAGCACGAGGCAATCACATCTGTAGTCCTACTGGAATGTTTAGTTCACACTGAGGACATGAAGTATTCACACTCACGTCGCCTTTACTCTGCTCAATTAAGATGGTTGTGCCCCTGCAATTAGAACTGTGACAAGACCTGATTTTCTGTCAGTGCTGGTGATTTACCCTGCTCCAAATCAGCCCTCAAACAAGGCTGAGCTTCCTCAGCTTAAGAAGTTTCTATAGTGGGAATTTTCACAGGTGCTAAATCAATCATGCTTGAAATCCCATTGGAAACAAAGTCTCGTTAGCGTCTGAGCAAAGCTGTAGATTTCCCAGGATCACTGCCAGTGTTAGATAACGAGTACAGGTGGAATGGCACAATTCAGAATGCCATAAAAATACTGAGCAAAAGATTCTAAAATACTGGATTTGGATTACAGAAATTTACACTAAACTAATCAAGTAGGAATACTTCGGTAGAATCAAAACAATAAAAGTAATAAAAACCTAAGAAATTTTCCTGGACACTCTGCAGCATTAACTGCTTCATGTTGAAAATGGAAAATCAAGCCCAGAAGTATATTGAAACCATAATACATTCTTGACTTGCACAAACAAAGCACAGAAAAGTGGCAAGACCAGAAACAGACAATGCTTAGTACACAAAGAGTCTGCTGTGCAAAACTAGAAGAAATCGAAGATGAGCATTTTTCCTCCTGTGAGTACGACATGAAAACAAGAAATGGCAGTGCTGGTTGTTGACTGGGGTGTGTACTTATCTCGGAGATCATTACTTGGTCTCCAGAATATTTTCAAGACAGCTGTGGGAATTGCTAAATGTCAGTGTTCTTCACAGCTGACAGCTCAGCAGTGACCACTTACAAGTAGCGCTGGCAAATTAACACTGCCCATACACTGCTGAATACAGAGACATCTGCTTTGGTCGTGGAAGTACCTCTGAGCCATCTTTCAATCTCTTCACAATCAAATACATTTTGCAGTTATGAGAGAAAGCTATTCTAAATGATTGGTCTTTTTACTGTCCTCAAACACCGTGCTCACCTACACCAGTACTACTGTGAATGGAAATCATGGGTGAAATGCAAGTACTTGAGCTGTAAGTCTAAATCCAAAACTTTTCTGAGGGGAAAATAAAAACCTTAAACTAAACAAAACAGAGGAAAAATAACCCAATCAAAAATAAATCAGAGGCAGCTTTTAAAAATGTGCTCCATGAAGAATAATTGTACTTAAAGAAAAATCTCAAGGGGACACTGCAGTTCTGGGCTGACAGACCCCCCTGTCAGCTCAAGTTCCTTCAGTTCACAGAAAGATCCATCCCCACAGAAATGAGAAAAATCAGTCTGAAATCTAAAGGTCAGGATAAAGTTCTTCTGCTCCCATGTTCTCTCATCGCTCCTCCATTTTCTTTCCAGAAATTCAGTCAGTCATGAGATTCTCACAGTTTAACACAAGATCAGGAAGCAATTTCAAGGTGAATCTGTTGCCCAAACACCTGTTATGTGCAATGGCCATGAGTCAGAATTCTGGTGAAAGATGGAGTTTTCCAAGTACTTTAAGAGTAGTTCAAATTTCCAAACACTTACTGTGTATGTAGGATATGAAAAGCAAAAGGACTGGGAAAAAAAATGAACATTCTATTTTCTACAGCATGGAAAGCCTTACTTTCTATGTGCCCTTCTTCTCCTACCTCATGAGATATGAATGCCAACACCCCTCTAAAACCCAAACCTCCCACAGAAAAAGAAATCATCATTTGTTAAACCAAGCCACTGAAAACTTACAGAATCTTGAATTATCTTGGTCAAGTTACCTACGAAAAGCAATGGGCTTCAAGTAAGAAAGTAACATAAGCTTGATTCCTTTTTTTTAATATTTTCTGTGCATATATAGAAAAACAATTCTTACTGTCTCACTGTGCTGTGTGCATGTGCAACTATACAAGTATATAGATAAATAATATCAGCTTCCACAAACATCTGCGTCAGTGTTTTGGTTTTCGATTCCAGGATTAAACATACTTTTCTAAAAAAGGACTTTTTTGGGATTAAGTTTACATTTTCTGTATTTCTTGATGACAGCAATTACTTTTTAGTGCATGAACAGTTGCTACTTACATTAACTTCTGTTATAGCAATATCAACGACGCTACCAACAACAATTAAGGCATCAAAAGTGTTCCATGCATCAGTGAAATAGTGCTGTTAGGACAAGCATTCAGCAGAAAGAGAGCAAGAGAAAAACACAAACAGAAAAAGAGAAGAAAAGGACAGTGTTATAACACAGAAACACTCTAGGCTTCTCTGATGTACCACTATACAATCTAAACTTTCCCTTTCATAGCTAAAAAAAATTGGTAGAAAAAAAAGGCTATTTATTTCCCATATCAACATAATTGACCTAAGACTGGTCTGTACTCAAAACTTTAGAAACATCAGATCAAAATCTGTGACTTGTCCAGATGATGGAAATAGTGGGGAGACAGAGAAAGAGAAGTAGGGACTGGGGAAAGTAAGCTGGGATATACTCACATCAGCTTCACTGAGAACGACGTCTACTATGCTGCCAATAACGATGAGGGAGTCAAACGTATTCCAGGCATCACTAAAATAGCCCTGAACAGAGCAGGCAGGGTGCAAACGTTTGTGATTACACATGAAATGTCAAATATTTGCATACTTCTGTTTAGTTTTGCATAAACAGAAATTAGTTAAACAAAACCTGTGGTCTAATGAGAAAACAAAACAAAACCAAACAATATTGCCTACTGAAGGAAAAGCAACATATATGTGCATGTGTGTGTATATATATAATTATATATATACATGTACAGACACACACACAGACACACACACACTCTACACATGCAGAACACACCATCAGATAAGCACGATGTTGGCAAGCAAGCCATCATCCAAAATTGGTTCTGGGCTTCTAGCAAGGCTGAAAAATTCTAACATATATACCCTAATGAGGACAACAAGACCCCTTGCACAATATTTCTGCAAGACCAAGCCAATCGAAACCTCCTTAACATCAAGGATTTTGTGATAGTCTTATCTAAGTGATTGGTAAAAATATTCAAAGGGTCAAGTCTCATCACTGGCTAAACATGCACAGTTATTAATGTGAGACTGTGCATAAAGATTAGAGAACTGACTTAATCTTCTATTCATAAACTAGGTCTAATGTAGGAACTCATCCAACATTTGCAGTCAGAGGCTGATGCTGTAGCCAGTGAAGTCAGTGCTAAGAACCACAGCAACCCGAACCATTTCTTAGTGCTTTTGGTTGGTGCAGCCAGTCCAATGTCTGAAAACTCATTTTCATAAATTGCTTCATGACCCTTCTGACATTTTATGGCTTTAAATATATTGCCCATGTGTGTGTTACTGGGATATGGCTGCAAAGGGTTATAAAGGGCTATCATGCAATTAACTGACTATGGGCATGAAACTGCATGTTTGGGCAAAGAAATTCTTCAGAAGAATCCTCCAGGTAGGTTCCTACTGTTCCACTGTGGAACAAATCAAGATGTATTACAATTGTTAAGATAACTATGGAGACCAGAGTTTTCTGCAATATGTCGATTTTCCTAGTTATTATAGAAATCCAGAAAATTACTGAACTTGCCCTTTACCTCGTTCAGATATATTAATGCACCAATCTACCATGACTGAGGAATATGCATTACATGACAAAAGCTGAAATGTACATCTTGTAAGTGTACATTTCTTGGTAATTAATTATAAAATACTAACTTTTCAGCCATTATTGAAGCTCTAAAATAATATATTTACAAGAAATTTAAAATTACAAATGTGCTAATTTAACCTTATGTCTAGTTACAGTTTTTATTACACTGTTTGCTCTAAGATAATGTTTTAGCTGAGTAGTTTAAGTTATTACATGAGTTGTTAGCTGCGAAAAGCAAAATCGGTTCCAAAATATTTCAGAATTGGACTGATATTTTTCTCAAGATTTTAAACTCTTAGGATTTCTAGTAATTTCACAGTTTAAAGTAATGCACCTGAGTGCATTACTATTTGAAAAAAGGCTTCTTTTGTGTGGAAATTCGCTCTTGTAGACTA
This sequence comes from Cnemophilus loriae, assembly GCA_013397755.1. NCBI lineage: Eukaryota > Metazoa > Chordata > Aves > Passeriformes > Corvidae > Cnemophilus > Cnemophilus loriae. Next base: position 337,880 of record VZTF01006884.1, on the reverse strand, counting down.
TGAGAGAGCTGCTGCAGTAGACAACAGCTCTACATTTTATTCTTGGAGAGGAAGCCGGGTCAGGAAAGGCTCATTATGTTTCTAATGCTACTCTTTTAAAACACAAATTGCTACAATCATTCCTTTGTCTAAGGAAGGCGCTGTAAGAGGCAAATAGATCAGAGTATTGTTATCTCTGCAACCCTTTGCACTCAGTGCTCTGGTTCTTTGGGATTAACCATCAATTCCAGTTTTGGGGCCAGCGCTCGTGGATTTGGCCTCTGAAGAAACACCTCCACTCCAAAGAGCTCTTGCACAATTCCCTATTGCTCCCTCCTTGCTCATCCTGCTCATGGGAACAAGCCATTCCCAAAGTTTTACTGAGCATCACGCTGAGCCACCCCAACAATACTGAAATTTATAATCCTGATGAGATTAGCAGCTGCCAACCAAAGAAAGGGAGCTTCTCTCATCATATTCTTCCTGATCATTCACACTTCTTATTTCTAAGTATCTTCCTTGATTTTAGAATAGCAATATTTTTATATATATATATACACAAAATAAGAGGCTATTGGCAAACAGCAAACACATAATCAGCACGATCCTGAGCTGTGCCATCCATCTTCGTCTACAACGGGAACCAAAAAAGGTCCTCCAAATAAAGGGTAATTTCAGTTATAGAAAAGTTACTTTACTAGACATGCTACAAGATAAAGCACTGAAAAAAAATCACATTTTGATTCAATACAGCTAAAACACTTTACAGCTAAAATAATTTACACATTTATTTATTTCATGAAACCTTTTCCATCAGTATAGACAAATATTGTTCAAACTAATATGTAAAGCAAAAGCATACAAATAAACAAAAAACTAAGAGAAAATAAAGATGGTTTTGGAAAAGGGAGGAATGGACAAGTCACAGCAAATAAACATCATGCAAATAAGTTGTTTTCACCACTGCAAGGACCCAAGATCAATTCACTTACTAGCCATCTTTCCTTTTTTCTTACAAAAATCTGATGTAAAACGACATGGAAAATCATTACAAGTTTAAGCAACAACTGGCTACCAGGAAGCTGTGCATACGGTATGTGTGGGTGGATTATTTTTGATTCCATAGCTGCATTTTGTTTTGAATGGCACTGAACCATGCTGAGTAACAGATTTTAGCAAATGGGAAGAAAAAGACCTGTTCTTTTAGCTTATATTATGAGAAATTTGCTCATTGAGAAATGCTGAAGGACAAAATCACAAATCCTGGGGAATATGTAGGCACAGAGAATTAGCAACAAAATATGTTTCCATACATCTACCACATAAATATTTTAGTTCTTTTAGTACTCTCTCGGAAAATTTAGGGCCTCATTCTGCAAAGTCTTGTGTCATCCAGTCTCCCAGTCAAGTGTGCCAGACTCTTAGCATCACCTTTATTATCTAGAGCTTCTCCAGGTTTTATGTATCTCAGAGCTGGAAGGCAGTCTGTAGTGCCTTGGTTTTACACAACACAATATCACAGCAAAACTATCAATAATTTATAGTAGCCCTAAGTTTATATGACCAGCAAAACCAAAAGATCACCGTTTTCACAGGACTTTTGTCAACATATTAAGGGGACACTGTCAAGCAGATGAGATAAAAACTAACAGGTTTTTATCTATTCTTATTTTTACAGGGTGAGTAATGGAGTTTTTATTTGATGCTTTGAACATCTCTGAAATAACTTTTTAAATGCACAAAATTAATAAATAAAAATTTGTTCTGTCAGACTAGCCTAAGAGACCCATCCACCAGTGACACAGACATAGAAGAAATTAATCAGTCTTCCCTCAGGGACCCTAAAGCAAAACATTAAGTTTGGTTTCAGATTGTTCCTACTATTATTAAACCTTAATATGAGTTAAAGCAATTAATTGTTGTTTTAAACATACATCTATTTTGAATATTAGATTAAAGACATTAAAATTCTGCTTAAGGCTGCTAGCTGATTCGTGATTATTAATGAACTATGTAATATGTGTTGCCAATAGGTTTTGTTAAATAATATCTGATACCTTAAGAGGTTACAATCTCCAAAGAATAACAGGAACAACCTTAAATATATTTTATTCCGTTCCCTTCCTGCTATTTAGTCTCCTCCAAAAGTCTGATTATTATCATGGTCTTTAAGCCTTGTCCTTCTAATTAAAAAGTTTAAGGTGTTCTGCATCTACGGGGGACAGAAATCCAGGAAATGAGGACCTTCCACTGGCAGTGTCTGCCCTCCAAACTCTCAGGGTTCAGATCCAGGGATGTCTCACAGGGAAAGCATCCATTCAGATAGAAAGCATGGTGCAACAGAATTAAAGCTCAGATTGTACAGAGTCTTAGAGACCAGTATTAAGACATTGCATTTGCTAACGAGTAGGAAGCCCACAGTACAAATGGAGCACTGTGATTTGTACACTCATGATCAGACCACTGTGTTTGGCATTAGCTGCTATTTCTGACTACAGTCACAAGTGCATGGAGAACCATACAAGGATTCACAATCTTCTTTCAAAAAGCAGATGATAAAATGCAGCAAAGTCCTCTGTGCAAAACAAGGATATAGAACAGGAAATACAGATCAGGAAACACAACCAGCATACTCATGACACTGTGGCCCACACAGCTGAGCTATCTGCTCTGGGGCCTCATATTGTGCTATTTTTAATGTGAAACCCTTAGCATTTAAATAAGATAGCTGACACAAAAATACAAATAAATTCATTAGAAATGTACAATGGACTGGACAGCGCAGAGCGAGACCACGGGAGAGCGGGTAAACATTCACCCCGAACTCCACAGTTCACATCTCAACACCAGATCTCAAGTGGTGGGCAATTTGCTCACTTCTGCAGGCAAATATGAGCTGGCTTTAAAACAAGTAGCTCAGGCTATACAGCCAAGCTCAGTACTAAATGCAAGCTGAATAAATAGTTTTGAAAGTCTGGAAAGCAGCTGTCCACCTGCAGCAGCCTGAGCTCTGGGCAGCCGTGCTGCGAGCACAGAACTCCGCGGGTCAGAGCAGGAACAGGGCTGCCCACAGAGCCAGGGCTGCCTCACACCAGCAAAGGGCACAGCTCGCAGCCAGCTCCACAGGCAGATATCCTGGCTGCTTTAAAAGAAGGGCAATGGAAAATAAAAAGTACCAGTCTTGGATGGTGAGATCAGTAAACTTCAAATGGCTCATCTGGCTTTTTTCAAATTCCATGTATAGCAAGTGCACACATTTTACTTCTTTACATAGCTCAGAATAAACATTAATTTCATTGTACTGAAAACAAATGTAGTCTATTTTTTCGTCATTAACTTCTGCACTTCATAACTGCAGTATGAGAACTGAACAAAAAAACTGCATTAGTTGCCACAGGATAATTTTATCTTTTTTTTCAATTACAGTTATCAGTTTCTCTTGCAAATCTACTTTTGAAAATGTGTCTGCATCATTCATATTGACAGTGTCCCTTTAAGACAAGGAATCAACCACTCAGTGTGGGGCCTTCTACCAAATATTAGGTATATATAACTGAAAACATAAAAATCTAAAAAGGCTATTGAGTATGCAAATTATTGATGTGTATGTTTATAATACATGGTTATATTTTATAAAGTAAAGAAATTATTATGCATTTTAGAGTAGGAAATGATACAGGATACAGGTCTTTACTGGAGATTAAATTAGTGTAAATAATGAATGTAGTACCCAGAACAGGAGACATGGGAATGCTTGTAACAGGAAATTATTTATCTGATTTAGAAAGGGACATTTTCATTACCTCAAAATATTCCAGATCTCATCAACCACTTTGTAAGTTTTTTTCTGATATCTGCATTTCATTTCCTGGAGTCACATTTCTATTATAATTTCTCTGATAGATAAAGGTGGGAAATGTTGGTTCTTTTTGTTCTTTGAATAATATAAAAGTGTGAAACTCATTATACTTAATTCCTGTGGTGATGACCTAATTAAAGCATATCTTAAACTTACCTTGGGTTTGAATGCAATCAGTTTCAAAACCATTTCAACAGTGAACACTCCTGTGAAAACCATATTCATAATATCCATCGCATCATTAAATAGCTTAGACTGTCCATAGTGCTGTGAATGAAAAATAAAATACTTACAAAAGTAAAGGCTTTAAAATATTAAGTGAAAGCAAGGCAGCCTAAGACAAAGTTGACAAAAATGCAGCATAGAAAAACATTTTCTAGTAAAATTCATGAAGCACATCTATATACGTGGAAGATTAGCTGAGTATCTCTGGCCAAGCATGGAACTATTTAAACCTATTCTGCTTAGGCACTGAGCAGAACAAAACTGTCATTCCTCAACATCCTAAGGGAATCTCCAGAGAGATGGTTTGGAGAGGAAAATTGTTGCTTTAAAAGAGGAATATTAGACCAGAGCATTTTCCCAAGTTTTATATGCAAGGTTTTAAAATTACACAGGCTTGTGTCCCACCTGCTTAGAAAGCCTGAAGTATGGTAGTCACAAAATAACACAGTATGTAGGAGGTATATTTTTAAGAGGACACAGTGTATGCAAGTTTACTGAAAAAAGCAGAATGGTTTTGTAAACTGAATTCAAACCATTCTTTTTCTTATCAAAATCTGAAATAGTAGGGAAAAAAACAGACAACTAGAACATGACACAGAAAAGCACTGTGATCAAAAGTGCTTTCTTTAAAATTCCACTTCATAAAAAGATACAGGTTGCCATAAATTAAAGGCATTATATCACTCATATCTTTCCCTGCAATTTATGCCAACAGCTTCAAGAGAGTTTCTGGTTTTCCTACCTGCATAGCCAAGCAAAGGGTGTTCAGCATGATGAGGACAAACATGATGTATTCAAATCCAGTAGAATTCACCACATACCAGAACTTGTACTGGTAAGGATTTTTTGGAATATATCTACGGAGAGGACGTGCCTTCAAGGCATACTCCACACACTGACGCTGAAAAGCAAATACAGCAAAAACTGTTAGACTATAACTTAGAAGTTAATCAACTGGTAATACAATTATTAAGTGCAGATTGTTAAATACAACTCTCAAAACCAGTCTGTCTACCTGATGTAGGGCCTTTTATTATTAAGTGTTAATAAAGTGCACCAGAAGCTCACCAAGCCTCACTTAATTATTTACAATTGTATCTAATCATATACACTACTCAGCCTCATGCAAAAATCAAATAATGCTCATGGAAATTCTGGAGGGTTTTGCCTTTATACACTAATATATTATAGTATGTATAGGTATAGTACATTGCAGGACTATTATATCATCTATAAACTGTGTTTTGTCTTTATTCCCTTTTCAAGCACCAATGGGCCTGTGTAGCATAAAACCCTAGAGTCAGCAAAATAAATACTGAAGAGGTGTTCCTTCTAATAGCTCCGTTAAATTGCCCAGCAAAATCACATATGTAGGAACATCATGGATTCATGTCATAATCTATTGGTGCCCAAAATCCTCAGGGCTGGGCCTTCCACTCGTCTCTGAAGGAATTCTTACAGGCCCTGACTGATGGGGCACGTGGTGCAGAAAGAATCCTGCCTACAGTCTCATGCTTGGCTTTCTTTAAATGAAGTGTGTTACAGTCAGCCAAAAATACCTGAAAATTTGTGACCTATGAGTTTGTCAATCAAAGGATTAAACAGTAAATGAGGACAGATTTTTGTAATTTTAATCTGAATATCCCCCAGGAGTTTCTAAATAAATGGGGGTGAGAAGTGGAACATTTTGAACACTTGAACTTTGAACGCTTTCAGACTATTCAGAACACAAAATCTATTTTCCAGTTCTTAGTGTAAAACCTACCTCTGCCCCAGGATAACCTGGCAAGGGCTGTATTCTTATCAATGTCACACCACAAAGCGAGATGCTAAGAAACCAACAAGCTTAGTGAACCACCTTTCACAACAAAAAGACTGGTGGGTTTGGCTCGCAGAAAGAGGAATATACAACGACCTGAATACCCAGTTAAATAAATACCCAGACAGCAAAAAACTCAAATTAATAAATACTAAGCTATGTGTTTGGTGCCCTCTTCTGCCCTAAAGCAGAAAGGAAGCTCTTCATGCATAAACAAAAAAGGCTACTTTCAAAACTTAAGAATTCATTATTTATTTAACCTGATTTTTGTCCAGCTCACAGTTCTTGTACTCTTGTTCTCCCTGTTCTTGGAATGTAACAATCACAAAACCAACAAATATGTTCATCATAAAGAAAGCAATAATGATGATATAGATGATGAAAAAAATGGAGATCTCCACTCTATAGTTGTATACAGGTCCTACATTCTCGCCATTTGAATCAATGGCTTTGTATAGCAGCCTGAAAAACAAACAAAATTTTATCCTTATTACCATTAAAATGAGAAAATAGTAAAATATGCAGACTCAGAGGACAGGTTTCAGAAATGGTCTGATGTTCACTGTTCTCCTCCTCTGCTTACTGAGAGTGCTTGCAAGAAATATAGAAACCAGAAGAATTACAGCACACACTGTTATATTCTTTTTTTTTTTCTGAAAGAATTAAGAAGATAATGACCCAATGGTTGTAGTTTTCATTTATTTATTTCCCCAAATAAAATTTTCTCATTTAGGGAAATAGCAAGTGGCAGTTAGCTCTTCCTAGGTTTCTCTATGAGTGTACTACTGCCTGATTTTTTAGTAAAATATTTACTTGAAGGCCTAAAATTTTCAAATTAGCATTATTTAAGGGCCGTTGATAGATGAACATCTAAAATTTTTACTTCCATTAGAGCTGAGGAGCAGCTCCTTATAGCAAAAGTAGCAAGACTGGGATTCAAACAATACAAGAAAGTTCACCTTTTCCTACTTTTCCTGAAATATGGGATAAGTGCACAGATTCAGGATAAGAGGTTTCTTTACTTCCTCTCTTTTTGCACCACCACTTAAAACTTGGGCCTTATTACCCAAAAATGTCTGTAAATGATAGTGAATTGTTCTGGAAAATGCAACTCTCGTAACAACGCTGTGCAAACATGGAGAAGCCACTCACGCTGGCCAGCCTTCAAAGGTGGAGACTGTGAAAAGTGCCATCATAGCAGACAGAACATTATCAAAGTTGAAATCGCTGTTTTGCCAGACCCTCTCTTTGACCATGGGACTATCAACATCTCCGTCCTTATAAACGATGTAAATCCCTCTGTGGGAAAGAAACTGTCATTAGTGAAATACTGAACTCACCTCAGAGATACTCAGTGCACTCTTCAAAGCTGTTTCTTTTATCGCCTCCTTATGTTTGTTTTATTTCCTTGCTAACCTGTGTTTTCTGGTGGGTTTAAGATGACAATTCCCATTTACACAACCCTAAATGGCCTGACACATGCCTGCCCATACACAGTTAAGTTATCCAGAACATAACGTGTCACATTCTTAGAGCAAAGATCTCCTCACCGGCATTCCTCGGGGTTCTGTTTTGCCTCATCAGTGCACTTGTAGAATTTTCCCTACACATAAAAACAAAAAGCAATGACAAAATGCAGAATGTGCAAAATACATGCTTTTATACTACGATTGGTTCAGGATGGGACCAGCCCAGTTCCAGCAGCAAACCACCAAGAATTCAATTCAGCTTTGCTTTTCTTGATGCACTGTAAGTTCTGAGAGTGTCTTACCTTGAACAGCTGCACCCCAATACAAGCAAACATGAATTGCAGCAGAGTTGTAACAATCATGATATTACCAATAGTTCTAATGGCCACAAAGACACATTGAACAACGTGCTGGAAAGAAAGACAAAAAATACATTTCAATACAATTTGTCACAGACTACACACATAAAAGTCTATTTCTGTAATCTTTTTAAAAATTACTCTTTTTGTGTTGCCAGTATTACACCTAATACCGTAATTTGACTTGTTTTCTAAGTTTGTCTGTAAGTCTGTTGACATAGACCCATCAACATCAACTGGCTAGAAGTTAAATAGGCACCACAGATAAACAACTGGAATGCACTGACATGTTGGTTCATCACAGTCCAAATCTGCTCTCAGTGGCAGCTCCTCCACACACAAACTGCTGTAACCATGGGCAGAGCCTGGGCTAGTTAACACCAGATATGTTTAAGAATCAGGAACTGATTTCTGTCCTTGCCCTATGGACTTCGGTAGACAATTTTCCTTGTGCAAGAATTTTTCACCTGAGGCAGGACTGAAGGATCAGGCCAACAAAAATATAACTTAAAAAATAAAAATAAGCACCTTAAGTCCTTTTGCTCTGTTTATTGCCCTTAGAGGCCTCAAGACTCTTAAAACTCTGAGAATCTTCACGACTGAGATAGCACTCGATCTAGGAGAAAAAAAAAAATTATACTGTTACTGTTAAGGTAACTGATTGTATTACAGAATAACAATATCCTTGCGAATTCCTTAAATGTGAAATTTGAAAAAAAACTCTCCAACTAGAACTCTCAAGATATATATACAAGGTTTTTTATTCTTTTGTGATTCTTCATTAACATTAGAAAATAGTATCAACCTCATACATATCATAAGAATCATTTTGAATTCTGGAGCAAATTTGGAATTAACAGCTCAGAAGCTCATCTAAGACTATAATGGAGCAAAATAGTCCCCAAAGTATTTTTCAGTGTTGACAAGCTCTTTTGAAGACACTGTGTAAATCCTGTAAACCACTGAATCCTTCCATTTCCAACTAACTGGAGATCAAAAGATCTCAAATTACTTTGAGTCTCTCTGTTTAAGTAGCTAGGACTGCATTTGAGGAAATAAGAGTGCACAGTGTTCTAAAGAACACCCCGTGAAGCTGAAAGCTTGTGCAATAGGAGTTCTGGTACCAGCAGAGTTCAGAGTTGGGAGCAGCTGCCTGACACCCTCCCTTGCTCTCTTTAAGTCACTAAGGCTTTCACAGAGGATTTTTATTGTGGAACAACCACCCAGTGAATCAATATGCACCTTTAGACTCTTATAGTGTCTTTAGACTGACCCAAACAAAACAAAAAAACCTCTTCACTACCACTTATAGTCCTGACTAAGGTACAACTTCTCCCCCCTCAAACACTGTCTAGTTCCATAAGCCCACAGGCTAATACCAAAACACCAAGCTCATAAAAATTAGATTGCAGATGTGACAACAGCTCAAGAGAAGGGATATAAACCTCCTGAAACTCCAGGAAATACCTGCTATACCATCCAGTGTCATGGTGTTCCTCCTCATTCTCTTGGTAATAGTGGGAAGTAGTAATTTGTTTCCAACCCATATTAGTAATGAATTACAACACTCCCCATGCAAGGCACTCCCTCTTGCCAGCCCCATCCCTGAGCACTGACACTGCACACCCACACACCGTGGGGGAACAAAAGGAGCTGAAACACTGATTTCAGCATAAAACCCCAGAGCAAAAATAAACCATTCACATTATAAGTATAGTACTTACTGAATCCCAAATGATACCAGAGAAACGCCCACAACCAGCAAATCCAGCAAATTAAAATAATTCCTGCAGAAGGACCCTTTATGAAGGAATGCTCCAAAAGCTGTCATCTAAAAACAGAATTGTTACACACTTAGTCTGTATTTCAATTTATTCAAATTCACATTTAGGCTGTTTACAAGACACTTGCCTAGAGTGTGAATGCATACAATACTATCTCACTTTCTAAAATCCTTTGGGATATAAAACAATCCCTCTATGTACACTAAATCTTTCATTTAAATCAGAAAAATTCTGCTCAAGCAACATCAACAAATATGCTAATTTTTTCTGATGTCAACAAATAGGTTTTTTGTGTAAGATGAGGCTGAGATGATTACCCTGAATTACTTTGGCCTTTGTTAGAAAAATTGCTATGAAAACACACTTAAGATTTCCATGTTTACTAAACTGTAGGGTCCAAATTCTGACTCCTAATTATTCATACTATCTGAAGAATTGAAGGAGCTGAAAATGTACTGCAAACACCAGAGAGTCAAAGCTGGTACAGAGGCAGGACAAGGCTGTCCTAAAGCAGCATTGCAAGGCTATTCAGCTTTGGCTTATGGGAGACATGAGTGGGTATCTTGGACTAACCTGGAACAACCAATAGATGTTTTGTATTCTGTGTTAATCAAGGGTCCCCAAATTTTGCTGTTCTGTGGGGAATACCAAATGTTGCTCTTCCTTTTGGACTTTATCTTAATTTTTTGTTTTCTGTCCCTATGTTTAAAAGAAAGCTTACAAAGTGGATCTTGTATGCATCATTTGCAGGTTTCATTAGGAGCCAGGGATAGAAGCTCTATTAATTATGGCTGCAGTCAGCATCTGGGCAAATGGTTTTGGGTATCACAAAGCTGAATTTGACTCCTAAATCCATGAATTAGACCTCCTACCACAACTGTAGGTAAGTTCCAGTTAGAAAATGCACAGAGGAATCCAATTAAACCATTAGATGCACAGACTTACCAGCTGAAGAGAATATTGTATAAGTCTCTCCATAGTTATGGATTAAGTCTGAAACACTGCAACTAAAAACTCATAACAAAAATAAGGATACCTCTGAAAAATACTTCGTCAGCTCAGTCACATGAATTCTAATTTATTCAGCCTCAAGATCCTCTTAAAGGGCCTGAATAGTGAGCTATTCCTTGTTTTCCATAGGTTAGAAGACTCAATGCCATCTAGAGAACCTCCCATACTGACTGTGCATTTTAATCCCTTTACTATCTGTTCTGTTCCTCAAGGTGTAGGGAACAGATTTTATTTCACTTCCCCTCACAGCACATTACTACAGCTTTCAAGACTGTTCCCCAATGTAGAACAGAGCTACAGGCAATGGGCATCTCAGTGCACTGCATCCCTATTCAGCGTGCAGTCATTTCCAGGCCTTCTGCACGACAAACCATCACCACCAGTAAAGGCTGTACCTCTGCAAAGGAAAGATGCATTTTTTGGAAGCAAAAATTAATCTCATTATTCTGTTGTTAAGCCCTCTTTTGTCGTGATCAAAATACTAAATATTCTTCAAAGCTAGAAGAGTAAAAATGCTAAAGCTTTAACCTATGCCATGGCATGCGAGATATAACACAGTTATATTATAAAATTTCCATTAAATTCCTAGCTCTTTCACTTACAGCTGTACAGAGTACATCTAAACTCATTAAAATCACTGGGAGTTGAACTCTAAAATAACCCTGAATATCAAACTAACATCTATCTACAACTACTCATTAACATTGTAGTATGTTATGAGCAGCACACGAAGTTTCATGTAAAGACTCCCACAAAAATTAGGTCAATAACTGACATTAAAGTACAGGTAAGGTACATCTCTCCCCATCTTCATATGGAGACTCATACTTCAATCACCACAAATCCCAGAGGAAGCGTTTGCTAGAATTCTCTACTGGGTTTAAACAGTGTGGGATTCGCACAGCAGGGGGAGGTTGAAAGCACAAATCCCTAACCCTACCTTTGCTCTGATGTTTTCACCTTTCCCAAGTTGTCCAAACAGGATGATAAACTGGATCTCAATGTCATGTAGGGATTACATAAGAGAATCCTTAAATGCTTTGAATTGATGTTGCAGCTTTTGTGTTTTTCATATCCTCATTCATACCCTCAACACTGTGCAATGTGGCAATCCTGGTTTGAGAGCAGTAAGAGCACAGGGAGACTCCCTACATGCTGAGAGTTATTCTGGTTTAATGCTTATTTTTTGTGCAAGGTTCTTCACTACAGCTGATAATACTGCCTCTGGTTATCCTAATTTCAGTTTCATATATTTTTTACCTGGAAATTAGGGAATACTATTGTTACTGCGGGTCTAGTTTTGAATTTTCTCCTTGCAGAACACACTCCCTCTGTACAACTCAGACATTGTGTGAAGCATAGCAGAGGACATGGAGGGCCCCAGCCATAAGCAAGCAAAGCCAGAGTCTGAGACATGTTAGTAAAGCAGGCACTGTGTCTGTGTCAGGTCCTGACTGTTCACTACATGTATTGTATGGTACAGTTTATTTTCCTTTGAGTGTGAATGAACTATAGAGCTTCCTGGAGAAACCACAGTCAGAAGCGTCAACATTTTTGGCTGTGATGTGGCTTCTTGTTTCCTTGTAATATTTTACAATGCTAAATTTCAGCAGCCCAAGCTCCAGAGTTTCCTGCTTCCCATGGATAACTCATAAACTGCTCAGTGCCAAAATCTTCTGCAGTTTGCAGTAATGTTGCTTTTCTTAACACACACAGTTATGCCTCTTTATACCACTCTTTATAATTCCTCTGTCTCCTAGAAAAACACAAATGGAACTGCAGGAGCTGGACAACCTGCTGCTCAGAGCATGGGGAAGTTTACTGACTCTCTTCTGCCACAGATATAATGGTAACATATTTTCACAGCTTCTCAAATTCAGAATTGGAAACTAGTCTGATTTAATGCTATAGCTCTTTTCAATGCTTCGTTCTTGCCTTTAGTCTGGCCTTTCTCTAGCAGCAAAAGCCCTGGATATTTATTTTAGAGTGCTAAAAACAAGAATAATCAATTCTATAGCAAGCTGAAAATGTGAAGTAAGGGGAAAAACATTAAGCCTGGGAGAAAATTCACAAGCATAAAAATAGTCTATTACTTACAGCTTATCTTGTAAACAGCCCAAATATTGCACCGATTAGTATTAATCAAATTGCATTGTGAAGAGTATGCACAGCAACATGAGCAAAAGCTGGGAGAAGAGATTTTGTTAAGCTTAATCCTCAACTGGAAATGCATAGTTTATGTACAGATTCTTAGTGTGCCACCGATTTTTAAGTGTATAGATCAGGGTTACTCAACCAAAAACTTGTGGTATGAATAAGCACAACATGAAACACTTGTGAATCGTGTAAATCTCTGAAAAAATATTCTGCCAATTTCCAATGAAAAATTTAATTTCCTTGTTCAGCATTTTGTTTCATGTGAATGTAGTTTTCAGTTATCTGGCTTCTTTACAAGAGTAAGTGTTGTACATTGAAAATCTGAGTAGCCCCAATAGATATTCTTAATAATCAGTACACAAACTATACATTAAAATGCCAATTTTTGGCTCATGCATGGGTAATACATTTAAGCAAGCATAATTATGCCTGTCTGTGAATTTAAATGTATGCCCAAGATAAATGCAAAGTATCTTAGTGTGTAGATAGATAAATGCAAGATATCTTGCAAGTCCTATTGCAAGAAAATAGTTATCTACTATTTTAGCTCTGTGGATATAGTTCAGCAAAATAAATGAGAAATTACATGCTCCCTCCTTATAAGACTGATTATCTCTTTTGGAAATGCCAGAGCAAGGAGAAGGAAAAGCTCATGCGCAGTGATTTATTTTTCCCTTTTCTGACAACAGTAAGTTTAAAAAGGGTAAAAAATGAATTATTAAACTGATGTAATGAGAAAAAATCAGCTTCTTCATGCACTCAATGGTAAAAAAATAACCAATCAAAACTATGAGGAACTGTCAAATAAAAAAATCCTCTAGTTTAAAAAAGTTTAGCTTTGATCGCTTAGAGAAAAGGCGAAGAACACTTCAAGTGCCTTTTCTTGGCAGGTGACACACAAGGAAAATCCTTTTAAACAAGCTTCCTTTAAAAACCTGTTACCTTCAAAATGATCTCAAATGTAAACATACTAGTGAAGACATAATCTGCATACCCTAGGATCTGGAAGGTAAACAAAAAGTTACAAACATTATTGCTAAAGCTGCTTTTGAGCTAACAAGGATCAATTAACAATGCATTACCTTTAACAGGATTTCAACAGTAAAGATGGCTGTGAAAGCATAGTCAAAGTAACCAAGTATCTGCAAGGTATAATACGTGCCACAGTAAGAAATCCATCTCTTAATAATTTTTACAACTTAGACCACATACACAACAACACCTGAATTAATCTAAGTAGATAGATGGAGAATTTAGACAAAGTAGTTTAAAAATCCAGCTATTGTGCAACCATTTTTATTTCCTTAAAAATTTAACAGATGCCACTGTGCTCAGATATCAGATTTCACCCCTCCATGATTGACAGGACCCAACGGGCAACAATTTCTTTCAATTCAGAATTTCCTCTACCAGCTTTCACAGATACTTTCTTCAGCCTTTAGCAGAGATACAGAATCTTAAAGAATAAATACTTATTAGTAATGTCTGTGGTTTTTACCAAAGTATTGCATCACAAAATAAAATTTCAGTGGATGCTTCTAGACTGCAGATCATCCCGCATTCTGCTACATTATATTGTTCCTGTACAGGCTTGTCTAGAGTGTCACAAAGCAAATTAATGAATAACTAAATTACTTAAAATCAGCACCACAACCCTTTTTCCTTGAAGTGGGAAGATCCAGCAGTGATTTATTTGTAGGAAATTTAAAAGAACCCACAAGAGTTGCACAGTGATATGAAATTTCTGAGAGGATTGTGGCTGTGGGATTGACCTCACTGCTGTCAACAAGCCCACGAGCAGGTATTTCAGTACCACCCAGAGCTGTGGCTACATCACTAACACCTAAATCAGTGAACTGCAGGAGGGTGAGGGTTTAGTCTCAAGGACCAGCAATCCACCTAGCCAACAGCTGTGCACGGAAACCTCTTGCCTGCAGTTCAGCAACTAACCAAGCGGGAAGGAGAAATAAAATAAAGAGACAATACACAAATCAGTCATACTAGATGAAATAAAAGGAAATAATTTTTCCCCCATATTCCGCTGAATACCACATCCTTCTGTCCCTTGGTGTGGCTGAAAAAATAGGCAAATATTAAAGGCATTTGACAAAGATTAATCAGTAACCAATTCACTCTAGACTTAAAATAAAACATTTAAAGGCGTTCCAGTTTATAAAGTTTCATTCTGTCGCCGATCTGACTGATGAAAGGAATGTGAACACTCAAGGCAGTAAAAAGAAAATCATGCAGGCCTGAGGCATGTGAGAGTATTTACACCAAGAGGGCAATGCCTTCCTGAAATCCCTCACACATTCTGTCTGAGTCCCAAACAGAAATAATCTTTTCAGTTACCACCACTCTCCACTTACATTTTCCTAATGCTCCTCTAGTTATAAATACAATTATCAGCCCTTGAAGCCATTTCTATAATAACAATTTCAGTATTCTCCACCAGCTCTCTTTTTCCTACCCATTAGTGTGATTTATTTATAGGATTACATTGGTCCAGCTTTATAGATATGGGAAGCACACTGCTCTGCTGAATAGTGCATGAGGATTGTCTTTGTGCTTTGGCCTCTTTTTACCTCTGGAGAAAGTTTTAGCTTTTTTGGTTTTTACTAAAGTTACTGGAAAATTGTTCAGAGAATGCCAACAGCCAAAAGAAGACTTTCAGAAGTTGCACCAACACCAGCAAGAACTAGAGAGATACAACCTCTACAGCCTCAGCAGGCCCACCTTTCCTGGAAGATGTAGCAGAGTTTCTCTAACTCTGTGACAATCTCTACAGCTCTTTTTGTATCTAAAACAGGAGAGGCCTGAAAGTTCTGCCAAAGCATCCCCAAAGTCTCCATGGACCACTACCAAGTTCCACCATCTCAGCTATTTCCTACCTAATCTAAAGCAAACACAACTCACAAGAACATGAGAGTCTTGCTACATAGCTGATACAAGTGCAACAAGGCTAATAAAATCCATGGTCACAAGAGTGAATTTATTTTTGTTTCTCTGTCTAATAATTGTGTATTAGAGCAACAGGTAAGTCTTCCACTAGATTAAGAACTTAAAATGGGGGATTCAGGAATATTTTTGGGGGAAAACACAGGTGTTTAGTCCCCACATAAACTATAATTTTATTGAGTAATAGGGGAGGTCTCCACGGCCCCCGACTGCCCCCTAAGATCCTGGCTCAGCCTGCAGCGTGGAGAGCGACTCCCCTCTTCCCCCTCCTCCTCCCTCTCCAGCCTCTGGCCAGCTGCTGCCCGGGCCGAGATCCCATGACCATCCACCGGCCTGGGGCAAGATTAACCCTTCAAACACCGATTCTTTCCCAAGTAAGAGAAAGGGGTGAAAACACGTGAGGGAAACTACACGGAGACACTGAAGTCAGTGCAGAAGGAGAGCTGAACCAGATGGGAGGAGAATGAGGAGATGCCCTAGCTCTGGGGCTGCAATTCTCTTGTGAGGCTATGGAAGATAAGTGATTGATCCATCAGACTGTTTCCTGTAACTCATGAAGATGCACGGGGGAGTGGAGCGTTCTAACAGCAGTCATGGGCAAAGGCATTTGTGCTTAAGTAGCAAGCAGATGCAGAGGCGGCTGTGATTAAAAGAGAAGCTTGAACGGGGAGAGATTGAGAGAGAGAAATGAGGAAACCCTTGCTCCAGGGGATGGAAACAGAAGAAGACCTTTGCTCCCAGAGATGAAGATGACTCCAGAGAGATGATAGACCTGTTGCTTTATATTAGAACAGCTCATCCTTAAAACTGTACCCCATAAGTTGACATGGCCCACAAAAGCAGCTGTGGGAAGGCTGCAAGGCGTGGGAAGGACTTTCACAGAAATGATCAGATGCTGTAACTCCAGGCGGCTGATCCACTGTGATATTAAAGCCACAAGAGAACTGTTTTCTTGTGGAGAAAAATCTCCATGGCATGACAAAAGAGACTCCTCTCCCTAAGTGAACTGAAGAAAGGTTATTCTAGAGGTGGTAAACTGACTGAGAAACACCAGGTTTTGTGTCTTTGCATTGTCAGTGGGGAAATATCTGAAAGAGAAGCTTGTGGGGAGCAGAAGTGTTCTGAAGGTTTAATCTGATTCTTATTATTTTTTTTCATTTCTTTTAGTTCTGTTAATAAAGCTTTCTATATATTCTTTAAAGTTTGAGCCTGCTTTGCTTCTCCTAATCCTTATCTCACAGAGGAAAATGCTCTGGATGCTAGGCCAGAGCTCGAATCACTACACTTAAATTGGATTGGCGAACTCAAACCACTACATTCTACAAGTAGATATAAGGAAGAATGCAGTAACACTTCCAAATTTACAGGTTTGTGTATAGGCTGAAATGGCATTTTTCTCTGAATCAAGTCAAGAGCTGGGCATGCTCTGATCCTCCTCTTACATGTGGGTTTAGAAAAAAAGTGGGATTTGTTTAGTTTCTGATGTGGCCAATCAGGAATCCAACTATCTTTGAGTCCAACGTGGGGGTAACTCAAACCCCTCAGTGGCCACACGAGCTTCTCTGAGAGAAGAGGTAACACCCTTATGAATCCCTACACTCACTAACAGAGGGATACTCCAAGTGCCCCAAGACCACATAACAGAGTCAGTGCAGAGAGGACACATCATAGTCTGTTCCAAACATGATAAACAGTGATAATTTTAACTGACGTTTTAAAATCAGCATCAAACACTGTGAGGCAGTAAGAGTGATTCAGGAATTGCACATCAGGTACTCCAGCTGCAAAGTAGGAAAAAATACGAAAATTATAGATATTATATTCAGCTTAGGAATATCTTATCCTGATATAGTCACAGAAAAAGCATTATGTAAATAATAAACACTTCTAATACTGATGATGTTCCATCAATAAAGTTAATTGTCTTTAAGATTTAAGCTTCTTAAAGCAAAAGGAATACAAATGTATAGCTTGATAAAGGAAAACAAATGTTTCTTAACATGAAAATTAAAAACCAGGCACTAGGCCCAAAGGATTGTATCCTGTGAGGGAATATTTATCTTCAGACATAAAAATGAAGGGCTTACATTATTTCGAAAAGAGTGGCTGCGAATTGGATCTTCTGCTGCTAAGGAAACACTGCTCAGCATGATGAAGACAAGGATGAGATTGGTAAAGATGTGGTGATTGATAAGTCTGTGGCATCCCACTCGAATTCTAAAGAGAAGATACAAAAACACACCGGTTTTGCACATAGAATTCAGCAGATGGTTAATATACAACATGTTTTCTGTTACTCTGCCAACACTGACAGAGCAGAGCAACAATCAGCAGTTAGAAGCAATGAAAATGCTGAAGCCATCGGTCTGATTCCTAAGAATGTAAATAAATTCAAAATCCAATTCATCTGTAGTGAAGATGCACTTAAACCAATCTGGGAGGGGTTGGTTTCCCTTGGGTTATGAACACCACAAGTCCCAGTGTTTGTACCACTGTGCACATACAGACGTCAGAAGGACCAAGGCTAGATAATAAGTCGTTACAGTTCCCCTGTTTGATTTGATTCTTACTAAAGCTGTCAGAATTATTCATCTTGTGAGATGCAGTTTAGGCTACAGATCTCATTGTGCTACTTAGGACTCAGCTCAAATCAGAATCTCCATGAAGATTTTCTTATAGATTTACAGGACAAGTGGGTGTTGAAGGCTCCAGAGCTGTCAGGCTTCAGCCACATGACATGAAGTGTAACTATGCATATGATTAAAGTCACTGAGCCCAAGGTAATCACAAATACAGAGCAGGTCTGGGATTAAACAGACAAAAAGGCAGGATCAGGTTCCTAACTGACTAACACTGAAGTTGTCTATATTCTCCTGAAGACTCAGAAGGTTCTCGGTGAAAACTTTTTCTCCTGTTATTAGGCAGATGATTTGAGTGTGGCATATCTTAGTTAAGCAAATAGGCCATTTTAGACCAAAAATACATTAGTTGAAGCTGAAAGCAATTTGAAATGTTCAACAAAACTAATGATTTTGCATTCAGCATATAGAAATTACTAGCTTAAGGAGCTCTCTTTCCCATTTGCAAATTCTGAAGAGCTTCAGACAATCCATGCAACCCAGAACATTTTGTCTTGATTATCTTCTAAACTTGATAACCTGTACCACTGAAAGGCAGCATTCTCCCATGCCAAATAAATCATAAGTAAGGACTTCTACTGACTAGTCAAGCTTGCTGTCTTCATCAGTGTAGAACTCCAAATGCTCTGGAGTTAGACTAAGTGGTGAAAGATTCCAATTCCTCTCCAAAATCCAACTATTACTGTTCTTGATTTTTTGAAATAATTTGTCTTTATCTTTAATGTTTGTTTGAATCTGGGAAATGCTGTTACCCCGAGAGGAAGATATACAACCTTTCTGCTACTTTTCTCTTTTTCTGGTTTCTCCTCCAAAAAGGTTACTAGGGTTACTAGAAATTCTATCTCATGCAGAAGATGTTCAGATCTTTTATATCCAGTGCCTAACATAGTACACCTTAAAATAATACACCTTAAAGGTGTATTATTTTAAGATAATACACTTTAAAGGGTACTTTCCAGACGTGTGAGAACTCAGACTATATGTACAAAATGCTATTATCTTCAACAGTGGGAAGAAAAAGAAAATATTTTTCAAATTCTTCTCATTTACCAAGTCAATCAGAAAATTTTAGGAGGAAAGTCAATCTCTTTTCTGTTGAAGATACTAGATTTCTACTCCTGATTTCCCTGGAAGGAGGTTTGTTACTTTACTGCTAAACCTCGATGTCTAAGCCAGTATTTTTCAAAATCATATTTACGGGTTGGTGCTGCTGAAAATGAAGAAGGCACTCCCTTCAGGGATCGGTGTTATCTTCTCCTTCATGTTCAGTTCTGATATTCTGCGGGGACGTGGGCCTGCTGGTACCTCTGGTTCATCCTCCTCATCTTCTTCATCTTCACCTACTTTAAATTAAACATTCTTTTTACTATAAACTAAAAAATATTGAGGTTTCGTTCCTAACAATACAAAAGCATAGCTTGTATCAGAATTCACATGGCTTACAGGAAATATACATTCGTAGCATGACTCTAAGAATCTATAAACCAATGTGTGAACATCCACATAGTTGTCACAAGCTCACATACAGGTTGTTGTGCATACATGGGTGTGTGCATAAGTGCCCTGAGTGCATTTACAGGCTTTGCTGGTCCTGAGCAGCCTCACCTGAGGACTCCTCTGGAGCCCCAGTTCAGCTCAGCCCCTGACAGTCCGTCCATGCCTGAGCTGAGTGCTGAGCTCCGGGCACTGGGTGAGCACTGTGCGCTCGAAATTCAGGGCAGATTTCTGGGACATGCATCCAGACAATCCGGCAGAACTGATTTGTAGATAAGTATGTTCACTGGGCCAAGAAAAAATTGACCAAACATCATCAGTCCTGGAATGTCCTTTTTTGCCAAATGTTTCAGAGAAGTTTAGAATTTGCTCTCCCATCCAGATAGTGTTACCACAACAGTCCTTATGCTCACAGTATTAACTCTCAAATGCTGCTTGTACTGTCTAGGAAGCTGCAGGAAAAGATAATACTTAGCAGCTTCCAGGCCCATTTATCCACTGATAACAGAGCACAACTTCACTGACTTCACAGGAATTGATTCAATGTTCAGCAAGAGCAAGTTTAGGATATTTTAGCAAACAAACTTAAATGTGTTTCTAGCTAGTATTCACATACCTGGTACATCACAGGGTGGATAGGGATCTTTATCCTCATCCTCTCCTTCTCCATATTCGCCAATTGTCACCTACAGCAACGAAAAGGATGCACAGGAAGAAATATAAATTTTAATATAGAGTACAAAGTCCACAGAAAACAAACCAAATAAGCCTCTGAAGTCAGAGAAGTGAGTTTTCTGAAGCAGAGTAACTCTGAGAATAGAGGAGAGCTGGCAGTTTATTACTTATTTTTGAAAGATGATTCTGGCTGTGTCAATCACAATGAGAATATAACCAACACGCTTTGATAAAAGCTACCAAGAATGTTTGAACATTCTACTAAGAGTTTATCATTCAGTAATCTCATTGGATTTATCAAGCAAAATACCTGCAGGGATCCTAAAAAATAAAGAAATCACATTTTCCTAACATCAACTATTTTGTTCTCTAAGAGGTTCCTTTCCCAGGATATCCTAGAACCAAAAGGATTTTTCTGGATTAAGAGATACTCTGAGGATGCAAAGCATCAGAACTAAATTTCCTTTGCCTGGAAAAAAATGTAGAGATGATGGGCTCACAAAAGAAATTGTACAATGCACAGTAGTCTTGAAAAGTACTCCCTGGCAAAATTAGTAAAATTTCTTCTTAGAAAAGAGACAAGTTTTAGGATAAACACCTTACTATCCTTGGGCTTCTTTTGGTCACCTTCTGACTTCTCACTTTTTTTATTTTCCAGACTCTCCTTTCTACAAAACAATACAATAACAATTACAAAGCATGCCATGTAAAGACAGACAATTTTAAGTGAACTATACCAATTCTACGAGAAGTTGAAAGCCTTATAATAAAATATTTAAAATATTTTGTACAGCTGCAGGTGTCAGAGCAATAAAATCTACTGCATTTGAACGCAATGATCCATTTAAAAGATTATGATTTTGAATATAATTCCAGAGGCTAATCCCTCAAACATTCAACACATGATCATTACTCCTTTCTAGAGGGATAAACTGTGCCCTTGGACTCATACAAACAACTTTCATTGACTTCAACAGGCTTGCACTGATTTCAAAAGAAGGTTTTCTACTTGTCTATATAAGGCTTAGAGAACTGATTCCACAGGGAGCTGTGCACTGGCAACATCAGATAAATTCTTGTGCTAATTGCACAATAAATCCTACTGTTGCAATGTTTAAATATCAGTTGGTTTATCATTATATTCTCAATTCACCCCAATTACTACCTTTTACCTAAAATCATACTGTTTGTCTATTATTTTAGTGTGTGGACAAACCCTCTTGGTTTTTTCCTGAGTCCAGCACATTTGGAAGACGGTAAGGACACTCATTTTAAAAAAAAATCCTTATGGAAGAATTCAGTACCCTCCTCCTTCTCTCTCCTGCTTGTTCAACATGCCCATCTATTTTACCTCGCATTCTTTTTCCTTTCCTTTTCTTCAGCTTCTTCTTTCTGAGCTGTATTTAGACTTTCAGCATCTGCCAAGTTATCCACAGCAATGGCCAAGAAGACATTTAGCAAGATATCTATTTCAAATCATTTTAAGGACATTATGCCTTACCATACTTGTGTGGTTTATTATCAGCATAAACACTGACAATGTGAGAGATATAAAACACATGTTCCCAACCTACAGCGTGGAGGTTTGTGATGCTGGAGTGTAGTGCAAATAACACCCATTTAATGGAGTAGACTGATACTGGCTGTAAAGTGAGCAGAGGTCCATCAGGGTTACGGCTTTTAAAACAGCAGAATGCTTGAGGTATTTTGGTAGTTTTTTAAATAAATGAAATTCAGCTTCCTGCTAGCCTGAGCAAGTTCAAATATGAAATGGTCTATTACAAGTGAAGACTGTTCAGGCATTTTGAAAAATTCATTTTTATAATGCACTGTCTTCCATGTCTTCTACAATCTACATCAAATTCAGTTCTTCAGTCCATATCAGTTAATCACAAAATACTGATACAAATACCACATAGTACAGAATATACAATGGTTTTGCCCTTTCATCACCTCCTGACCTTTTAAGAACTTCTGAGAATGGCAGTAGTTTGTTTCTACATGGGGCCAAGGAAGTATTTCCAGATCACTGAAGGCAGGGAAGGGGAATGTTTCAGCAGACTTCACCCCAGCTGCCTCAGTGCCTGTCCCCTGGTCCCTGCCCTGCAGAGGATCCCTGGCTGCACTCTCAGCCCATGTCAGAGCTCTCAGGGCTGCATCGAGCATCAGGGGATGAACGGGGCATCGCTGCCGCACAGACCAGGCTCCAGCCCTGCACTGCCAGGGGTGACAAACAGCAGGCACAGCAAGGCCGTGTTCCCACTGCAGGAAGAAAGAAAATGTTCTCTGGTTTCTGCCATGGTGATGGCTGGAGATGGCCTGGAGATCACCGACTCTCACTCCCCAGGGACGGGGCACAAGGAAAAGTCTATTTAAAGGACTTGGCACACGCAGAGAGCACTTGCCCATGGCCATTTACCCCTCCCAGAGGGATTTTGTTTATGTCCCTGGCACACAGCCCCACTCGGAGAGGCTTCCAGTGAGTGTAAAGGATACAGTTACCACAGATGAAGAGGATAATGAAATATATACAGACGATCATGCCTGAGGATGATGGACCACCGTATGCCATTATGCCATCATACATGACAGCATTCCAGTCTTCACCTGTTAGGATCTAAGGAGCAGATATTAGGAGATTAGTAGTAACTCAGCATCAAAAGTGACTAGAGAAACATATTTCCTGTGACCACACAATACAGCTAACCTTCTGTATGCATAAAGTAATAACATATTCTTTTCATGCACTGTTTTAAAATTCCCATTTAAATAAACATCTCCTGAAAGCTTGGGTTTAACTCTAATAGCTTTTATTTTGTGCTATGCATTCATATCACTGAACTTCAAAGGCAAAAATAATAAAAATTACATTTTATTGAAATTTTATTGATCTCGGTATGCCAAAGTAAGAGCCCTGGTTTTCAGTAATGCCACGTATGTAGCAATGTCAACAAATGTCCGTCACTTAAAAATCAAGTTAGTGTGTTTTAAGGTTCCTTTTTTCTTGTTTTTTTAAATACTGGCCACAAATTTGTACTACGACAAAAATTCTGAGTAGCTCAATGCAGGATGTAGGGGCATTTCATATATTTCTAATTTCTTAAAAATTATCAGTTCCAACCTGAGAAAACATGTAATACTGACTCTCCTTCCAAACAATTAAATGGTTGTTTAAGAAAATTAAATGCATGCCCTTTTCTGAAATTGATTTTTGGAGAGCTAAACTTATCCAGCTGATTTTCATTGTTGGTGAGAACCAACAGGTTGGTTGCTCCCGAGTGTGTTCTAAAACTGAAGGAAGCCCCATTCTTTTGAAAATGAAACAGCCTAAAATCTGAATAAAATCTAACTCAGCTGAATTGGAAAGTAAAGCATTAAGTTTTTGTAAAAGAAATGTCAGGTCAAATGCGAACACTTTTCTCCATAAGGAAATTTCTCATTAATATTTCCTTATCTTAAAATTAAACGGAAAGATTTTCTGCTTGCTCTGGGCAGCCACCAGATGAGACTTCCACCAAAGAGACAGGAAGATGACACCAAGGTGAACCCTGCGGGGTCAGCTTTTAACTCTCGCCTACAATGGCTGAAACCAAATATTGTGGTAATGTACAAAGGCAAGTGTGAAAATGGCGAGAAAGATGAAACCAAATAGCCTAATTCCAGTATCCAAATTGGGGAAAATAAATTCTAAAAAAGCATCACAAATTAGTGAAAAGTAAACTCTTAGTATGGCCCTACCATTTCACAAGTAGCAGACAAGTTTGCCTTAAGATTTTAATAAAACTTGGTCTCTAAAGAAATTAATGCTTATTTTTGTTATAGTGATATGACCCATATGTAAATATGCACTCTTTAAAGGCTTATTATTTTTTCTTGCTTGAGAACAGCTGAACTTTGACAGAGCTAATGAAGTTAAAGAAAAGAATTTGATCAAAATACAAATAACACTCCACCTCTTTTTCTAGTCACGTGTTTGATGGACAAAGGAGATTTGACTCTGTGAAGTAACATGACAGCTATGTTGCATAGATAGATCAAATAAGATATGAAACAAATGGTACAAATGGTGCAAAGTTACCAGAGTATTGAATTTAATGAGCAGAATGCTACTTAAAGTAAACTGAATAAATAGTATTCATGATTTTATTTTCAGGCAACATGATCACTTAAACAGTTTCGTTGATCAAAGGTAAAATGTCTCATACGGGATGAAAGAAAGTTACCTGGAATACAGTTAAAAGGGCTTGTGGAAAATTATCGAAGGTGCTCCGTTTTGTTTGAGTTTCATCAAAATTAAATTTGCCTCCAAACAGCTGCATTCCAAGCAACGAGAAGATTATGATGAAGAGGAAAAGCAGAAGCAACAGTGAAGCAATGGACTTCATTGAGTTTAACAAGGATGCTACCAAGTTGCTCAGGGATGCCCAGTGCCTATAAATTAAAATGCGTGTGTTAACACACACCAAAAAAACCCAAACAAAACAGTAAAAGAGCAGTGTATGATGAAGTATTACAAAACAATTGCTGATCACTCTTCAGCTATCCTTAGAATTAGCAGTATTAGATAATCTTACCTTGTTACTTTAAAAATACGCAGGAGACGAACACAGCGAAACACTGAAATTCCAAGGGGTGACATAATTTCCAACTCCACCAAAATGGTTTCAACAATGCCACCACAAACAACGAAGCAATCAAAGCGGTTAAAGAGAGAAACAAAATAAGCCTGTAGGCCCAAGCTGTACATCTTTACTAACATTTCACAGGTGAATAAAGCCAGAAGAACTTTATTTGCGATATCTGGAACAAAATATTAAAGAAAAAAGATTCTGAATTGCCTCATAAATTCCATTTTTGTTTTAACATATTAGTACTATACTTTCTATATGAGTTTGCAGCTTTTTGCTTAAAAAGGAAGCACTGCTTTTTCTTTATGTTGGACTGTAGTTGATGCTTAAGTGGCAAAAGCTACACAAGGATGTAAAGCTTCCTGCCAGCTATAAACTATTCATCTTTACAATCTGTTGTGCAGTTCACAGTTCCTCAGCTCACAGCTTGAGTCCACACTGTAACTTCAGCAGCCAGCCCACAGCAAGTTCTGCTGTGCCAGTTCCCACTTCCTCCTCACCTTTCAAGCACCATCTCATGATAAAAGTACAGGTATTTACAATTTAGCATTGTTGGGTCTGTGCTGCTGCTTACTAATCTGTGTTACAGCTATGGAAATCACAGACCACATTCAGTCATTCCTTGTATCTCCCTTTGGCTGGGCTGAATATCCTTCAGACAGCAAACAACAAAAATGGCAAAGTACAAAAGTAGCCACTGATAGAATGCAACTATCCATAGTCAAGACCAGGACAAAGAATTTTTGACTGTACCTTGGATCTGGGTCAGCCAGTCAGGTTGATTGTAATGCTCTGATGAGATAGTTAACGTGTTCAAAAAGACCAAGACAATAACAAGCCAATAAAATGTGACAGATTTTACTGCAGCCCTACATTTTCTTCTGTTAAATCGGTTCCAGCGACGCCAGCGTCGACTGAAAGTTCAAATAAAAATAAATTTATTATTATATGGAAAACACATATGAACTTAAGGAGAGTTTCTTCTGTGTAGAAAACAGTGCAATTGTGTACGTGTGAGCAGGTGTATTTTCATAAATATGTGTATAATACTTCAATAGCTGTGTAAATCATTACCAGTCGCAGACTTGGGACTGGTAACGTGTTATTACTTTTTTATACTTCCTTATAGATTTCTAAATGTTAACCACAACATTTGGAGGCTCCAACTGCCTGTGACGTAATTAGATTAAGCTGCATTTAACATTTCATTGAGTAATAAAATATATCTATCTTTCCAAGGCCCCATACACTTAATAGCAAAAAAGAAACGTCAGTGAATCAACTCAGAATTCAAATTAAATTCCGTCTGAAAATGTAGGCTTTGAGTTAAACCACAAAGAGAACTCTGGCAGGATTAAACAGAATAGGAATGCTGAGATCATCTTTTAGAAATCTACCCTATAACATCGGAAATCTTCTTCAGTAATTCCTGGAGATTTCTACTGATGTGCCCTGAAATTGTGTCAGTGGGCAAAAGTCTGTGAAATAGATAAGAGTGACAAGTCGGGGCTGTACCTAGATATGAGTTGGATTCACAAGTGAGGATATATCTTTGGACTCATAAAACTAGATTTCTCTGCTTCACTTCTGGGAACTGTGTTCAAGCATTAACTGAGTTTTCTTTATGCACCTTAGATTTGTACGTGTAGTAATGGAAATTTATACTGGTTTCAGATACCAGTACAAAGATGTTTCAAGCCTTTGCAGTATTCTAACCATATAAAGGAAAAAGATCCTGTCCTGACCTAAATCAACGTGGTATTCAAGAACATTCTTATCCTGCCAATCTCCTGCTATAAGGGCTGTGTCCACAGCCATCAGCAGGATGGCTCACTCCCTGGGTAGGTTAAACTGACTTTTTTTTACACTTACAGAACATCCTATCATTGAAGTCCATGAGACAAGAATAATAATGTTGGGGTATCTCTACTTATAAGACTCAAAAGCAGGCTCAAACTCTGTAACTCCAAGCTTTCTGAAGCCAATGGGGCTACGTTTTTGTTCTCCCTAAAAAAGATGTGTGGAACCAGTGACAATAAAGTATAGCTAACTGGTACATATATGAACGTGCATGAATAACATGGGCATCTGTAAACAGACCACAGAAATAAAACAAAAATTCAAAAAGGAGAAGAGCAGTAAATTTCTCCATCAGATTGATACAAGTAGAGGCATGCTCCCAAAGATTGACTTCTATTTTGACTTGTAGTGCAGCAGGTAGGCGAGCTTGCACTGAAAAGCATTTTCTATTTTGATCCAAAGGCATTTTGACATTACGGTCAAAACAATATCCTTGATAAGTTATGGCCTGACTTACTTTGTGCTCAAACACAGAGTACTGACATTGCAGAGAAACATTCCAGAAGCTGGAGCGAGGATCAGCCCAGAAGAGTGAGAATTGGACCAAGATTTTGCATTTACCTTAGAATGTGATTTCAAGAGGAAAATACTGACCTGAACTTGGATTTTGAGATGGTTTGACTAAAAGAAAAAGAAAATACATTTTTAAGAACGGGGGAAAACTAATTAACAAATTCATTTTCTTTAGAATTTACCACTGGCATTACATATCCATAAAACAAACTTTTAACAAAATGCATCATGAATGCTGAAATTCTTTTGTCTGTTATTTATTTTCTGAAATACCATTTCTAAAGCCTTACAGATTTTCTTAGTGAAAGAAAGGAAATCTCCTTTAAAACTCAGTAAATAAACCTCGAATAAACATACAGAAGCTGCCTGGAAGTCACAAAAACCTGAGCAAATAAATACTGAACACTGTGGGTTATAGAAATACTCTCATACATTCAGATATTGTCTAAAAAATACATATTCTCCAGGTCATGCACAATTTCATGGAAAATATTTGGTTTTACATAGCATTAGAAACTTCCATTCTTTTCTTATAATTTTGGACAAAAATCATATTTTATAAAAGTTTTCAGGATATCATGATTCCACTGCGAGTTGAATTGGTTTATATCTTCTTAACCTGAGAATTTTAGGAGTGCTTTAATACTCTAATAATTGGTCTAATATCAAACTCCTGCAAGTGCCATACAAAACCCAACTATTTCAAAGCTCTTTTGGCTAGACAAACAGTGGGGAAAGAACGATCCTTTGGAATGCTGAGATGATGAGGCGGGAACTCGACACCCATCCGTGCACTCACCACAAACTCCCGCAGCACGCCGGGCTCTCCCCTTCCCCGCTGACGTTCTCCGTGTTCACGGACTCGGTCTCGCTGGTGGGCATGCTCGCTGTGGGGACACAAAACTGCCTCAGACCCATCACCAAGCAAGGCACTGCCCAGCACAGGATCTCCTGGCCTGTGGCAAGAGTGCCTCCAGGTCTGCTGAGAGCTTGGAAGATCTAAGGAGTCATAGATGAAGTCAGACACTTCATCAGTCCTCGTCTCCCACCGAAAGAAAGCACACAGAATTCCAGAGCAAATGGTGGCTTTTTCTGTTTGTTTGTTTGTTTCTTTTCAATGATCCAAAGTAATTGCTTACAATTCACTAACGAATACAAAGTAGAGGAGGTTTGTACAGAGTATGCTACCCCAGTAAAGAGATTAACCTGAGCTAGATTCTTCAACTTTTCACTTTGAGAAGTGTTCTGTTAACACTTTAAAGGTGCTTTTCAATTGAAGTGCTGTTAACAAGCTTGCTGATTTCAAGAAACATCATCAAACTTCTCCTGAAATTAGGAACTGTCACACCCTGGTCACAGTGACCACTCTCTGCTTTTACTGACATTACAAATTATCAAGGCAAGATGCCAGAAAGTAAATGTTCCTGCAAATCCTGTGTGAGCAGCAGGCAGGAGCACTGGGAATGGGAGAATGGGTACATCAAAGCATGATGAGAATTACTGCTAATAAAAAGGGGACAATTACATTTGCCACACAGTGAATTACTACACATATAGTGGATCATTACTGAGTGGATAGCAACTGTAGCTAATGGTTTTTTAAACAAAACTCATTTTCAGCTGGGTCATCACCATTTGTCTTCAAATCAACTGAAATACAGAGTGAGGACACCTTATGTCAAAAAGTGTTAGGAAATGATGAACAGCCAAAGTTCTCAGTACTTCCTAGGGGAGAGCATTGCTTCCATGTCTGCAAAATAAGCATGAAAGGAAAACCTCAGGAACAAGTAAAGGGTAAATTAATGTTGCTGGTCTATACAGTAGAAATACCATATGAAGTAGGAAACATAAGAGAGGTGGAAGATGCACTGAAATTACTGTAAAACAGCAAGAAGAAAAGAAAAACAGAGCATTCTAAAGGTATTCTGGTGTGTACCTTCCACTGTTTTAATGGTTTGCTTGTTTGGTTTATTTTGTTTGTTTTGTTGGGAAGGGTTTAAGTCAGTGTCTGTGCACTGAGAGTACTGAGGGCAGAAGGGCCACAATGCCAACTTCTGATAGGGAAATCTCACTATTTTGGTACCCTAAATGATGATATAAATGAGATTTCAGAATTGGGCCCTGAATTTTCTGATTTGTCTACAAATCAGCTACAAAGTGTTAGACACAGTCTCTCTGCACAGCCTCTATACTGCTTCAACATCAACATGAAGACACAGGGGAGAGGGAAGTGCTGGTTTGGTTTCTGTGCCCATCAATCCCATCCGAGTTGGAGATTGACAGGTCTGTGCAGGCCAGGTGCTCAGCTACCGTTTGCAACAGCTGAGAATCTGTCCCCATAAGCAAGTCACTGTTATATGAAATCTTAAACAGAGTGGCATAACAAAGAAAGATCCAAAATGTCCATGCAGGTGTTTGAATAAACAAAGCACTTCAGGCAGTAAGCACAGCAAAACCTTCTTTCACAAGGTTCTTCTGATGATTCTTTTCAAATATTACTGTAATGGCTTTATATATTAAGTCTCTGGTTAGCACCTGCAAGTGCCTCAATTCTAACATCATGCTTCCCTTTATAAAACAATTTTAAAATAATGAATTTTGCTAGTCCTGTAAGAACTTCACACCTTACAGTCGGAGTTCAGAAGGAATTTCATCCAAAAGTAAAGAAAAAAAAATTTTGATGTTCAAATTCAACTATTAAAATTTCAAAGTGTTAAAGAAAAAAAAATCACAAAATTATTTCAAACATAGTCTCAAGGCTTCAGAAGTAAGAATTTTTATTTTAAAATGCCAGGGACTTTTGCAATAAATACAGTGGATTTCCCCGTATGGTAAAGAACTGAACTGGTTGCCTTATGCCAGGTGACTTGACTGCTGTTAGAAAACACAGCATTATAGTCACCTAATGATGAACATTTCAACACTTGTGATGGGCAACTGCAAAACAGGAATGCAGAAGTCTTGTTTCACACACAATTAAGAGCTGCCAGGAAAACACAGCTAGGCCTACTTCCATAATTATTGCATATGTGCAGTGTGTCTCACACCTATATTTCAAATTTATCAACCCTTCCTTCCCCTGGAAAAAAAAAAAACAGTGCCTAGAATCCATAAAGTGTCACTCAGTGTCAAAAAAACTATATTTAATGTAGGTAATGCAAATACAC
Source organism: Cnemophilus loriae (assembly GCA_013397755.1). Lineage (NCBI taxonomy): Eukaryota > Metazoa > Chordata > Aves > Passeriformes > Corvidae > Cnemophilus > Cnemophilus loriae. The sequence goes on along the minus strand of VZTF01006884.1, from coordinate 307,284 downwards.
GTAAATGTAAAGTACTGTAATTTTAACTCAAGTCTCCCCTGACTTGATGTGCTAGCCCACAGTAAGAAATACCAGCCACTTTTGAACAGGATTGTGTGAAGAAAAACAAAGTACAAAGAAAAAACATCTTCATCGCTATTGAAGTAACTGTCAGTTCTGCTAATTATTAAATATGTCAGACTGCTATTGTGTTTCAGACACCACAGGGCTGTTGCTCCATCTCTATCAGTGACTTGCAGGTGCTGTATTACAAACAGAAGAGGAAAGAGAGAACCAATTCACATTAGAAACTCAGCTGTCATTACACTGTAATTTGACAGAAGTATTGAGAAAGGCACCGTGTGGAAGCCCAGCTCCAGCAATGCCAGCAAGTCATCAGGTCCTTAGCCAGAAGAAAACAGCAGCACTGCATGTCCACATCCACTCTGCTAATGCAAGCAACCTGCCAGGTCTCAAAAAGACTCAATTGCATGGCCACAGCTCCATAAGGGCAGGTGGTGTCCATGAGGCAAACACAGCACACAATGAACTTTTCAGAGACTGATCTCAGCACGGTCAGCGCTGAGATCTGTAAACTGGCACCCAGTATTCAGAGGAAGATAGCAAATTTTCTCTTTTCTTTATTCGCCTTTGCCATTATTTTGCTGGCATTCTTCTGGAAAGATTACCTAGATTTCTAGATCTAATAATCTCTTCAATTAAGCTGACTGGTTTCAAACAAAAGAATGCTTGCATTAGACAATATAAGCAATCCATACAGCATGCAGCTTAATACTTTCCTGAGTGTATAGAAAACAGGTCAAATACATCAACTACTACATTTTGCTTCTGTGGATAAGAATATAACATGAGAATAACAATCCACTGTAGGTACTCTATGGAGTTTTCAGACTTCGGAGCAGAGATTTCAAACTCCACTCCAGGATGTAACATAACTAATGCACAGTGAAGAGCAAGCCACTGTCTATCAGCAGCGATGTGCCCTCGCCAGGTGAAGTTAGAAGAAATAAACTCCGTAAGCCTGAAATACAACAATTCAGTGTCACTGTAGAATCCAGAAGCAGGCTAAATTACAACCTGAATTACTGAATTGTAGTGTCAAGTATTATTGTTAGAAATGTTTTCCTCTCTAATGTACATGATTAAAATTATAACCTGTTTCAACTTCAACTGTGTATTTTTGATCCATAGGCTGATGTCATTTTCACAGTGGTGCATGTTGGGCACCCTTCTGGTTACATATGCTGAAGGAAAAGTGCTGCAGAAGTGGAGTGATCTGCACAGCTCATCGGTATTGGCTACTGCAGAGAATCTTGGCATTATTTTAAATTGGCAAAATTTTAGATCAGTCTTACAAAAAATGTCATCTTCTGTTTGCCAGTAAAAGCCAACGAATTCCTTGAACTCCAAAATTTTCCTAATTCTTTCTCAAATTAGTACATGAATTTTCTGAATCCTTTACACCAAATCTTTGAGGTAGTCAAACAGGAAAACAGAGTGAAAAAAAAAAATCCCCAAAGTGGCAACATTATCATTGCAAATTCAACTCAAATTTTCCTAAGTCTGCTGTATGCCCAGAAAACACTTCAGAAAGAAGTGGTACTATCTCTTCTGACTGTGAAACTCCTCAGGGTAAATTCAGTTTAAGGAGAGTCTGCTTGGAAGATGTTCTACATGATAGTGTTGTAAGATATCTTTTTTCATAGTGCAGATTTAATGTTGTTGTAGATCATTCTTATGGGCTCTCTCTTTTTATAGGCAGCCCATAGAAAAGCAGTATAACGTTGGCTGCATAGGAGTGGAAGGAGAGCAAAATAATCTGGTTTTGTTACAGTAGCATCACTGAACTTGTAGCCTGAAGGATGACACTGTGAAGCTTGGGAGTGTTGCATATTCTACAGGCATGTTGCTTTTAATGGAAATACAGGTAAAGGAAATACAAAGAAAAATATTTAGGGTGGTATTTCTAATCCAGAGATAGTCTAAGCTTCAACTCCTCAGATCAGCATAATCATCTCATGAACTCAAGAAATAGACTTAGGCCATTAATTTTTACTTTGGAAAAACCCTGCTCACAAAAGGTGCAGCTGCCCTGCAAGGCAGAAGAATCCAAGCCAGTGCCCATGAATTTGGGATGCCTTTGACTTGCAAGGTCAGGCACAAGCAGTGGGACAGCAGCCACTGCCAGCAGGTGACAGCAGGTTTTCAGCCAGTGCCAGGCTGTGTCCTGACAGACATCAGAACCTGAACCTCCTCATTTAAGAACTGTGTTGAAATACATAGTTCAAAGTAAAATTGCAACTGTCGTCTCACAATTTTTAGAGAAAAATTATTTCAGCACGTAGAGCTGCGTGAGCTATCAGACAATATATGTAACAGTTGCACAAACAATATCAAGCAGACTCAGTGTTTGTACAAAATGAGTCAATCAGGTCCCAGCAATTTCTGACTTAGAATTCTGCATTCTCTAAGGTAACTGGATGAGAGTTTTCCACCTCAGTCTGCACCACAATAGTAATTGTTAGGACAGCAAGAAAGCCGGTTGGTCAAATAACTTAGCTGCAGATAGGATTAAAATAACTACTGCAACTGTGCTCATGTCAAAACAGTACATTTGCCAGTATTAAAACAGGCAGATTTGAAAATAACTATCATACTCTAAACCTCTTGTCCATCTCTAGTGTGGGTGGGGAAAATTGAAAAAAAACCAAATTACAGAAACAAAACCATCAATGACAAGAGGAGATACAGTAAAACCTTGTTGTGTTTTGTTAGATTCTACATCATAAGTATCAAAAATAAATAGCAAATATCATCATCATGCTGTTCTAAGCTTACACTATGATGCATTATAAAGCTTGTAAAACACTTTTATTAGTTTCTTCACACCTAAATTTAGAATACATTTTTGATCTGGTTTACCTGACTTCTGAAAAAGAAAACCTATTCTTCAAGAACAGCCACAGGCAAAGACACTTCAGTGGAAATCTGAATGGCTTAAACACTCTGCTTTAGGGAGGTAGAGCAGCACCTCTATTTCAAACATGCACTTCAACCAGCAGGAAGGTCTGCATGCACGAGGGTTCCATGCCACAGAGGTTTATGCCTTGGTTATAGAAATGCAAACAATCTGTGCTCCCGAAAGCTACCACATCCAATGCAGTATTGGCACAAAAGAAAAGTTCAACTGCAAATCCGAACACGTTTTACCATGTTTATTGGAAGAACGGCCAAAGCAGCTAAGTCTGCTTTTCTTCTTGTCTTCCATTAAGTCAGCCAGTGTAAGCCCTGGGGAAGCACATGTAATCCCAGCAGTGACGCGGGAGGTGGCAGCAGTCGCAACGCAAAAAACAAAAACGTGTCCGTACACACAACACAGGCAAGGTTAGGCAAAACAAACTGAAATCACCAGCAGCACGACTGATCACAGCTAAACCCCTCACCTCTCACATTCTGAGCTAAATTCACAGTGCTTTGAAGGCAATGGAAGTTTTTTCATTGACTTCAGGATAATCAGCTATTGGTTCATAATAAAGACTTCCAACTTTCACTAAAGGCATGTTTATAATTCCAGTAATTGAAATGTATTCTGTTATTCAACAGCATTGACAACCCGCCCATTATCAGCAACACAGATGTACAAATACATAGGATGCATACATAAATGACTTAATTACTTCTCTGATTAGAAATTTTGAAATGCTGAGGGGGCATTGCAGGAACCTCAACTACAGTTTTAAAGGATTATAGGAGAAATTATTAATCATTGACTTAACCATCTTTGAAATCTCTACCTTTGCCTGCCACGCAAATCTTCTGTAACCTAAACCCAGAGCTCTTCTACATCACTGAAGAGCACCATGGTGATCTTCCATCACAATAAATCAGCAGTAATCTTGATCACCCAGAGGTTTAGATATTCAAAGTAGGGACATAGTTGCCTAGAAGCCTGAAAATTATTATTCTGACTATCCTGGGACCCAGCTCTACCTCATGCTTCCAAGATGACTCAAGAAAAACATCAGTATATTTCAACTAAATTTATTTCCTAATAATATCTCAAATGCAAGGAGGTGGAGCAACTCGGCAACCCTTCCTCCTTTACAGGCTATTGCAGCTGACAGTAAAAATGAAATACCAAGCCACATATTTAAGACACGTGCATAAATCCAGGAGTGCTAGGAGATTGCCTATTCACTGGAAATTTCCACTCAAAATATATAGATCTGCCTGAAATTAAATTCTTGGCATTTCTCTTAAAGCACTTTTAATTACTTTCCTTCTAGTTTCACTCTGCAAGTCTTCTACAACATTTAACTTAGCCTAAAATTATGCTTAAGTTAACAGTTTAGACTTAAAAGCTCTTTCAATAACTCTTCTCAATAACTATGCAAAGTATTTTTTTATCTGTATGACCTCAAAGCTGTTTAAGGACTGCCAGAGCCAATGGGGTTTTTTGCAGCCTGTTAACAAACATCCAATTTGAACAGGACGAAAAAGGTTCCAGGGATTTCACCTGTAAACCCAGTCCATTGGCACCACAGCTGACAACACAGTCATCCAACACTATGCAAACTCAGCATCACCTACAGTTCTGCAGAGCAGCCTTGTACAAAGTGCATTTACTCCACAGAATGTGCCACCTTTCACATCTCAGGCTTAGGATTTTATACTCGTACTCAAGCCCACAGTTTATGTACTCTTTCCACACATTAGTAGCAATAACTAAGTATAGTGAACTCTGGCTTTTTTGCTCTATTCTAGATAAAAATCCTATTTGTGCAATGCATTTTCCTATAGACATAAATTATTCCTTTCCAGTGATGCTGGAATCAACACCAACCCACAGGATGCCTTCCAGCCTCTCATAAAATCAGTGTCCTTCCAGCCAGAAACACAGTTCCGTACTCCCATACTCTGCTTTTATTGTGAACTAAGGGACTAATAAAATTCTGAAACTGAAAACCAAAGGTTTTTAAAAACTATCTCTGCAATACAGAGATAAGTTTAAAAACAGATACCTCAATATCGAACCACATAACTTTTGCTGCTTACTACACCTGAAAAGTACTATGACTTAAAAGAACAGTTCACAATAAATTAGCAGCACTAGAAGAAAAGCAATGGTAATAATGCATTATTTCAACACAGAAAATAATACTCTGAGTTGTCTTTGACAAACCATTTGTCCTTACAAATACTCTATGGCATCTAAATGAATAAATACCATGACTTTCCAGAGTACAGCATTAATAACGAGGTACAATGTAGCATTAGAATATATACCGAAATTTGGACTTTAATCTTAGACTTAGTATTAAATCAATAACCCCATCCTGAATCTGTGTTCTCATTTATGTACAGCTCTAAATCTTATCATGGAAAATTTAACTACTACTATGTAAACATGACAAAGAGGCTAAAATAACCTCTGCTAAATTATGACATTAAAATACTGCTGTTGCTAGAATTTTCTGATATATAGAAATCAATTATAACTTTTACAGTTGTTATAGTATCATGAAATTAACTTGTTCTTTTACCTTAGGACTCAGATTAGAAACACAAGAGGGTCACTACAGGACAAATTACCTGTCCATAATACCCCACTGTCAAATAAATACATCATAAGTGATATTTCTTAGTGTCATGTGAAAATCCCCCAAGATTTCATTTATTGCACACCCAGTTAAGACAAGTAGTAAAAAATATTTTATATTGCTTTCTAAATGTAAAAAATAAGGACACAGAATGTCATTTTCCTACTTCAACAACAACAACAAAAAGATCCTCAGTATTAGCACAAGGTTATTTCTTGACTTTGGCCATATTTTTAAGCTCTTTATAACATTATTATTTCCCTTGCATGCATCTACAGGAAAACACATTCTAAGGATTTACAATGACACTTAGTGGCACATGGCTTCTCTGCACTAACTTTTTCCAGAACACAAATAAAGCAAAGTTTATAAGTCTCAGTTGTGACTGAATGCAGACAGGGATTTATACATGGACACCCCAAGCAGAATTTCATTGTAAGATTCCGAATTATCTTCTGTGACTCAGCATCTCCATATCAACAGACAATTGCTCTGCTAACCAACACTTCTGCAAACTGGGAGAGGGAAAGCACAGGACAGGCTGTGTTCAGTGCAGTGTAACACCCCCAGGAGGAGTCAAACTGTCCCCACAGAAGTAGAGAGGAAAGAATACGTACTGTTCCTCTTGCCTTCTTCATCAGCCTCTTCATCATTCTCAGGGTCAATGTCTTCTGCCTGGGTAATCCAGTCTAAATATCCCTTCAGATCTTCTTCAAGCTGTTGTTTTTCACGTAGCTTCTGAAAGTCTCCTCGGGCTTTGGCTTTTTCCCTTTCTTTGGAAAATTCTCTATCAAACGCAGATAAAGCAGAAAAAAAACCACTGATTGACAAACTCGCCGGCATTTTAATCCAGGTCTTGACATTGCAGATTAACACAGTGACATAGAAAATACACCAAAGATTTGAGCGCTGCTTTGAAAACAAGGTAGAGGTGTAAAGAAGTCATGGCAAATCCCTATCACATTACATCTCAGCTTTCAGAGCTTTTATGATTTAATCAAAAATTAAGCAGTCTTTTTGACAATTTCCATAAGGGAAGAGTCAGTTCCCCCCACTGAGTTACCTGCTCTTCTGTACAGATTTCAAAATTGCTTTTATCTACAAATAGAAACTAACTTGCTACAATGAAGCAATTTCACAGTTAAGTATTAAGTTTCGGTGAAAAGAAAATTCTGACAGCCAGTTCTAAAATCCTTCCTCTCCCAGCCACAGTTCATCAGCCACGAACAAGCATACGGCATTCCAGAATTCCACTATTGTGCTCTCCCTGAACTACACCACACAATGGAAATCTGGGTGTTTTGCCCTTTATCTCCCTGCAACAGAACCTAGAAGTCCTGTTCTCACAGACCAGAAGCAGAACCTTTTATACAAACTCAATCCTCTATCTCATTGCCCCAGTCTCAAGACTATGTATCGGACTGTCTGTCTAGATAAGTTCATGATTGGGATCAATCCCTGAATTCTCATGGAATGATAATAAAAATAATTAAATCATGCTCTTTAACAAGGAGATTGGGTAAAATGGCCTCCTAAGGTCTTTTTCAACCTGAATGACCCCATAAATCTAAGAGGCCCTTAATGACATATGACTCAAGACAATTAACAAGTATACTCTCCTCCCACAACAACAACCTTAGCACAACTTTTGGTGTGATCCACAGCTCCAAATATGTGGATCCCTTTGCTACGAGGATCAGACACATTCCAATTTATTTGAGTACGAATATGTAGAATGAGGGGCAGGCAAGTATCTTTTGGGCTGCATTCTAAGTACATACAATTCAGTATTTAAAGTTGAGCTTGTTCTGACTAACCTGTTAATCATTGAAGGGTTTGGGTTGGGAGGGACCTCAAAGCCCATCCCATTCCATGTTCCTGCCATGGGCAGGGACACCTTCCACTATCACAAGTTGCACCAAGCCCTGTCCAACCTGGCCTTGGACACTTCCAGGGATGGGGCAGCCACAGCTTCCCTGGGCAGCCTGTGCCAGTGCCCCACCACCCTCACAGGGAAGAATTTCTTCCCAGTATATGATCTAAACTGCCTTCATTCAGTTTTAAGCTGTTTACCCACATTAATCTTACAATAGGGCTTAAGTTAAACTCTAAAAAAAATGGCTAGAGCAATTTCATTTACTATGAATTTGTAACTCCTTTATAAATCTTCACTTGAAAATATTCCCTAATTAATATGCTCTTAAGGGGAAATTTATTAAAGAAATCAATAATATTCTTTTTCAAGTGGAAAATATTAGAAAATTAGCATAAGACAGAAAAATATTTTAAGAAGGTGAAACACTTATCAACAAAAATGTTGCCCTAAGAAAAAAGAGCAGAATAACAGAAAGTCTCAGTTTTTCAAAATAATATTTCAGCTTGGTGACATATGTTATTTATTTGGAATTGCGTAAGACATAACCTCTCCAGGGGGTTTCTTATTTATTAGCTTTTTGAGTCTTTAAACATGTCAGAGCAAAAATTTAGTGTTTAGAGGACACCAGTAAATGTAAGTGTTAAGCTGTTTACATACAACTATGGAGATGCTGCAGGTTTTTTTAATGTTATGTTGCAGAAGCTACACAGCTTTCTGCTGCAAAAGCTAAGAGGCAGGCGCTACATCTTTTACAGCTGAGGACTTAATTCAACAGCATTTCAGTCTGGCACGTGGGGATCATCCTGTTCCATCTGATGGCACTGTAATGAAGCTGAAGAACGCCAGTGCTTGCTTTGCATTTGCTACCCTTCACCTCCCGTCCAAGGACGAGGTCCTGCAAGAGGCCATCTCGTCACAAAAATGCCAGTGAAAGAGAGAGCTCTGAAGATCTCTCTGAAAGATAATCACTCTCAAAAAAAACCCAGAGTAATTTCACAAGTCAATAAGAAACTGTTTGGGTTATGGAATGCAGGGTTTAAGCTTCTCTCAGAGGATTAGAGACTGTCCTTTACACCTGAGTGAGGCAATGCACTCGTGACTCACTTCCCACAGGCAGTATCTTTGGAAAAAGAGCTATCATGGCAGAGTAGGAAATGAGAAGTAACAAGCCTTGCTGGCTTTTACTAAGTATTCATGTCTTTTTCATTTAAAGTCCTTCAGGTATTTCTCATTAATTCAAGAGAGATGTCAAGCGTGAGGGTGAAGTAAAACAAAAGTTGCTGTTATGATATAGAGTGAAGTGAATAAAATAATTTTTTAATTAATCAGCTGGCAAAGCTGATATTTTGAACAGCACTTCACCCATGGCTGAACCACTTTAACTCTGACTTCACATTAAAACAGCAGCATGCAGAGAATTAAAACTAGTTTTTAATGTACACAGCTGATTCTGACCTTTCCCTTTAATACTGCACGGAAGTCAGATGCTGCCTAGCTATAGGCTGCTGCAATTTATCAGTAGGGGGAGATGCAAGGGTGCTTATTTCCACAATATTTAAAAATTTTAATTTTATTTTTAAAACTTTACTGTTTGTCAGGAACTATAAAACATGAGAAGACAGTTTTGTTCAGGGGAGGGAAGAATCTGGCTCTACGGTATTTCTTTTCTGTCACAGCCACAACGAAGGGACATCTCTCAGACACATATGTACATACTCCTTTTAGTGAAATGCCATGAATAAGAAAGGAGAATTTAACAGAATTGGAAAGTAATGAGTTTCCTGTTGGCAAAACGAAAGCATCTCTCTTTTTTGGCTGAGAAATAAGTAATTTGAAAAAGGTGATTGTGGTGAGAAGAGGGAGAGATGTTGGCTCTTTAAAGCTTCTGGCAAAGACTTTTAGACAAAAAGAAAATTGAATATTTAGATAAAGATACATGGACATTGGCTGATCTCCTGGAAGGAAGACTAAGACAGCTGCTTGTGCAGCATTTGATGGCTGTGGAGTGGGTAGCATGGGTCCAGGGCAGCAAGGAAAACTTTTGGCTATGTAGGCAGCATAGGGACTGATGTGGTCAGACTGGTGGCCTGAACTGGCCTCCCTGTCATCAACCCAGCACTCAGACCAGCAGCCTACAAAGCTGACAGGCTCAGGAAACTGCACATTAATTGCAGTAAGTGGACTTAAGCTCTGTAAATATTTGGTTTCACAAATGCCTGTGCTAAGAGCTAACTTCGAAATATGTATTTCATCCTGGTTTGATAAAATGACCTGGATCTTTGAAAGTGTTTTGGGCAGAGGATGCCACATCTGCAGCACAGTAGAGACATCACTTGCAAAATAAAGCATTTGATAGAGACTAATTTACATAATCTTATTTACTTTTAGTGATAACTAACCTACTATCTAAAATGCAGGGTTTATTTCTGTTGTCCAAAAATTCCTTGTCTCCTTGCAGAAAGATGATCTCATTTCTCTGTTCAGGCACAACACCAACATCATCAATGGTTGTTGAGGCAGAAGCATATAAAATGCAGGGCTTGAATTCATGCTTCAGTAGTCTGGGGTAATCATGCCAGATTTTTCTTTCTTCAGCAGAGTGAAATAACCCCTGCTGGTATGCATCAGTTGGGAATGGCTTGATGCAACAAGGTGGAAGTGGCAGCAGGGAGTGCCTGCTGGGACTCAATTACATCTCCCTGCTTCTCACACCTTGAATTACAGGCAGGGTCATATTAACCAAAAATCCTAAGGCAATTTGTTGAAATGCTTTTGGTATACTCTCCCTTCTCCCTGTATATTCACAGATAACTAGAGACACCTACACCAGCCTCCTACCAGCTGAAAGCTTTCCCATGCTAAAGGCCAGGGACATTTCATCAGGGGGCCTGTGCAACACCATAAGTGTTGCTGAAACTCCTGTGCATCTCTAGGCATTGATGATATGAAACAAACAGCTGCTTTTGATGTCTAAGCATAAACCAGGACACAAATCCTTCGTTAGCCATATTCCTGCCCTTTTGTGTCACTGCAAATGCAGTGGGAGGGAGAGTGAATCTCCTGCAGAATGGACTTCACTGCACACAGGGTCTGGGATGTGGAAAGCGTTAAGCTAATTCTATACGTAGAACTGCCACCCAGACATCCCAGACTCCTTTATTCACAGAGAACAGTCACATAACAACGAAAATGTATTCATAGGAGTACAGTGTTGGCCACCAGACTTGCAGCAGAGGTTTTACACAGTGGTAACTATACCAACCAACAAATTAGCAGAATCAAGTCAGAGAACTAAAACTACTTCAAGTGTACAGCTAAGCATGGACAGCAGCTCACAGCTGGGTGTAAAGTATAACAGATGTGGGGAGACATAAAAAAGGTTAAGTAACATCACATCTTTAATTACAGGAGATTTGTATACATCATTGTCACCCCTTCTTTTGGGGGAAAGAAAAATTCACAGGCTGAACACTAGAATTATTTCTATAGGACAAAAAAAAAACAACCCAGCAGAAATTTTCCTTGAGCAAGGACCACGGGCTCTTGATGGGGAAATGCAAACTGGTATTGCCTACCCATGGCCATTTCTATTCAGTTCATTAGCAATTACCAAAATGTGCATTCAACAGCTCCAGCAGCAGCTCTGGGGAGCAAAGGGCCCGCACAGCCTTACTGTGCCAGAGTGTCCATGAACGCTACGGGATCATCGGTGGGAACAGACAGATAGGGAACCATTTGATAGAGCAACAAAACTGAGATCTGATGTTTCAGATCATTATTAATTAGATCTGCACAGTAAGATGTGCCCCATCTCTCCTGGGTCAAGACCCGTTTGGCTCAGGACAGGCTGGATTTCTTGGAAGAAGACGGGGCAGGTCTGAGCACAGGACCAAACGCTGCCATCACCTGACATCGGGACGTGCCCTCTCAGCAGGCTTCTGGAACTGCCATGGTTTGTTCCCTGCCAGGGGCTCACCAGCAACCACCTCACAGGACTAATCCCTAAGAGACCTTGGTGTGGTGAGTTCAGACAGGACTGAAAGAAAATCAATTCCCTCCAACTTCTTATTCAAGAGTACAGAACTATCCCCACCGACTTCAGCAGTTTGTTTAAAGCAACCAGTTATTTACTCTGTATACAGCTGAAAGCATTTGCTGATTAATTCTTGTTAGTATATTCAATTGATCAACCAAATATAACATTTTCTTGTTTTGTATCTATGTGAGTTTTACTTTCACCAGGACACAGAAATTAAAACAGCTTGTTTCAGCTTACAACTTCCTGAGATCTACAGCTGGAGTCTCTCTCCTTGTTTTCAACGTATATTCAGTTCATCTATGGGAAGGAGTTAAATTTTCAGCCATAATTTTTATTTTATATTTTTCACCAGGCCTTCCTGTTGCTGTGAAAAGGAACACTGTCAAAACCAGTTCATTTGCCTCTTGCTGAAAGGCTGTGGATGACAGTTTACTGCCGTTTTCTATTTGGTGCATCATTATTCAAATGTCTTTTTCTATGATTTTTTCCATATATACAGTAGAAAACAATTCTTAGGTGTATGAGCTTAACTGCACCAACTTATTTCATATGACATTAATTGACAGATATTGCTGTGAGATCAGGGTGGGTAAGTACACATCCTTAGCTTTTAGAATCATTATGTACATACATTGCAAATATTACTGGGGGAAAGAAATTGAAAAAATTAACATTCACTTAGTAACCTGCAATATCACATGTAGGAGGATGTAAGGACATGTCAAAACTTATGTTTTGGTGTCCTTTTGCAAGGCAATAAATTCAACTTATAGATTTATTAAAGTGCATTTGAAAGGGTTTATTTGTTCCCATGGCTACCCAAAGAAATACTAATGCCTTGAGCAGAAAATGCCATCAGCAGAACCCATCCCCTAATGATAAGGGCTATCTTCAGGAATAGATTATCATGCATCATTAAAAGCCATGCCTCCTGATAAATAAGTTATGAAGTTTTATAATTTATTTCCTCTGTTCATAGCAAACCAGTTTAACACATGCTGAATTACTGACATGTCCATTTTAACTTCTTTTTTTTTTATTTTAACTTTTAGCACTTTCAGGATGAATGAGTATCTCCATCCTGATCTTTATTCATTAACTTTCTAATAACCTTAACCTTATAATTTCTAACTTTCAATTTCAGCTCACTCTTTTGCACCAATAGCCATGATATGCTCTGGTCTTTCACACTGGAATATTCGGAGGAGGCCTGTTCTGAACTGCCAGTTTCTGTGCCTATTATTTCATGCCTTCAGAGAATTCACTTTTAGACTAATGTGAATACTTCTAGTACCTAATACAGAGTAAAAATCAGAGTTTTTTGAAAAAGCTGAATTAACTCAAGCCTATGAATTCTCTCCATCCTTGTTATTCAAGGGAATTATTTAAGAAAAAATCTCCACAGTCAGCTTTCATGCAGAAATTACAGTATTTATCACATGCAGATTCCATACACACATTGTTTCTGTTCATTTACACTACCCATATTAAAAACATGAACTGTATTTTTAAGAATGTCACCTTCTGCAGGCAAGACTGACATGGATCACTGAGAAATACTCACCTTCAGAAAGAGCTAGATGTAAAACAAAAGATCTGCCAAATCATCGTTCTCATCCATTTTACAGTATCTAAATACATCAAACATGCAGTGCACAAGAGGCATTACAGAAATATAAAGGGGCAGATGGTCACAGAATAACAAACGAGTGCAAAGAGAATAACTGAATATTTTAAAACCACAAACAGACCAAAAACAGCAAACAGATTTAAACGTACACGGCACAACCTGATATAAAGGAAGTAACACTTTCATACAGAAAAGGTATTAGGCATTCAGATTCCACTTTCAAAATCTGTATGCAAAGCCATGCTTTTCAAGTAAGTTGGCATAATTTTTGCATTCTTGACATTTGATTGGTTTAGTAAAATTTACTTTATCTGTAGATTTATCATAAACCAAGTTTCATGTTATGGTTTGAAGAGTATAAAACGTAAGAGCTAATAACTTTTAAATAAAAACAAAAAAAATTTATGTGTTATATATTCAGTGCTTGGCTTAGAATAAAAAATATTATCTTTCTACTAAGAAATACAAAAACACCCATTGGATTTTACATCAACTTTATCCATAAAATTTAGACTAGACTAGAAGGTCTAAACAGAAAGTATGGGGAAAATTATTTATATACAACTGTCACATACTGATCAAAATAAATCAGAGTAACAGTATTCCACACTGGCCCTTGTTTGTCAGAGTTTCAAACAAGTATGCCAGGACATTCTCTCCACTTCTGTACCAAACACCAGTTTCCTATGATAGGTATCTTTTGGGAGTATTCCCTTTGACTTTCTCCTTCCACTTTCAATGCCAGTCCTTGGTGATATTTATATATCACATGTCTCAGTTCTCCAGGGTCATTTTCTCCAGAAAAAAAAAACAAAAAATGGGTTTTAGGAAGGCTCTTTCATGTATTTAGCGCAAACGTGGATTCAGAAAATTCATCAAGCACCCTGAGCACTCAATTGACCCTGGCTGACACTATTGCAGAAAAATAAATTTAGCCATCAATGGCTTGATTAATTTAAGGAGAGTTCACATCCCACTTGTCCCTGCCATTTCTGTGCACCGAAAGTCCAAGAGAAGCCAGCAAGGGTTCTGAGGAGCATTAGAGCTCTATGGGTCATACAAAACCTAGAAATCAGTGGTGATTTCTCGTCTGCAGAAAGGAATCCAAGAACAAGGGGACACCTCTTCCCTGTATTGGAATGGCAGCTAAAAAACTGCTCCATGTTCCAAGAAATACATGTATCATAATGTTGCAAACTTCACACAGTATTTTAAATTTATTAAATCAGATGTTAAGCTGATTCACGAGAGTATCTTTAAATTTCCATGACTTCAGGAAAAGAATCATGCATCAAAACACCAAATTTGGCATCACTTTCTCTGTCAATTTTTTTTAAAAACCAGAAAAATCTGAAACCAATAACAATTCGAGTCATGGAAGGAAAAATAGGAATATTCATTATCTGTTACGAGACACCTTCACAGGACAGGAAGAAAACTAATTGGTGCTCGTGATGCTCTTAAGGGCCAGAGAAGGAACTGTGAGAGTCTAATCCTCTAATGACTTCAGTGGAAAGGCCAGTCACACAGCAACGTTAGGTAACAGCATCAAAAGAAGAAATAAATTACACTGTAACTACCCTCATTTATGTGTCCTTCTCCTTCTTATTTCATTTTCCAGCGTGGCTGAAAGCTGGTCCCTTAGTTTTGCAACAGTTTACACATTTGTCCTTGGATAAAACAAAGCTGATACCACTGTATAAATCAGACTTGATAGGATAGGTCTTGGAAGGAAGAGAATAAATCTAAAAATCAGCAGTGTGGTTTTAGCACTACCATTTTGCTTTTAAACATCTGCTTTGCAAAGCAAGGATGACAGTAAGGTGAAACTATTCTTTCCCTAGTTTCCTGTGTGCAACAATAATCTAACACAGATAAATGACTAAAGATTTTAAAAAGCACGTTGTAAAACCACTCATCAGATAAAAGGGCTCCTGTAACAAAGTTACATCAACACCTGGAAATTTTGTTTGCTTATCTGATTTCCAGGAATACCATAACGCCTTTTCATTTCTTTCACATACAATGGATACAGTGTGGCAAAACCATGAGCAGGGCTGCACGCACTACCAGCAGCCTGATGACACCGTCAGCTGCAGTGTCAGGCTGCTTTCCGAGCATGAGAAATTTTTCTGTTGGCTAACACAGATGGCACAACTTGCCTGAGATTGCCGGAACAATATTGTTTGCTGTATAAATAAAACCTAATGCATACAACTATAATAATTTTCTTTTCAGCATTCAAACGCTGGCTGGATCTTTTGTATATTTATCAAAAAATATCTTTACCCTAAACTGGAGTTTCCCAAGCTCAAGTGTGTTAGAAATCAGGAAATGGCAAAGGAAACTGGGTTGTAACTTCAAGCAAGGGAGCTTTGTAAAAAGAAAACCTGGCAAATTACTCCCATAAACTACAGTTTAAAGCACATTATACAGCTAGAACTGACATGGCTTTAGTTCTTGGCTGGACCCTGGAGTGCACAAACCAACAAAAAGCTGTGACAACCTCCCACTGACAACTACATTAAATTGATACTTTATTATTGATAAATATATCAGTTCCCGGTGCAGGTTGTCACAGCAGTTCACAGCTCTACAACCCAGGAACCACTGAATGCTTGTTGGGGTAGTGGAGTCACACTCTCTGTAAGACAGATCTTGAAGCACTTATTAAAAATACTTTGCCACATTTTGAGCAAAATATGTGACTGCTAAATGTAAATAAGTCTCCAATTGCTTTATGACTATTGGAAGAAAAGCAAAAGATACTTGTATATAACAACAGGAGAGAACATTTCTACAGGTGCACCACCCATCTCTATGCACAAAATCTTTTTCCCTGCAGGAATACTATAGAATAAGGAGATTAGTGCCTCATTGAATGAATATTTTTGGCAAGCATGGTGAACGTGATGTCAAGACAGATACAGGCACTCGAATCACACACTTCAGTCCAAAGAGCAAACACTGGTAGGATGACAGAAGAATCTCAAGTGCATGCAAAAAAGCCATTGCTGAGAAGCTGGAGTAAATGCAGAGGCCATCTTACAAGTAGCAGTAGCATACACAATGTTAACTCAACTGCTTACCCACTAAGTACACCAAGAACCAGGTTAAGTACGAAAAATGAGCCAAGGATGATAAGACTAACAAAATAGATCCATGGCCACTCACATCCTATTGCATCATTTACCTGTAAAACGCAAGGAAATAAGTTATGATTCAGTCATTCATTAAACAGCAGAGTCCTTTTTGCAGCTGCCAGATCACGTAGGTTTGACACAAAGTTAATGGCTTATCTACATCTTTAAAAAGTGAATGAACAATTGTTTAAATTTACTTACCCAAATTTTGTTGTGTATGTGAGGCCTGAGAGGATTAATCGAAACATCTAAATGAGTGCATGAGAATTGTTAGTCTTTTTTATAACTTCACCAAAACGACATGAAGAATATGCACTGATAGGTCTAAACTCTGATTTTGGTCTTTGTATGAGAGCTACAAGAAAACTTTTTGTGTTCTAATTAGAGGAGGAAGCAATAGAGGTTTATTAGAAGATGTAATCCCAACTGAAGTCTCACCTGCATGGGATAACCTGTGTGTTCATGGCAACTGAATTCAGGACTCTGCCTTCATGATGAAAAAGGTGTATGCTTACCCGCTCAATACACCAAGAACAAGATTTAGTACGAAAAATGACCCAAAGATGACGAGACTGACAAAATACACCCATGGCAATTCAAATCCCATTGCATCATTCATCTGCAAGAAATAAGATGATCTTATAGAGTAGATCACTATATTAACAGCAATGAAGAGTCAGAGAAAGGAGAATTTGATCATTCAGGTTAGATAACATTCTATGCATTCCTTCAGAAATCGAAGAACAATGAGAGCAAGAAGGCACTGGCCACATGCACTTTGCATTTCTAACACGTACCCTAAAACAAAATGCTGAGTGAACCTAGCATTTGGATCAGAAATATCATCAAACATAAATGGAGCACTGCAACAGTTCAGTTCTTTAACACTGAGAACATGAACTCCAGGTCTCCAATTAAGATGATGATCAAAAAGTATATTGAAATATTAGGATTTTTAGTTCATGTATATCCTATCCACATGAATGGTCATTTGAGAAAATAAACAGCAATGTGTGTCTCAACTGTACAAGCAGTATTACTTTTTGTACCATGGAATTCCCACAGTTTTTCCTGAAATAAAGCAGTCGAATTCAGTCAGACATTTTAAATCGATTTTAAAAGAAATAAATGAGAATGAATCTGTGTAAAAAGCATGAACATAATTTTAGGAAAATGAAAAATGGAAAACAAGTTTTAGAAACACAATCAAAACATGGAAACATCGCAGAAAAATTTCTGAACGTAAGTTATATCCGGATCAAGGTTGAATGAAATTTAAAAAGTTGTTGCTGATTTTTTTTTTAAAGTGAGGTTGAAGTAACTGAGCTTTCAATACACTCTTTCTAGACTCACACAAGGTTTTCCATAAAGATCTCTTCCAGCTGTCACGCTTAGTCAGCCCATTATACCTATCAAAGGATGGACTTGTGAAACATACCCATGGAGATCTAAAAAGGCCTATTCAGAAAAACAGATCTTTTAAAACAGGGAAATTTGTGTTTGTGTGCAGGATTCAGGTGCAAAAAGACATTTTGATAAGTCACAAAAATAATTCTGACGTGAAGCTTCTTGGAAATGGCTCTTCTTGAAGAGGAATTATTCCGGCTTTTACATTAGATTCTTCTCAAGATGTTTTATAGCCATGAAAATTCAGCAGACAATAAAATTACATATGGTACTATAGAACAATCTAAACGCAAATCTGTTTTCTCTTCTGTGAACCCCATTGTGTTTGTTGTACCTGAAATTTGTGATTAGGCTTTGAGCTCTATTGACAGTCAAATTTGACACCTCTCCTTAATATCTCTGTTGGAATAAACCCACTCAACATGGGAACAAACATTCTTCAAAATTACCTCTTTTATGTGTTCCCTTGTCTTTTAATTAAATACCATCTCAGTTTCTGCAAGGAGGGCCTATGGATGGTTAGACATAAGCATTAAGTCTTTGCAAGTTAAGGCCCAAGGGCACTTCTCTTCCATGGTGATGTGTAATAACCCCAGTTTATACTTACTAAAGTAAACAAACCTCCTAAGTAACCAAACCAGATTAGTTTACACAGCTTCTTCATGCAGCTTTTAAAATAATCTATGTATCAATTTTTTAAATGTTTTTTTAATTGAACTGAGGTACTGAAAATTAACTTAAAATTACTCTTGCTACAAAAAAGAAAGAAAACTTGAAAATATATATTTGATTTGGATCTTTTTTTCCCTCTTCCAATAAAACTGTATTTTGGAGAAGTTAAAATAGTAAAGTCTTATAGTCATTCAGCAAGATTGGGATCATTACCTTCAATTTCAAGAGATCCCAAGCTTTCATCGTTCAGTTCTGCAATATTCATAGGGGAAAGTCTTTCACAATGCTGCCATTATACCTACTTAAGCTCCTGGGCAATGCTTTCAGCAATCCTTGGCACATCAGAGGGCTCTGTTAAGGACAGTGGCTGGGATGTTTTGGGTTTTATCATCCATACCCATTCTGTCCCCTACGAGAGTCCGCTACGTTTGAGAAGTTTTAGCACTGAAGCACTGAAGTTAATGAGTAGAACATCCCACTGCCCAGACTGAATTTCTGCCTCGTCCCAGTGGATGTTGCCCTTTGCATCTTCTTTCAAGTGTAGGCATCTGGCCTTATGTTTTAAGAATAATATTTACTCAATGTTTTTTTAAAGTATACTCATTTTATTACTTTAGAAATGAGTTTGCTTCATAGACCTGACTCATACCATACAGGCCCAGTGTTTTTCCAGCAATAACTGATCAGAGCAAACATTTTAATTAAATTTCAAATACATCTGAATGCATTTTGCATCTGACAACTATACCATAAGCAGACAGTTGTTTGCAAGTCACCAGAGTTCAGAGTAAAGACATAAATTCATCTGGTATTGGTGCCAACATTTTTCTGCTATGTATCATTTTGAAAAACCTGAGAGATTAATATTTTCAATTTTACTTCGAGCAGAGCTCAAAAAACAGAGCTCTGGGAATCGCTGCAATACCACTCCATGCTCTCCTCTTGCTCATAAAGAGAACATTTTCAAGCAGCCAGGCATTCTGCTAACTTAGTAACCCAGGAGCAAAGCCGAAATTCTCATGCTGTCACGAAGGCTCTGTGAGTATGAGCAGCTGTATTTGCATTCACTTTATAATGTGCAACATACAAAAAAAAAAAATTCTTTCTCATTTATGCAGCTGGACTTTAAGCCCAATGTTTTAGGCTAATCTATCTAGGACTAATGCTTTGTGAAGCAAAAATTGGCAACTGCAGCTAACCAGTACTAGAAGAAATGCTTCAGTTTGGGCAGATGCTGAACTATTTCAAATGCATTCCATAACTCAGGAACACCTGAACCCAGCAGAACACCTTGGCACTAATCTAAGATTGAATTCCTAAAAAACTACTCAACAACTTTACCATTTAATTCTAGATACAATTAAACTCTAATCAAGTAATGCATTGTAATTTCTATTAATGAAGTAATATTTCAGATTACATTAATACCAGAGATCAAAGTATAAAAAGAAGTCCTTTCCTTTGGAAAAGTTTGCTGCTCATTCCATGCATGTCAAATGGCATTTCCCATAACTTCCAATTAAAGATAGATTAAAGGAATTGATTTACCTTCTGATTAAAAACAGAGACAGAGCTTGGTTAATACATCAGAACAGGAAAATCTCCATCCTCAAAACTGAGATCTATTCATTTGAAGGAATTAATGCTGACTTCTCACCCAAAGTGCAGAATAAGGAGTTAAAGTCACAAATTCCAGATGTGCTAAAGCAACACCAGGAATTCAAGGAGATTTCACATCTGAAATCCTCAGCAAAATGTCTGGCAAGAGTCTCCTGCCCTTTGGCTCAGGGATGCACTATAGCAAAGGAGGTGTCATATTTAATGCCTCTCAATGGACTTGTTCTGTCTTTTCGAGGCCATGAGGATTTTAGCCTTCGTAACACCCATGGCAAGGACACCACCAAGCACCATCCTTCTCGCCCTCTGTCTTTTTAAAGATCTAGTCATACTTTTTGAATGTCAGGTCTCAGCAGTTTGTCCATCATATCAACCAGAGGGCAGATGAGATAATGGACAATATGAAGGACAAAGTATCTCTCAAATCCCTTAATTCTGTTTCACCATAACAGTAGATGTGTACTAAACATTATTTATTTGGTTTTTTATGTTTACACTTAGTGAGTCTGCAGTCTTGGAGAATTATCTTGAGCTGATTGGACAAACTTGGTACAGTCTGAAACTGCCTCAAGTGGCATTTGTGTGAATTGTCTTGTGAGCTGTGCTGTAGTTGGAGTCAACTATCATTACAACGCAGCATAAAATGATCAGAGACCAAGACTGAAGTGAAACAGGGAAAAAGTCAAGTTTACTGCAGATACAACCCTTAGTATCACACAGCAGCAGATGGCAAACTTCAACCTAAAACATCAATTAGAAATCATTAAAATCTCATTTATCCCTATCCATGGTAATTGTGAGTAAAATCCTCATATGCAACTGCATGCAAATCAAGGTATTACTTTTCTGTACACCTGGTATTCTTTCACTGAAAATTGTTGCAAACTGAATTTGCAATTAATATAAGCTCTACCTGGGGTCAATGATAAAACAAAACCTCCAATTCTGCATTTGTACAGATACAATGTGCTGATGCATGAACCTATTTTGATTTTCCACAATATTTGAAACTCTCTTAAATTTGTTAAGCTTCTTGGCTTCCTTAGGTTTTAATTTTACCTTCCTCTTTTCATAACATTCCAACAGACACGTAACTGGTGGGTTTACTTAGACCTACCTATAATCTGCCTCATCATCTTAAAAATTGTTCAGACTGACAAACTCAGGCTCTTGATGGGTGTAAAAATCCTGCAGGCATCAGTATTTTGTGAAGTGGGACTCACCCTGTATTCTTGGAAGCATACAAGGGAGGTTCACAAAACCCCAGGTCAGGCTATTTATTCTACTCAGTGTGGAGCACACCAGAGAGCTTTTCAAAGCTGCCTGGCTTCAAAGCTTTTGTCCTGAGATATTCTTGGCTGAAGTGGAGCCAACTTAAAGCTGACTTAAAACCAGCTGTGCTTGAAGCACAGTAGCCTCCAGGTTGGCTTATAAAAGCATGGAATTTTATATTCAGTGTTCTGGAGTCTAAGCACAGGTTTCCCTGACACTCTCCTGGTTGGACAGACTCAGCTTTGTTGTGTTTCTGACACAGAATATGGAGATGCACTGGTGGGGTGTGCACTGAGACCACCCTTTGTTAAGAATTTCAGCTCAGCAACAATTGGAAATCAGAATTCCATGGCTCAGGCATCAAGGTAGGCCTAAAGAGAAAGATCCCATAGAGAAGTGTAAAATTGTCACTGGACCTAGAGAGCCTCATAATTGCTTAATCACCTCTTAAATTCGGTCTCTGTCTTCTATATGTAAACTGTACTGTACAATTGCAT
Source organism: Cnemophilus loriae (assembly GCA_013397755.1). Lineage (NCBI taxonomy): Eukaryota > Metazoa > Chordata > Aves > Passeriformes > Corvidae > Cnemophilus > Cnemophilus loriae. The sequence continues at coordinate 285,531 of VZTF01006884.1, read as the reverse complement.
ACAGGACACATATAGGGATACATATAAGTGATCCTCTCAGGTTAAACCTCAATTGGAAGATGCTGCTTCAGCTTAATGCATGTGCTTTGGTCAATCTGAACAGACCTCATTTTCTTCCTTCTGCTGGTTTTATCCACACTTAGCAAATAAAGTATAAAATTTTGGTACTTCCATAAAGCATTTACTCTTCAAAACATGATTGTTTATAAATTTTTACTATGATTGTTTGGAAATAAGTTTAGATGCAGGTCTTTCTTTTTCATTCAGACACTGTATTGTATCTAATACTATTTTAGCTAATTCCTGTTAGTGGCCTTCCATTAATCAGCTTACTGTCTTTAACTGGGAGGAGGGGCTGGGCGGAAATCAAGTAATTATTCCAAGGAAAGCCAAGATGTCAAACGTGACTGCTAAGAAATTGTTTTATCTTTTTCAGGTAGCTTTCTATCCCTACTTGAATCTCCAGAGCAGATGGACAGATCCATAACAAAATGAAGAGTGCTGCCTCTACAAAACAGTAACCCAGAGATGGTTTGCTATTGAGCACTACCAGGTTTAAAAAAAATCTATATTCCAGATATAACAAAATCCAAGTGTTTGACTCCTCTCATGAATAGCAGCATGTTAATTTCAGATTAACAATTTGTTAGTGCTTGTACCTATTTATCTATATAGCCCAAGCTAATTTCACAAAAATTTATAAAACCTGTGCGTAGATTTGGGTTGTTAAATCTAAGAGCTCAAAAAAATACTAAAATTAAGTAACTAATGTGATGAACAATGTGTTTATTTTTTAAATAGTTAACTACTATGTATGAAAATGAAAAAAGTTATAGTGTCCACACAGCTGACATGTACTAAACACCTTTTTTTCTTTTTGAATCTGCTATTCCACCTGCATATGTACCATACATTATACAACAATTGGATGTATTTAATATTTCCCACATACTGTATACAAAAAAATACAAGTACAATGCACTTACTATTCAGATAGACAATGTAAAGTTTTTACCTTCCTTTACGTAGCAACAACGAGCAAAGGCCCAATACTCAGGAAAATCTGAATTTATCTGCTAAATTGTTATCCTGGGACAGACTGGGAACTAGGATTGTTATAAAATAATTGTTTGCTTCTTGTGGGAAAATTTTTGGAAGAAACTCTAGCTGATGGACTAGTGGAGTTCTTAGTACAATGCCAAGCTTAGCCTCTATTTCCAATCCAGTTTCTACCCAGTTTTATTTAAAATTTCTGGGGAGAAATAATAAGTTCTTCTTAGTATTTGCGATGATCTGTGACAAGAAATTAGTTCCACGCTTTGACTGCAGTACAGGTCAGCAGTCAGCTGAGGCTGAGATACCAGATATCTTGTCAAAGTCAATCAAGTTCACCTCATGGGAAAGATATTTCCCTGTGAGTTAGTTTAAAATCCTTCTCGGGTGGGGTCTTTGTGTTAAGATGGTAATAGGGAAAAAAATTATACTATAATCGTATATCATGAAATCACATATATATATACATATATATGTATATATGTATATACACACACACTTCACATCCTTTCTGATCCTAATTCAAACTTTCAATCTGTATATTCCCTGGCTTCATAGCTCTGTTTGCGTGTCTGAATTTCATCATTCCCTTTTCTCTCTTTCTGAAATTAACTCCTGTCTCTTTGCAGTCCAAAATTGGATGATTCAGAGCTTTTAATAACTAGAGAACATAAAAAGGTAATTAGTCCAAATCATTACCTAAAAGGCAGGGGGGTTAATCTCGATTTTAACATGAAACCAGATTCAAGTAGTTAACACTCAAATGGAAAAAATTCTGCCTGCAATCCCTGGCTCTTTAGGGAGATTTATGCAGTATATTAATGCTGTCATCCAAAATTTCTATCACTCTTTCTCCAGCTGTACATCATGTGTTAACTTTCTGCCTATGTAGTCATGGAAGGCTGGGAGCTCTGTGCATGCAGCACATCAATGCCTTTGGGGATGAGCTGACTTATTTCACTCAAGAGCCTCCCTCAGATGACCTGTGAGCAGTGCTGAGCAATGCTAGCAGAACAGTATTAAGCTTTCCTTAGGTACATCCGAGGAAAAGGCAGGAATAAGTATTTTCTAAGATTTTTCAGGCATGTTTCCTCACAATTTTTAACACTGCCAAATATTTGCAACTGATTTACAAATGGAAAAAAGCTGTGAAGCATTCTTTGACTTCTCTCAGACAGTAAGCTGAAATTCATCGCTGACAGGTATTGTTTGGATGCAGGAACATGCCTTCCCTTTCTGCAGGTAGAATGGGACTAACATGGCTTAAATCAACATATGGAGTTGATTCCCACTAGCTTATTAAATCATCCAATTCAAAGTTCTAGAGTATTATTGCTTATTTGATTCTTGGTCACCTTTTCGGAAAGGTATTTTTAGGAGACTCCTTGTCAGTACTCTGATGACAGTTTTGATAATACTTCAAACATATTTTTCAGTTTTTTGTTTATAGCCTAATAATATATTTTGTGCATGAGCCAAGGGGTTTTCTTGTGTGATATTTATTCGTAAAACATTTGCTTGTGTTTAGGAAATATCTTTGGCTGCAAATCAGCTAGTTGAGAATGTCCTTCAAGATCCTTGAAGATGAGAATTCTAAAAAGTGTCAGGAGTAGAGATTGAGCTCCTGACCTGATCTGATTGACATTAATGCACTGGCTGTGCAGACACTTACACAAAAGTGCACGTAGACATACACAAGAGTGCAGTGCAGCCTAAACAGTCTGTGTTACAGAAATGATGGGTTTTTTTTCAGATGTTCTAAGATGCTTCAAGGAGTATATCGGGGAACATAAAGCTTAATTTCTAAAACAGGAGACAGGTTCCTAAGTGCACCCTTTTTTGTTAGAAAAGCAGAGGAACTATGAATGAAGTATTTCTTTGATGATAATATATGTTATTAGCAAAAAGTAGTAACAGTTTTAAAAAGTTGACATATCAGTAAAGGATATATTTAAAAAAAACCTGACATCCCTTTCCTTAAACCTTATATGAGTTTTAGCTATATTGCCTAGACATTCCAAGTAATGAACTGAGTATTTTAAAGAACAATCCTTTAGAGAATATCTACACATCTGCAGGTGTATTAATAGGCAAAACCATGTAAGATATCAGTGTATCATTATCCAGCAATTTTAGCTCGAGTGCTTCAATCTCAGAAATCTCCAGATCAATCTGAACAGTGCAAGACAGGTGTTAGAGAACTGGGGAGCTTTAAAATTGGAGTTAGTAATGCAGCATCTGTCCATGAAACTGACCTAGTAAAATTCAGTAGCCACTGATACATTTGTCCCATCTTTGAAGCAACTGTGCTGGCAACCCATCCCATTAAGTACTTTGTTTCTCAAAGGTCCTGACCATCTCTCATTCAAGCTACACTTGGATTATTCAAGTGTAGTAACTCAAGACAACTTCACTACGGTGAAAACAAGAAGAATTAAATGTGATAATTTTGGTGCTCATGCGAAAATTGGTGGTTTTGCTGGCAAGTATCACTGCTCATTATCTGTGTTCCCATGCATCAAGTGAAGCAGCTAAAAATAAAAAGCAATTTACAAAATACGTGTTTGCCGTTAATAGATTATACATCGAGATGTTTCAAAGACATGGGAAAAATCTGGAGCCAGATATGCAAATGCAGATTCAAGTTCTGCAATTCCCGAGAGCTTGCTAGCATAAACTGGAAATGAGGCAGAGAGTACTATACTCTCAGCTTTAGAATGCGAGCCAGAGTGTTAAAAACTTGGGCACACAGAGGCTGCCACTTGGCTGATAGCAGGGACCGCACCAGGATCCAAAACTAAAAGCATGAGCCTCCAGTTAGGGCTCCAGAGCAAACAGAAAGGACATGACTGGGCATAAACACAGTCCCAATATAAATGGAGAACGCATACAGATGCACAGCCACAAACATACAGTTTGGGACCACACGTGCTGCACTGGCCGCAGAAAACAAGGACAACACTCCTTAACCCCTAAATGCAAACCTTTGGCACAAAGGAGTCATATTTTTTGTGGCTAAACCACGTAATTCCTGCTATCCAGTGAGTTACAAGTAACAGAGAGAAAAGGGACCAGATGAAGACCCTAAAACCCAGTAGGACACGTGGGACTGGGATGCAAACTGGTGAGCAGCAGGAAGCCCACGTGAGTCACCACGATCCGAAGGGTGCCCGGCAGCAGCAGACTCAAGGCCTTGAATCACAACAGATATGCTCAAGAGAAAAATCATTACTGGTGCTTGGAGAATTTTTAAAGCAAGTTTACTGTCGTTAACCAGGTGATAACGAGCTGTGCCAGTGAGTGCTGTTGGAAGCTGTCATTTTCAGCTGTCATCCTTGCTGACAGAATGCCACTCGACACGATGCAAAATATTGCACAGATTTCACCCACTCACATTACACCTGCTAGCAAGAGAAGCCTACATGAGTTTATTTCACTGTTCACACAGTGACCAAATGAAAAATGAGAATTCTGTGCAGTTTGTAATATTTATGGGTTTGGTTTGATTTGTTTTGCATAAAACTCATTCAGTCTGTGTATTATTAACAGAGTTCTACGTAAAAAGCAACCCACAAATCCCATGCACATCGAGCTAAAATGGCTTCCTCAGATTCTTTGAACATTCTTTTATTACAATTTGGTATCCCCCTAATGCTTTTACAATCTTCAAATGAAGTGAAATCCTTTCCAATTTTTAGCTAAATATACCTCAGCTCGATCCAGTGATAAAATTAAAACATAAAAATTGTCATTCCTCTTGTCCTCAGCAAGTAATTTCAGCTTGACAATGGGCAACTTTGTTGGTCTACAGATAGAAAGAATCTGAATCTATAATTGAATTATATAAGCATCAGCTAAGATAGATTCCAAAGCCACTTGAATATCTGATTTTGATTATATTTCACTAGGTCAATAAATATTTGCTTCACTGTCTAAGAATCCCAGTATCATTTGTAATAAAATGAAAAATGACACCTGTAAATACATTCTACATTGGAAACTCCTTATAGAGAAATAAGTAAAAACAACTCATGTAGTTTTCAATTGCTTATAATTTTCATATACTTTTCATATCATGAAAACATACAACATCCTATTTTAATGATTTTATTTTTTGTGCTGTCAGTGGAGACTCTGAAAAGGTTTCTAAAGGGCAGCAGATTAATTAGGTCATCAAATCCAAGCAGAAAAAATGTTTAATTCTGAGCCACTTAATTAAATTATTTCTATATGTTTTGTAACAATTGTATTCTAAACACAGCAACTCTCCAAAGCTTTTATATTCATTTTCTTTGAAAAAAGTTGGAGGAATTATCAGCTCCTGAAATGCAGGTATACTTTTACCCCAAAAGATATTAAATGTGTAATTTTTTTTCTAGATAACCATGGGACACCTTCCCTTTCAGGAAGAATTTAAATAATTGCCATCACCATGAACACAAACCATAAAATACATACTAACTGTACATTCACACAGTCTCCTAGAAAATTAGGGAGAGTTGGAGTGCAAGCCTCAGGGAACTGACAAATCTTTACAATGGGAAACCATGCAATAGCCTATATGTATCCATACATAATTATTACCCATTAATGTTGAATATTTCTAATTTCTTAATGTTTCTAGCCAGTTTTGTAACTGATAACAGTGAAAGCAGATATTCATAGCTGCCTTTTTTTTTGTCTTTCAATCCTAAAAGAATGCCACTTAATTATCTTTAACAGTGATATTTTCTTAAGAATATTCCTATATTCTATACTTCAGTATCACAGATTTTATCTGAGCGTACACTCTGGTGTTATATGTTTTAGCAACAGCTTATTTCACATTGATTTGCATCAAATGACCACACAAAATCATGTGGTCATTCACTGGGCAATACCACATCCTTAAATGCATCCAGTACTCCCCAACAGATGCATTATTAGTAAATAGCCCCACTTGGCCAGACAAACTTGAACAAACTCACAATGTGAGCTGGTCAGCAACAAAACCTAAAGTTCCACTAAGATACCCCTTGAGATAACTCATCCCTTTTTAACAGCTCACTAACAGTGATCCTTACCAGTAATCACTTTTCTTCTTCCATACGTATTTTCTAACATTTGAACTGTTAGAACTGTGTTTTTATAAGGTCCTAATAGATGCAAAGACTTACTGCTGAGTACCAGCCAGTACAGAATATTCTCACTGGTGTTCAGCACCTGCGGGAGGTTTGTCACAGACTTCTTGAATGGCCTTGGACAAATCACTCACATCAGATATTGAGACGCTCCAAGATTCACAAAACAATGTCACGTCCCTTAGAGTGGAATGGGGTTCAGCAGAGAAATGTCTATTTGTGTTTTTAGGTGACTCTATTCCTTTAAAAATCTGTGTTCATTTTCCTCCATTCTTCAGTTTCCCGGTCTGTGTCCAGCTGACTGTTGACATTGCAAGACTCTGGAAGTACCATACCTTACACCAAAGGAGCATTTAAAGGTGAAGATTTACACAGTTAAGTTTTTGAATACATTTTGCTGCTTCCATGGAGATGATGTCAGGGCCATAGCTCCCATTAATTTGTAGTTTCTGAATGGTTAACATGATTTTCAGTCCCCATGGCAAGCAATGTCTGTTGAGAGCTTGCTTTGTTCTAATTTAGGTTAACATTGTGAAAAATTCTGCACAAATACTGCAAAAAGAGAGCTCTTAAGCCTAATGAGTGAAGACATACTTAATATCTGTAGGATCACATGAAAAAATGCTAGTCCAAAGGACATAAATGTAGTTTTACATTTCTCCAAATGGAATAGGCAAAAAAAACCTCAAATAAGCAATGAATAAATTTGTTTCTAAAATGTTCTTTTAGCCTGAGGAGTCCAGTAACAGGCTGTGACTGAAACAAGTACGCAGCTGAGCTTGTCTCCTGCAAAACTCACCCAGATCTCCTGCTGATGGTATTGCGAAACACGGCTCAATCCCCACTTGAACAGAGAAGCTTGTTAAAAAGTAAACAAAGCTCAGTGATTTGTGAACTTACCCAGTACAACACATCAGTCCAGCCTTCCATGGTTATACACTGGAACACAGTCAGCATTGCAAATGCAAAGTTATCGAAGTTGGTTATGCCTCCGTTTGGTCCAACCCATCCACCCTTACATTCGGTGCCATTCATGACACACTGACGGCCGTTCCCTGAGAATGCACAAGGTGCTGGATCGTCTTCAACTAGTATATCTGGAAAACCACCAAAAAATCAGAACTCTGAGTCCTCAAGTTTTCCTGAGTTAACCCTCCACGCAAAGAAGTATCAACGCTGTTGTGAGATAAATCCAGATTTCAAGCTGAGAAAGGCAACACATGAAAGCTTTGGAGCTTTCAGTCTCTCAGATCTGGGCCTTACAACCTCAAAAATCGGTTAATCAAAATAATGTATACAACAGCCTGAGTAATTAAGCAGTGGAAAGAAGCATAATGTAATAATACATCATTTCTTAGAAGCTCCTTATATTGATTTTTTTCTTTCCTATTCACTCCTGCTACTTCACTTCATGGCACTTCACACCAACAGGAAGGAAAATGGATCTAATTCCTATACAGAGTCGTCTTCATTACTTAGCTGAAGCCACCAGGTAAGATGGTTTCACTCCTTCAAAGCTCTCCCACAACACACACTTCCATTTCATTATTTCACCTGGACGGAAGAACACTGTTTTCCTTCTTCACTCATTTCAGAACTGCGCTCCTTACCACACTGCCACAATCTGGATCTGTCCCTTGTAGATAGTCACCCTTATTTTCTTCACTACTGGTATTTCAACTACACATATCAGAAATGAAAACCTATTCAGAGCATGGTCTAGTCTCTAACTAGTAGTTTGATTTTTTTGTGACTTTGGTATTGGGGCTTTTTTTCATTTAATGTACTGTACCTAAAATTATGAACCAGTGTAAACTGGGGTTACATCAGCTTTAGTGCTTTGGCCCCTTGTTCTATTTCAAACTGAAATCTCACAGATTTGAAAGAAAACATCATCAAACCCTTATTTTAATCAACAGTTTAATGACTTACCTGAATCAATAAGAAAACAAGATTTGTGCATTTTTCCAATAAAAAGTTCCAATCCTATAATAGCATAGATTATGATTACAAACAATACCAAAAGGGCAATATGGAGGAGAGGGACCATGGCTTTTATAATGGAGTTCAGGACAACTTGTAAACCTAAAAGAAAAGAGGATACAAGATATGAATCACATTTCTGTGTCTTGCTCTATCAAATTTTATATAATCATGCATTATTAGAACTTAATGATACAGACACACAGAGAAAATCAGATTTTTTAAAAACATCTACTACCCAGAACCACAAAATATTCCTGTAGCATAAAAATCTTTGTAAGAATCTAAAACTTTCTGTCTAATTAGTTCCTCTTTTAATGAAGGTTATATCATAGAAGTCAGTGATTGAAATGTGTCACAAGAACCTGTGGGTACTTTTATAAAAAAAGGGCACGTAGTCAGTGTGTGCCTGTAGGTCATTTTATATGACCTTTAAGAAGTTCTATGCTAAAACAAAAACTTTGTGGCAAGTTCTGAGAAAATGGACACTCAGCTAATTGTAGAACTATCTTTTTGCTCTGGGGAGAAAAATATAGTTAACCAGGAAAACCATTTTTAATCTGAACAAACATTCTTTCATCATTTATCCCTTTCGAAACCGCTCTATTTTCTTTTTTACAATTAAATATTTATCCAACTTTTGGCTTTACCAAAATGAGTGAATCCCAAACTAATGAAGCTGCCACAGTACCAGTGAGAATAAAATATGCCTCTTTTTTAACTTGACAGACTTCCTCTCTGATATTTCATAGGACTGCTTCTGTGCTCACTGAAGCCCTTTTGCCAAAAATCAATCATTTCCATGTCACAGTCCACGATACAATAAACAGAGAATTAGCTTTCTTCCTTTGAATGCCTTGGAAAGGGCTGAACTGGAAGCCATGAACCTCATATAGCCCAAATAGCTTCAATAATTAATAAAGCATTAAAAGAAAACAGGAAATATCAGAAAATTCAATTGCTTTGTTAAACAATATTGTTCTACTTTTTAAGTTTCCTAATTTATCTCTTAGCTCTGCTGAGATAAACAAAAGGCATTCATGTGCATTGGAGGGGGCAGGAAACACAAAATGCTTAATGTGCTCTGGCATGCACTTATCAACATATAAACTATTTCAGGACCACCTACGCTTTCAGATGCAGGCTTTTAGAATTTAAAAAAAAATCTGAATTTTATTTTCTGGTGTATTTGCATTTTAACATGCAATTTACTTTTATATAAAGCTTCCAAAAAGGAAATGTATTCCCCTGTCTGCTTATTGAACTGTGTAAGGAGATCATACACTGACTGAACTCACAATCCCTTCTTCAACTTCAAATAGGGTATCATTCATCCTGAAATTCACTTTATATACGTAGCCAGATAAAAACTCAGCTTTATCCCATCTCATTTCTATAGTGTCTGGAAGAAGACAGTTAAATAATCAGAGCAGTTACATTCCTGATTGCAATGGAAATAAAGAGAGCAGATCTTACTGGGCACTCCTGATACAAGCCGGAGAGGTCGCAATACACGAAAGGCTCTTAGGGCTTTGACATCAAAGCCACCAGGTTTGCCACCTGAGTGGCTGCCACCGTCTGTTTCTTTGGTTAATTGTTCCAATATTACACTAAATAATCTAGAAAATGAGATGAAAGGTAAGGTCATTCACTATCATTATGCAATCAAAGGTATTACGTTGGAAATCAGTCGAACTGCAGATCATTCCCAGAAGCTGTTCAGATGTCAGATTGAGAGGTACATTTACACATTAAATCATGACAGACAGAGCTATGAAGTGCAAGACTTTATAATCCCTCTAGAGAATGGGGATCACACAGTATCCAATAATTTAGCATTCACCTTATATACACAATTTGCTATTTTTAAATAAATGAAGCTACTTTGCCACTTTTGTTCAAACATTTTAGCTTTAACATCTGGAGAATTAATCTGCTCTTTAGAAGAAGAAATAGATAATAACTAAAACCATCTGGTTTAATTTTGGTGGAATATATGAACTCCAAGTGGCACAGCAGTACAATATTCTACATGCAGTCAGCAGAAACTGAATATTTTAAAAATAATTAGAGTTCACCATTTAATAACACCACAAAGATTTGTTTCTTACACATAATACCTCTGAGGAAAAATATATTCCCAGATGGCTCATTTATTATATTGTACTTTTTTCCCTGCAGAAATGAATTAGTCATTCATTAGAACAGTTTGCAAGACAAGATTTTTATTTTGCTTTCCCACTTTTAGCAGCAAATTAAAGTGATGCATGTTCTTGAAATACAAATTAATCTTAGGTTTATCTTAGTTTGGAGCTCCATTTCAGATGCATGGTTTTCTAGACTGTCACTAGACCACATAAATTGTGTTATCCTTTGCACAGAGTCTGTAGTTCAATAGTTGCAGAGCTACACTTCTCCTGAAAGGATTACCAAGTTAATAGAGTTTTGCAATCAGAAGAAATGTTTCACACTTGTAAAGGATGCCTGAAATGTGCAGGGTTTTAGTTTGGTCATGAAAAGTTTTCACAACTCTGGTTAAGAACTCTGTCACGCTGGATAGTTGCTTGAAATCATATATTATTTAATAGGTTGCCTAAACTAGATTACTGAAGGCTTTACCCTCCCCCAGTAAGAAGCTGACCCATATCAGTCAATACCCATCCCTAGACTGCTTCGTTCTGCTCCGAGAAAAACTCAGCCACAAAGACTCTACAGATGTCACAAGGAACAGCAGCAGCCCACACACCGATACACCAAATCCAGACATTGAATATCAGGTCCTGATTCAGCCCTAGAATTCAATAGAAGTATAACTACAGGAAAACGAACCACCTCAATGATTTCAAGAGTGACTGTTTATGCTCTAAAGACAGACATTACTAAAAAGGCTTCTGAATCAAGTCCTGAATTCAGAGAACCTCTCAGCCTGACAGTTCATACGACATTCAGAAAATTAAAAGGCACAGGAAGGTGCTATGAAAGCTTTCTCTACTGGGACCTTATTCTTCCACAGAAATCAATAGAAATTATGTGGGAGACCATGCAAGTAAGTAGACTGCTAAAAGGAATTCGTACTCTGATGGGCTACAGAGAGAAGTGACAAAGAGTAGAAAGCATCCCATGCACAGCTGTGTCTACAGCTCTGTCATTTTATGTTGTCCAGCTGAAACCAGGACATATGTCATTCCTAAAAAGCCATTAAGGTATAAAATTATTGATCTTCTTTATTGAAATTTACATTCTTATTCCTCTACAGTTTACCAAAGTTTAAAGGTTTAATTAACATTTTATTTTAAAACGCCTCCATATGTGTTTCCCTTTTGCTTGTAGCGATTTCCTTAGGTGTAAGTAAGATTAATGCATTTGGACTGCTACAGTTTCTGCTGAGAAAGCAAATTTCAATACATTCAATTTAGGACACAGTGGCAGCTCTTTCAAAGCCATTAGAATACCTAATGAAATATCACATTGAAGCTAGCCGAATAGAATCAGGTCCAGAAGTGATTCCATATCCACCTTGTGTTATAGATGAAAATCAATTTTTCACTGGGCTTTTACGTATTAATTAAATAAATGGGACTCATGCTTGCTTAATCATGTAGGCTGTGTTCTTACTGAAAGAACAAAAACATTGCTCACAGTTTTGTCAGTGTGTGACATGTTATGAAAGGTCCACCTTGTCTTACAGGTAGGCTGATGACAACTTGTAAAATAGTTTATATTCCAAACTTCTGGATTTTAATTATGACTTAAACTTAGTGTGATATTTTAGGCATTTGATAATATATAGTTGTTTTTTATTCATATTTTCAACATATTCGATGTAAGCATTTGACCTAACTACATTTAGCCTCCAATAATGAGTGTTTTAGGAATTAGTGGAAAATTTTTTAGTTATCATGTATTTAGGACACAGCCAAAGATAGAGGTCATGGTAATTAGACTGCTCCAGGGTTACTGTAACTCTGTGGTCACTTGACAAAAAGGAAGAGGTCTATTCAAGTGACTGCTTGGCAAGGGAACAGAGCTCGTGTGTGACAGTCTCCAACCTGCCCACCAAGCTTCCCCTTCAGGCACGGAGGCCAATCTGTTGAGAATGACCCGACCTGATGAAGGATCTATTTATACACAAATTTTAGTCCAGGACCAAAACTGCCTGCATGCCAAAGGACTGGCCCAAATACAACCTTCTCAGTAACATTAAGAATCTCATAATCAAATAGTTACAAATCAGGCATTCTTATGTTCATAGTACTTCCCCAAATTTAACAATGCTTTCCCACAAATTCCTTTACTTAGCATCTCATTCTTTCCCTTAATGCAGCGACAACTTAAAAGCAGCACACACTCTAATTTCTGGGCCTTTTCAATTACAGGCAACCCTTGATACGGTTTGAATTTAAAAATGAAATTAGAATTGCACAATGCAAGCCAAGGCCACGTTTGCTACAACATACAAAGTTATACATGGATAGCGTTCTCCATGTTCTAGGTAATATATACTTTTAGCGAACGAAATTTACAGTACTGGTTAAACAGTTTTTTAACATCATCGCCTCAATATTTAGGAAATTGGTGAATGTGCATGTCAAGATTAACTCCCTAGATAGCTGAAGGTAGGATCTAATGAAGTAGCACTTTCACTGACATGGAGTTACTGACACAAAAATTATTTCTCATAAGTAGGTGCATAATGTAAGTGTGAGATGTTCCACTCTCCTCTCCTGCAGAAGTCCCAGGCAGTCCCTTCTCTGGGGCAAAGAACAAACTCTCCAAGGTTTCTTGGTATAATAAGATGCACAGGGTAAAGAAAAAAAAGGCATTTTTAGCATACATTCTACCCCAGGCAAATCGAAATAATATCTGTATCTGGGGCCTGATGTGCAGCACCCAATTTTAATCCGATTTGGGAATATCAAGGAATCACTCAGTTAATTATGTCTCCCCAATCACTCTTCTCCACTTTGAAACATGTGGATCCTCCCACAGTCCTTTGTAAAACAGATGAACTCCACATAACTGCAGTGAAGGGTTAAACAAATAAATCAAATAACAATGCACGGCCCTTAAAAGATCAACATACGGAAAGACACCAAGAGTTTACCTTGAAAAAATCAGATGGAAAAGTTTCTGAAAGACAACTCTGGAAATCTCCAGCAGGACTCAGAATTCCATGGGAACTCCTACTATAAATGCAATGCAGTCTATAGCCACAGATGGCACTGAAAATTTTTGGACTTTTTAAAGTTTTTTCACTCAGTTCATTCTTTTACTCCAAAGATTCAGAAATCCAGCATAGGCTGTTATTCACAGCCAAACAGACCTATACCTACCTCACCGTAAAGAAAATTTTAAATATTTGTATAATGGAAGATAAATTACTTACCCTACTATTACTATTACAAAATCCAATAAATTCCATCCGTTTCTAACATATGCATTGGGGTGTAATAATAATCCATATGCTATAATCTTCAAAAATGTTTCAACTGTAAAAATTATCAGGAAGGCATATTCTACTTTTTCCTGTAGAAGACAAAAAAAGTACAATGAAAGGCAATGAATGTAATGGCTCATTTTAATATTGACAGTTTGCAACAAGTGGGTACTGACTTGGACTAAGGAAATACCTTCATGGCAGTTTATTTCACAGGTTTTAGTTGCATAACACCTAATGATAACTGTACTGACAAGGTTATAATTACATAATTGCATGAGATTTTCTTGTTTTCACATTTTGTGAGAGGAAAAAAAGCTGTTTCTGCAAACATGGAAGCATACTGCACCTTTGGTTAAGCAAACAGTCCCATCCAGGCCAATAGGATTCTCTGCATTCATTATAACCAGAAAATGCTGTAGAACAGAGCCCTGCAAACATCTCAGAAGGTAAGCAGTGGTATAGATACTTTCACTACTCAAAAAGTTTTAATTGTTTAATATTTAATTTTACATTGTCTTGCAAATTTTTAATCTTGATATGGAAGCTTACATTGACTCATTCTCCCTTCCACATCACCAGAATTTCTTTAAAATATCCTATTATGTTTGAAGAAATTTTAAGGTACTGTTCCACCACCTTGTATCACTGAAGCTCCAACAACAGATTTAACATTTTTTTAAATGTTATTGGTTTCTGCATTTTACCAAAATTCTTCTTTCAGAGCTATACACTGAGTCTCTTTTCCTAGCTAACTAGATAAGTTAGTAAGAAGAAACCCCCAAAAATATTATTAGCATGCTTGATTTGGTAAATTTTAGAAGTCATCACTATCAAAACAGAGCAGTTAAGATCTCTGTTCTTTTTACCTTCAGACATGATCATTTCATCATTTTCTATAACATTTTGTTTAGTTATCTGTTGCTACTCAAATATTACAGCCAAGAATAAAAGGCACAAAGAGTATGATTCATTTTTTAAACTTGTTCAGGGGCACATGATGTTGCTCATTTATCACATACACGGTTAATTACATGACTGTAACTGCTCAGTCAGGATTACAATCTTCCACTATCATTACTCAAATAGAACACCAATGTTACATGCAGAAATACATTATCCTTACTTGTTACACACAAAAATACACATTCCTTATTTGTCACACAGCTTGGCACTTTCATACACAACCAAAGGAAAAACCAAACCTTAATCATTTGCAAATTAAACAAAGAGCTTGATAGTCTTATGTGCAAATCTTTAATTTGGGCCGCTAGATTTCTTTTCCTGCCAAAAAGGCCATTTAGGATGGTTATGTATAGGATGTGGTATATCCATTTACAAATCTGACACTGGTGACATAATAGAGGCACAGGCTTACCAATGAACTCCTCTCCAGGTCTTTACCTGCAACAAGCAGTCCTTGGGGTCACTAGTGCAGGTAAAGCTCTCTTACTGCCAAACAAGGATTCCTGGATCTCATCTCCTGCTCAGCTCAGTCCTATACTGCGTCCTATACCTGCCTTTTTCCCCTCCTTTGAGTGCACTTTATAAACACCAGAGCTTCATCCAAGGCTCTTCAGCTACTTTACATTTTGGGTGAGATCTTCCAGCCCAGTGAAACTGATGGATGTCCTCCTTCTCCTCAAACTTCCTAATACTTCTTTCAAAGTTTTCCCTTCCACTTACCCAACAATTTATCACCAATCAACGAGGACAGTTGCCGGATAACAAGAGTTCAGTGGCCTCACACAAGAAACATGAATGGTTTGTGCACCAAAATCCATCAGATCTCTTTGGCTAGAGAGCACCACAGAGATTACAATAACATGAATTATCAGCATTCCTGAGAAACACACTCAGAAGTGCTTAAATACAGGAAATCCTACCACGTACACATTCCACAGTAACAGCTATTTCTGTCTCCCTGCATACAACGAAATTTGCAACTTGGTTATAGGAAGATAAATAATGTAGGAAAACATAAGGAAGACAAAAATATTATGGTTGTCATTTGCCATGGGCGAAATATATATCAAAATTATAGCAGTAGAAGAAAAAGTGAGACAAAATATATATGTTTCATATATGCCAAATTCCAATAGCTTATTTACCTAAAAGGAACACAGGATCCAGGGCTGGATGGGACCTTCTGAGCCAAAAGGACCTCCCAGGTCTCTATGTCCAGTGTCCTGTTTTATAGTCAACCAGGTAATTCACCTCCATCCATTAACATACCGGGTTCCATCCTAAAAACCATCTTTGCTCTTCACTGTTTCCCTTGAAAAAATATTCCAACGCTCTTCTGCTCTCTGGGCCGAAGCCCAGCCCCAGTGCCAAAGTCACACAACTTTGTGAATGGTCACACAGCCCTTCAGTTCACTTCAACGTGACAGTTCAAATCTGAATGACTCTATCATTTACCATCCATCTTTGAAAAATAATATTGGTCCTGCATATTTCATTTCTTTTATGGAAGCAGGAGTGTTTCTTACTTCCTAAACCGTATTGCAAACGTTCCATTAGAGCCATATGGAATGTAGGACAATCTCACTTTTAAACCCACCAGTGGGCTTAAGGTCAGTGCGTGTCACTTCACAGATGGACCGTAAGAAACCTTGACAGCTGCACCAACAGAAGCCACGTGAACCTCAGCAAGGAAAAATGGGAAGTGTTGCACCTTGGGTTAAATAATCCCACACCAATATGGGCTGAGAAAGGACCTGGAAGTCACAGTGGACACTAAGTTAAGTATGTGCTCATTGTAAATCAGACAAATTCCATATCTTCACTGTTTCATTTTTCCTCCCTTTCATGCTCTCACACACTCGATTTATTTATTTATTTTTAAAGCACAACTTGTGTCTTCCATGGAGGCCAGATGAACGACTTGGCCCCATAGTTAACAACATTCAAAGTACAGGCTGTGCTTTCTTTACAGACTCTTTGGCTCTTTAGTAAGTAGGCAGCCAACAGATGTTCTCACACAAACTGCAGAGTTAACAACCTGCTCACCCTCAGGAAGGTTCTGGCGCTCTCTTCTCACACTTGGATAATTTCTTGCTGGTCACTATGGACATCAATATTTGCCTCTGCAACCCTGATACATCTGTAGGCCACACATCACCTTGTATGTCCAGAGCTTAAGGAACCACTACTCTCAAGAGTAAATAACATTTAATTTTCAGTATTAATGAACGAGCTGTACAGGCAGGGTTCGTTTGGGAAAATAAAACTAAAAAAGTAAGAGATAAATTCAAAATACAGACCGAAGATTGCAGTTCTAGCAAGCTATGATGCACGCATTTATCTGCTCTCTTTTCTCCACAATGGAGAAATTTTACTTTGTTCAAATTAGTTGATATCTTTATATGAACACTTAATTTCATTCAAAATGGAAGTAGGAACACTAAAAAAGAAGACAACTAAACAAAATAATAAGGAAATACCTAGGAGTATGCATTGAGTGCTTGCAAAAGAAAATCTCTATTAAAAGAAACCGAGAAGGCAGGTTTGGTTCTAAGAAATTACACAGATTAAAGTAGAATTTGCACATAATTTCTAATATCTATTATCGCATTTAGTTCTACACTGCATCATAAAATTAGCAGAAAAAAGTGACAGCTGTAAACCTAAAGAAGATACGAAGCACAACAATATGTCTGTGTTCTGAAGGATCTAATCCTGAGGCTGTATAGATTAATAGTTGTTTGTTCACTGATTTGATAAAGCTAGGTCATCTCTCCTTGCAGGCAGCTGATTCCAGCAAGGCTGTCTGACACTTTTGTTAATGCTGCTCAAAATCTTCAAGTCTCAGCAATCTTTTTTTGAATATATGATGCAACAGGACCAATAAGATAAAGAGCCTGGCTTATGGAATACATGGAGTTCCCCCTTGATATTGATCATGGAGCACAAAACAAAGGCTGCCCTTACTCTGTGTATTTAGGTGGAATGATTAGAACTTCATTTTCTCAAAAAAAAAAAAAAAAAAAAAAAGCAAGCATTTGCTTTCTTATTTTAAGTAAATCAGCTTAGCAGAAACCCTGTTGCTCAGGAAATCTTTTTCCCCCCACCCTAGCCAGATGGTGTACATTAGTCATCATTTATTATCTTCATATTTTCAAAATCTCTGAAAGAAATACGCAAAGTTACTGTTACATGTCATAAGGTGACACACCAAAATTCCGCATTTACATTAAGATGTTCCACAAGATAACTGTTTCAAAATAGTAAGTCATTAATTTGCAAAACCTTAATCTATTATGCTAGGTAATTAAGTCTTACCATATTAAAATTTCTATTCCCTTGGCATCAGAGATGGGAATTATTTCTTAACTGAGGAAATGCATTTTTGCATCCAGACTAACAAACATGCATCAGAGTAAAAACTGCTTAGCAGACAAAGTGACTCAATTTAAGCAAATTAACCAGACTGATCAACTTTCTGAAGATTAGACATAACACAAGATACTCTGACATTGTTGAGTTAGGGACCAGAAAAAAAAAAAAAATCACATGCTGTTTAATAAGTTGTGTGACTGATGTTTTGACAACATATATAAAGCCATTTATCTTTTTGACAATCAGCCATTTTTTTGCTTTCTGGCACTGGAAAAACACTCCAACTACAAGACAGCAAAGTAACTTGAATTTTGCATTTTAAAATATAATGATTTAGTTTTTCACTTTGTATTCATGTATTCCCCTGAAAATCATCTGTGACATGCAGCACAGTAACAATTAAAAAACAGGAAAGTAAATCTATTTATTCCCACATGTGAAAAAATGTTATTGCAGTTTCCCAAGACAAAAAATTAAACACAAATGGAATCCACACACCTGGCAAAAAGAAATCTATATACTTGCCTTTATTTTGTCAGCTTTAAAAGCAGAAACAAAGTAATGTGCTTCTGAGATTAGACGTGCAAATTATTCTCCATTAATTAGAAGAACTGGAATTATTCATCACTCAACAATTTGATGATAACTATTGGATTAACTGTGCCTTTAGATACATAACAAACAAGTAAGGCAAGTTTGAAAAACAGATTTTAAGGATTCGTGCGCTGATCAATCCAATTAAATCATGTTTCACCATCCTCATCAGTCTTGACCCACTGGAGGGAACACAACCACGGCTCTCTACTCTGTCAGATGCCTGCATTACTGTCCTTGTAAGTGCAGCTTTGCTTGTAGACAGTGCTCTGCAGCAACTTCAGAGAATATAATTAGGTACACAAATTTATACTCCTTTATACAGACCTGGGCAACAGACACTGTTTCCATACTTCAAGTGCACATTTCATGTACATGAGACCTTTTATGTTTGAATACATTGAATACATGTAAAATCCAGGGCAAGAATTTGGCATTAGGCCCAGAAATATCTCCAGTCTTTTGAGGGGCTTGATAGGACACCACCACATTACTGCAGTTCCAGATGCTCTGGCATTTCGGGCTGGTGCATCTGATGGCAAGGTTGATACTTGAAAGTCAATACTTTGAAAAGCAAACTCCATACTTAGGAGTAGAAATAAGTAGGTGTTACACAGCACAAACATTCTTGCTCCAGTTCTCTATGAAATGAACAGGATTTCACATTCCTAGTACCACTGCCAAGCAACAAATCTCACTCACAACATTTTTACTGTTTTCAAAGAGGACACAAAATCCTTTCATCTTTTTTGAACTGAGGATTCACAATCCCATGGTCTGGCCACAATTTACAACAGCTCCACCCTCCAGATCTCAAGCAGGCATTTGTGTTTGCAGGAACAGAACGTGCAATAAGAATATCTCAAATGCTGAGCACAGCAAAGGAATGGATGTGCAAGCTATACACTGAGGTGTAATTAAAATTAACTGCAATTAAGTTTTTTAAAGTCCCTGTTTATCAATGTAGTCTGAAGCAGCATTAGAATAACTTACATCACTGAAATATATCTCAAGCTTCAAAGACAGTTTTAGTTTTACTTTCATCTGACAGATTCTGGCAGCCAGAGGTAGATGAATAAGCAGAGGATATTTAACACTGATTACTTTTTTCATTATTTCCTGCAATCACTTCCTCTAAATGCACTGTAGACCTGCATTTCATCTTTGAGTGTGATTGCTTCTCATATTCTTAATCATGTATTTTGCACTTTATGTTGCAACACAATAATGGAGATGTAAACACCCCTGCTCTGTAAATAAGCACTTGTACAGAGAGAAAAATGTTGCATCTAAATTACAATTTTTCATACAGTTACAGGCATCTGTGTGGATCCACACTGATTTTATTAATGCAAAAGTTCTATTTAGTACACATTAAGTATTTTGTGTTCATAACATTAAATAGAAAAAAATCCAACTTCTTTGTCTGTTTTTTCCTCTGTTATACTTAGGCAGAGCTCTGCTCTGGGACAGGTAATGCAGAGCTTTGCTGAGCAACAGCTGGGGAAAACAGCAGACATCCACTCTGTGTGTACACTATAAAACCCAGTATTGGCACTGCCTTGCACACCCTTGTAGAGACAACCCTCCTGCTTCTTACTGTCCTGGAGAAATGAGGCAAATGGCGCAATTTTGAAAATTTGATCATAAATAACTAAAAGCATAACTGAACTCCTGCAGATTGACTATCTACTAAAAAATTATCAAGAAAGGGCCAATGAACCAGTCACTCGGCAAAGACTGCATTCTTGCAAGGTGTGAAAGGCAGGTTGTAGAAATGCCAGCAGGCAGTGACACGTGAGCTTCAGTCCCAAATCTCATCTAAGACTGAGCGCAGTATTCCAAAGAATTGCACAAATGAAAACAGGCCAACTAAGGAAGAAAGAATATAAACAGAATAAAACCAGTTTACTTGGGCGTCTTTCTGCCCCCATCTAACTGATGATATTCAGGAAAAGAAGGTCAGAGCAATAAGTAGAAGAGAATATTTGTATATACCGGCACATGGTCTCATCATTTTCCTTACATAGTTGAATAGAATCAGTGTCAAATGATGAATTAAACCTGCATCTAGTCATAAAACAGCATTAATCTTAAATATATTTTGATACTTGCTATCAATTTTATTTCTTTATAAGACACCAGGTTTTGGCCAGAAACCAGGGTATGAGAATCTTAGTAGGTCTTAGACAGCTTAGTGAACAGACTCAAATTCTGAAAATTTAAAAATCAAGAGAATTTTGTAATCCGTATAAATTCACTCTGACCATGCAGAAACCCACGAGTAGAAAACAGACAGGAGCACTGACAGCATTAAACCCCCTACTGAATTTAATTTTTTTTTAACATATATTTTGCAGCTAGGAAAACTTTCAGATGTTGCAAGACTGGTAAGAAGTCCACTTTTTGTGTGGGAAGTCTTTGGTAGATAGAGACTTCCCAGAATATTCANAAAAAAAAAAAAAAAAACAATGGCAAGGTAAGCTAAAAAAAAACCAAAACGACTCCAAAAGCCAAAATAAATTATTTTTCCTTAAAAGAGAAAAACTACAGACCAAAATCTCACCAATCAAATCAAACTGTAATTATTTCAGCATTTCACTATGAAACAGATGAAAAAGAAATCTGCTTAAAAAATACTCCTGTGCGAGCTCTTCCTGTATATTTTGCTAATCATACTTCAAAAATATATATTGATACCACTTATATGCTTCTTAAAATGCTGTCATAAAATCTTTCAGCTGTCACAAAAACTTAACTACTCCGGTGATGCTGCAATAGCCTGCATTTAAACCTACCCACTACTGATGTCCATTTTTTCCCTGGTTTTCCAACCCATGTACTTCCTTCTTCGACCAACACAATCCCGAAATGTACAGGAGCAGCTCTCACACCAGTTATGGTCGCTCTGTGCTCAGCTTTTCTGCAGGTGAGCTTGCCAAGCAAAAGTCTGTCCCAACAGACCGACAACGCTCCGAGTCGCTCTGAAGGAATATGGCATCCCAAATGAAAAGAAAACGAGAAGCCCAAACAGGTAATGTGTTTGTAGGTTAGCTGTTCATTCACAGCTCTACAACGATCCAGTGCTGTGTTTTAAGAATGTCAAGGACTTTCTGTAAAAAAACCCATTAAACCAATATGGAGAACAGATCGGGTCTGTAGTTCTGTTCTGCACTGATAGTGTCAGCCAGGAAACAGAACAATGACATTCCTTGAGTAGGTGTTTTTTCCCTAGATTTATTCATCTGATGGCAAATCTAATTTCCACTTTCATTACAAAAGAACTGGACAAAGCTGATAGAATATTTTCATCACAATGCTTTACCCATTAATCTGTCACATATACGACTCCATTAGCTCTTTGCTTTTGTCAGTTTAAGAACTACAGAATGATTTGTTAAAAACATACCCAATGGGACAGTTTGTTTTTCTAAATACCTTTAGTAGGGGAGAACCTTGCATTATACGAGGCTTAATAATTTAGTTTGGTGGAGGTTGGGTTGGGCTGGTTTTACTTGGTTTTGTTGGTTGGTTTTTATTACAGTGGAAAAGGTTTAAGAAATGCCCATGAATAAGGCTTTCAAAAACTCGAACACACTGTACCTACCCCATGTCCTGGTCTGACCTTGAGGTGAATACAAAGGGAGGACACAGTTAGGCCTATTACTTCATTGGAATTTTTCTAATCATCCTTCTCGAGTTTTAAATGGAAGAGCCCCAGACCAGTGGTCAATCTGGGAGCTATGTCCTACACTTGTGGTCTACTACTGCCCCTTGCAAACCAGCAGGATCAAGAATATTTTCTTCAACCCTCTGCTTCTGGAGAGCAGTCAACTTCTATGACCAGGACTGGGTACCTGTATCACGACTGGCTACAGAATTAAAATATTATTTAAAAAAAACCTCAAGGGCTTTAAAAAGTACTAGAGAATGTGAATCCCTTACATTGGTATAACAATGTTAAGAAATTTCATCAGAGAAACCTGCATTTAATTCTTACTTTCTTTTTAATTCATCCTAACATCAGATCAGCACTGGAATTTCATACAGAAGACACTGAATGCAATACCTGATGTGGATATGATGATTCCATACTGAGAGGAAGGTATGATTGGTAAGTAAGTTGCAGTGTGAAATATCTAATGCCTTTCTGAGAATTACAGGCTGCACGCTCTATCGCCTCTTCACAATTCTTCTCTTTTAGAAAGAATTTCTTAACTCCTTAGATACACTTTGATTTACTCTATATATTTGTTAACAGGTAAAACAAAATATTGCACTAAAAACCACTCAAACAAATCTAGAAAGACTACATTATTTATGAGCACACAACCTGCCAGAGCACTAGAAGTCATAAACTACAGAAACGTCAACAGCGATGTTGCTGATGAAATACATTTTCAGCTAAAGGAGAAGGCAGGATAGAATATTCCTGGTAGACACTGCTCAGAACAACAATGTAAGGAACCAAATAATGCATTTATCCAAACTGACAGGAGAACGGTCTGCAGTAGCCATGAAAACGTTAAAGAACAACTTTATCCTTGATTGTCTCAGTTTGCTGAACAAGTTCTCCCTCGTAGTTTTCTTCTCCTGTGGTAGTTTTTGAGCCAAATGGTTGAGGTATGTATTTAATTAAAATTTTATTTAACAGTCAAAAATCAAATAATGTACTAATAAAAGACTTCATTTTGAAAGAATATCCCATAGTAAATTCCAGATTTCTGAAATATAATGTGGCTGTAGAAATTGCTATTTCCCTGCAGCAATAAAGTGCAGGGAGATTCCCATTTTGTGTATCCACCAAGTATTTAGATAATTATGAAAGGGAAGACCTCTGTGTTCTTTCAACTTGAACATGAGGCTAAATGAATATAGAAACACTTTCATCACACATCTGAGGGTTAGATTGCTCTGGCTGTTCCATAACAAAGAAAAGGCAGATCTGTAGAGAAAATACAAGGGAAACGTGCTCTTCTGCCATGACAGTGTTCAACTGGAGCCCTTTGCTCCATTGCAAACATAGAGCTCACGGACAAAAAATATTAAAAGGTGGAATGGCTCTCCAGAAATACAGAGGAGACGCAAGAAAAATTCCAAAAATAGCACAGCTAAACCGACAATTTCTATCCAGTCCACAAAGAAGACCCATGATATACCTGCCTTAATTTCAGCAGTGCTCAGGTACAACACTGATCCACTCTTATGAAAATTAATTAAAAATTCAAACACATTTAGCTGGTTTCTAGTAATAGCACCACTGTGAGGCTTTCCTGTTTTCTTCATTCTAACCATGGTAGAAAAGTATTCAAAGTAACACTAAATGTACTAATTTCAAAATAAAGAAAACCATGCAATACTACTGATCTCCACTGCTAAGGTATCAGGAAAACTTGCCACAGTAGAAACAACTGAAATAACAGAATAAAGTTGGAAATATTGTCATTCACCTCCTCTGATCTGCAGATCAAACCCTAGTGATAAAAATCTTCAACTTCTGATAGAAAGGAAAATATGAGTCTGCCTGCCTTGAAGCCAAATTTCTTGCTTGTTTATGGATGAATCAGTTTTCCCTCTATCTTGTGGAACGTTGCTAACATTATTAAGGGTCCCTCCAGTGCCTGCTACAATTACAATTCCAGATTCTGCAAATGCTTCTTTGTAATCTCTAAGTTAGAATGCAAAATCATTTTCTTCCTTTCCTTCCCTTCCCATACCATTTGGCATCCCAGGAGATGTATTTAGGTTTTGAATGTCTTATTTCATTTTCCGCTCCTCCACACAGAACACTTGATCAAGAAGATTATTTTGTTATTATTCCCATCTGAACTGCATCTAAGCCTGTTTTAATTTATTCCCCTATCTGGAATATCAGTTTGGATTTCCAGAGAACTCACTGTCCACAACAATATATTCCTAAGTGCTCTGTCACTGTTTCGAGTTCACTTCTGTTATCACTATAAGACAGTGTGAGTACACCAGCACCTGCTTTTTCTCCACAGATGAAACTGCTTTCCAGCTGATATAGAATGCCGTAGTCCCTGGGATTTTTCTCCCAACTATTCAGTGGGATAGCTCCTAAAGCACCTTTACAAACAGTGTTCTTTAAAGTAATTACAAGAAACAAGAGCCATTACCTCCCTTTTGGAAAAATTAGGCTTTTCCCCTAAAGAACCAAAGTCTCCATTATTCTCAAGGAGGTAAGAAAAAAAAAATATTATTTTGATCAGATAAAAATCCAAGAGACCAAGAGCCAAAACCAATTTTTTTTTTTTCAGCTAAACGCACAGAATTTAAAAACCATGCATTTACTGAATTTACTGATTTACGGAATCATCAAGGTTGGAAGAGACCTTCAAGATCATCTGGTTCAAATATCAACCCACCACCACCATAATCATCCCTGAACCATATCCCCAAGTGCCACAACCAGATGCCTCTCGAACACTTCCAGAGATGGTGACTCCACCACCTCCCTGAGCAGCCTGTTCCAAAGTCTAATCACTCTTTCAGTAATTTTTTTTCCTAATAGCTAATCTGAACCTTCTCTGACACAATTATATGACCATTTCCTTTCATCCTCTCTCTTGAGATACGGTAGAGGACAGCAATCTTTCTAAGTGAGTTGTAGAGAGGGAAAAGGGCCCCCAAGCCTCCTTTTCTCCAGACTAAACAACCTCAGCTGCTCCTTGCAGGACTTTCTAGACCCTTCCTCAGCTTCACTGCCCTTCTCCAGACACACTCCAATGCCTCAATCTCTTTTTGAAATAGGGGCCCAAAACTGAACACAGGATTCAAGTTAATTTGATTGCCTGAGTAAAGATATTTCACTGCCAGAAGAGCTGAAATGAAAATCCTATTAGTCTCCCACTGTTTCAGTGATTGAAAGACAGCTCTAAAAATTATTTGATTCTATTTCAGTGAGTGTAACTAAAATACAAATCTTTGTACCTTAACGGCCTGGGAGTTGCTGACTTATGGAAGTCAGTTTATACTGCATATTGGTTTTTAAAATGCCCACTGAAACATTTACAAATATTTTCACAATCCACTACTACACATTGAATGGCCAGTGAAAATATTGGAAAAATGGAGGTCTGAAAATCTGTCTTTAACACGAGAAGAAGACTAACAGGAATTTACACTCCACAGCCTTAATTCAGAATCACTTTGGAGTCAGCCACCACCATTTTTTGTTTGCTTTTGCAAATTGACAGTTTGACGTCATGAGTTTTCTACTCTGATTCCAACACCAGTCCCTCGAATTTGAAAAGAGGGTCTTCATCTCTACAGAAAAAATGCCCAATACTCTGCAAATCAAGTCCTAAAAGTGCAACAAAATGCTTTAATTAAAGCTATTTCCTTTGCTTACTGCTACTTCTAATTTATGATTTGCCAAAGGCACTGTTTTACTTGTATTTTGACAGAATACTTAGCACAGCGTGAAATAGATGGCATCTCCTCTGTAGCAAAAGTGAAAGGTTGACTTCTGCCCTGGGCATCTTTTATTTTTTGTGAAAGCTTAGAGGTAGAAACTGAAGCATGATAATTGAACCTTGAAGGAAAAAGTAATGACATTATAAGAACTGCTTCTGTCAAGTGATAAATATCCTGTGCTACCATATATTTAATTTGTATTAATAAATTCATAGTGTTAATAAAGATTAAAAGGTAGTTATGCCATACAAAATTGGACATTTTGGACATGCTGACAGCTAGTAGACCCCACTTATAATTCCAAGAAAAGGTGCAGGTTACTATTGGATGAAAATAAAAAGAATAATTCATCTAATCCTTTAAAAAAAATTAAATTCTGCATTTACATTTATTATACACAGCATATTAAAAAGGTGGTTTTTATATTCTGCAGCACCCAAGGCATAAACCTGAAAGTGCCAGCAGAAATAACAAATGATGTAATAGAAGTGCGTAAAACCTGAGGCAATAATACGTCGCAGTCAGAACCCAGTGGCTCTGCTCAAGTGACACACACATTTGCACTCAGAAGTTTTGCCTTTTTTTTCCTTCGGTTAAAGCTACCACAGCAGCATTCTCCTAGTGAGGTGTGTCAGAACTAATGTAGCTGAATGTAGTTCACTGTAATTGAAAGTAATTCATGCTGTCACATTTACTGTAACGAGAGGTCACATCTCCAGGGCCATAAATGTTGTTCACATTAATCGTAACTGACACCTTCCTCTTCCTTCAGGGAAATTCAGCCATATTACATGGCTTAGCTCACATCCTTTTTAAGCATCTGAACTTTTTTATGTTTGGCTGGTTTCATGGTTTGTTTTGGGTTTATTGGCTTTTTAAGCTAAAAACAGGCAAAAATACCAGCAACAAATTCTGCCTTGCGCACGGTGATAAAGTCATCTCACAGAAAAGTATGTAACAATAATTATAATTAACCTGATCTCCAAAAATCCTACAGATTACTAAAAATTATGACCTAAAATCTGACTATTCTGGAAACAAAAACAGTTCTTAGATTATAAATACATATAGGCCATATTCTAAGAGCAAGTAAAATACAACACACTCTGTAATGACCCCGTGGACTACATGCATTAATTTCTTTCTAATACTTACATAGATTATGATTTAGGAATCATAAAGCCCCACAGTAAACCATGTACTTACTTTGGAACCTTTAAAGTCCATTCTGACATGCCAGGGAATGAACCTCTATTCTCAACATGACCATATATTTCAAACCTGATAATTCAGCTATGACACCATTTCCTTTTTAAATATTAATCAGTTATTTGAGAGTTTATAGCACGTAAGTCTAAATCTTTTGATCCCTATTTAACAAAGCTACACACCTGAAGAAGGCTCTTCAAAGCACTGAATGCATGTGCACTCCATAATTAACACACTGCACAGAAGGTGGAAAGCTTTTAATCTGCATGCTTAGTTTATCCTGAATTATAGTTAAAAGATGAAAGGTGTTGAAGAAGGAGAAGTGTAGTGTAAAAATACACTGGCAAGAGTACGATGTGCTTGTTGGACAAGGAATAATTTAGTTTTGTTTTGGTTGGGTTGACCAAGAATCTGAGTTTTCACCTTGGGAAGTTAAGTGGCATCTTAACTCAGAATGAAAAGCTTAAGGTTTGGGGTTTTTCTAACAGATCCTTATGGGAACACAAAATACTAATTTTCATTTGCTCACAATAACAACTGATAATATTAATGATAAAAAGTTTCACTGATAAATCTCAGAATTATATATTAAAGAAGTGAAGAACACAAAAATAGGAACACATTCATTTCTACAATAGGTTGGAATAATGCTATTTTTTGAAAGGCAGATTAGCCTTAAAGTTATAATTATTTGAAATGGGTCATAACTCCATAGGAAAATTGAAACAAATGTTGTTTGATTTCCTCTGGCATAACTCAGTAATAACGCTACTGAAATCAAATAAATTAGACGAGTATATTAATTTTTGAAGAACCAATGTTGAAAGACTCCAGACTCGCTATCTATCACAGAACACAACTCTTCAGGCATAAATAAAATTGATTCTTTTAGAGACCAATTTTTCTGTTGTCCGACAACGTCATTTAATTTTGGTGAGGCATCCAGCAATTGTGCAATTTCCTACAGTAGCATTTGGTGTAGAGATACACAAAACATTGCTGTGAGTCCTCTAGCAAAAGTTTGCTGAAAGGCCTACTCCTACTCTTCAACAGTAAAGAAACACCAAAATAACAAATGCATGATCTCACGGCAATAAAGAAGTCATATTATGCTTATTTTTCTTACTTATGTTTAACCTAAACTGTTATATTTTTAGCAACACCACTCACCACTTCTCAGAAATAAATCTAGGTTTTTCTTCCAAACAGGTAAGCACGTCACGTTTCATTATTACCACACTATTGCACAGTATTTGTCCTGCACCAGTATCTACAACAGCCTTGATGGTGCTTGTTGTACCAAACATATTATCAACAAGGATAAAAACATGATTTACATTTAAAGTAGTTCTCCATCTCAGTCTTAACCACATTGTAACTCCATCCGTTTCCTACTCTGAATAAAGGCATTTTAGCACTTCTACCCAAGTACCTCATTTATTCCTAATTTCAAAGGCTAACATTAATCTATGTATTTCCAATATATTATCACTTAGAAAAGTAGCTCAAAAGTCAGAGTGAGACTATATTCCAGTAAATCACTATTGCCATTAATACCTCAACACCACAAAAAGTATACATAATTAAATAACTACAGGCTTTTCTAACTAGGGAACTGACTTTTGCTTTAGAAATACTCTCTTTCCTGTTCTATATTGAACAAGTCAGAAAGTAAAAATACGTTTAGATAATAAAACATGCACTCCTACTGAGGCCTATGAACTACAGCTACTCAAAACAGGTCTATTACATGCTTAGGCCTCTTTATGTACTTCAATAAACCATCCATCACTAATTTCAAAGTTTTTGGTGAAAAGAAGCAGCAGCACTAATTTATCAGTCTGCCTAAACTCTGAGCATTTCATGTTTTTGCAGATATTCTAAACCTTATTTTTGTACAATAATTTCACAAAAGATTATACAGTCTAATACTTTATTAGGATTGGGGGTAAATCAAGACAATATGCCAGGGAATTCAAATATGCCCCTTTTTTTCTACTTTATTTCTTCATTCTTTACTGCACTCTTTTCCAGCAGATTTGACAGCACTGAGATGTGAAGTTGTGGGGCCAAATCCTGCCAAAATGAATGTCCTGTTCACTCCTACTGGAAGTCTGTTCCCATATCTCACCCCTCTGGCATTTAGAAAGCTCTTCTAATCACTAATGTAGCTTTACCCACAGCTAGCTGACACCCAGTTGCTCTTGTGCCAACACTACCCTTTAGCTAGAGCAGCTTTCCTCTCCCCCTCATGTTCCCCCACTGAAATTCTCTCTCATTCTTCAATTTTCCAAGCTGAAAAATGTCATGCTGTTAGTTCCCTCTTACGAAATAAGTTTATTTTACACAGTCATCCTATTATCCTTCCTCTGCACCTATTTACTTGAACTGATCCACAGGAGGATGATTAATTTACCCTCTGTCAGAAAGCAATTTCTACATTGACAAAGTATGCACATAAATCTGTTATATAACTTTAAAATATGAATTTCTTATATGTCTATTTCTATGAATATCTTTCAACTCCATACCTCCAAATCCTTACTTTAGGGTCAAAATTGTCACAACTTGAACTCCACCAAAGAATCAACACTAGTTTCTCCAATCACATCTGATCAAAATTCATTACATTAGTGTTTTAACTCCCTAGACTTCCACTTCAGGAGGGCACCTTAAGCATTTATCATTTCTATATAAGCACATAGAGCTTCTTAACATGTCACATGTGGGGAGTCCTTTCCATGGGGATCCTTAAAAGACATCACTTCTTGGAAGAGAAAAGGATTATTCTGGTAGGTTTGCATAAAGTTGCCTTTTCCCTTGTTACATAAGCCTTGATGTCTGCACTGTCAAGTATTTATCAAGTCCAGAGTTAAACAGTACTGTCTTTTAAGTCAAAAGGAATAGGCCTGAACCCAGAATGTGGAAAGCATCCAGTTGTAGAAATGTTTTCTTTGGATGAAATATGTTGGACAAATGTAAAGCCTTTTTACAACTGTTACAAAATACGGTTGGATTAGGTCTTCAGGCTACACACTTTGTCATTTAGATTCCATGACAGCAACGAACCATGAGAGGAGCAGAGGGAAGTTAGTCAGGCAATCAGCTCCTGTGATTATTAAAAACTTGACATTTCTGTAAAAAATACTTCACATTTAAATGAATAATAATTTTCTTAACCTTTACTTGCAGTCTTCCAAAAGTATGATTAATCAGGGGCTATGCTCTGTAGCTGTTTATTTTTGTGGGTTTTACTGCATGTACTGGCACAGGTCATTTAAAATGCTGTCACTTGTTCTTTCTCTGTCTCTTGAATGTGTAGCCTTTCACCTTAACTTGCTTTCCCAAAAATAATAAACCTACTTCAGATAGAATCATTCTGATAACACTTAGCCCAGGAGAAAGTATATATTTTGAAAGTTAGACCATCAATTATTGCAACTATTATCCCATCTGCCAATCAGGAATACTGGAGTACTAATGACATTTTATGTCTCGATTAGGTTTTGGTTCATTACACGAGAAAGGGCAGCACAGATATGTTATGAAATAAAATTAAATTACAGGGCATATTTTAATTCTGAAGAATTATGTGATCATACACCATTTATTCTTACACTCTGGAAAAGCATAAAAAGTCTCAAGAAAAGGCCAACATAGCTTAGTTTAGCTTCTGAGTGATCCAGGGTATTTTCCAGACCAACACTCCCACCCCTGGCCAAGCGGGACTCTGCTTCCTTGAAGGACCTGAGACACCACAAGCCAAGTTTGAAGTCAGGCAGCAAAATATTACTACAGTAATGGCACAAGGAAATTCACTCAACATGCTCAGGACAGAAAACTGAAGACAAACTGATACTAAGCTTTGGTCTCCCTAGTTTCCCTTCACCTCCAAGTTTTACCAAACTCCACAAAACATCTGTGCAAAGCACGTTTGCAAAAAGGAAAGTAAAAATACACCATAATTGCTTATACACATGCCTGAATGTGCTTGCTCTAAGCTAGAGAATAATACTTTGTGCTCACTTGGTGTGACATTACTTTAGGCTGCCTATGACAACAGGCATTTTATTTCTAAACTCCCATTAAGCTTTGATCACATTTGTTAATCGGTTCAATGGAGCTAAAAGTAATTAATACACATGTATAATATAAAATGCATCAAGGACAGATGCATGCAGATGTATTTACCCTATGAATAGCAAAGTGACCATAAAATAAATGCGCAGATTAGTGTCAAATGGAGCTAGCTGAGAAATAGCCTTAAAATTGCAGCAGCAAGACACCAGCACAGGTTGATAACCTGCAGTCTGAGAGGGAAGTCACTGACTCTGCAGCTGCACTGATCTTCATGCCCAAGCCAGCGAGCTTTAAATCCACCCTATGTATTCTGTAATTAAACCTCTGGCTGCAGTGAGCACCAGCTAGACCCAGCAGTTTGACAGCACCATAAAACCTGGTATTGGCTGGCAAATCAAGCAGTCTGATCCATGGCAGCACTGTGTCTGTCCAGGGTCTCTATGCCAGCATCCGAGAATCGTATGCAGAAATACAAACTCCACCACTGCATACACAGCAGGGATGAAAGCAGACACTGCAAACGAGAGCAGGAATCCAGCCCAACACCCCTCTCTGGAGCTGGGCCAGCTGCAAGGCTGCTCTGTGCAAACCCTGCATGCATCTTGTTTGCTTTAATGTTTTAATGGTATCTTAGGAAAAAATACATCATACACAGCCTGTATATTATGGATTATTTATACACACAGGCTACAGTCTGCATATATGTAATATAGTCTGTGCACAGGTAATGCACAAACTGTTGGTACAGTGGAGAATGGGAAGTGTAACACTTCCAAACTGATGCAAAGAGCAGTGACTCCTCACAGCAGCTTGTACTGAAAAGTGGGGAGAAAGGGAGATTTCAAGCCAAGCCCCTCAGCTGGGCTTGTTCCCAAATCCATCTAAAGCACAGTACAAGGACAGGAGAATATTCTCCTGCCCTCCAAAGATGAAGTAGGTCAGTATGACCTGGCTGTGTTTCCTGACATGTTTATGCTGGCCAACTATTGCAGACTGCAAGGAACACATTTCAAACATACATCCATCAGAAACTTTTCCATATGTTTGCTGTACTCTCACATACAGAGCCACAGGAAGCAAGCAGAGGTGAGAAACTGAAATTATAAACACAGAGCTCTTTTTATTTATATCTAAAACATCCCTGCTCTGATATTAACCTGGAGAATGTCTCCTTGCCAGACCAATATAATACTGATGCATATTTCCTTAAAAAAACATCTATTTCCTTAATTTTTTCTTTCTACTATATTATCTTTGCTCTTTAAAAGCAAAATGCAAAAATAAAAGTCTTCCCACCCCAGAAGTTCTTAATATTAAAATTACATCACTAATGCTCTTTTCATAGAGATATGCATGAAGTCTGGTTTTCAGCACAAAAATGGGCAAAAAGTCTGAAAATCCTGTGTATGTTCAGTTTAGGATGAGCACAAATACAGACAGTTCATGTAAGAAAAGATTAGTAGAGGATTAAAACTTTAAAACACAGGTAAAGAGAAGGTTAGAACAGGATATAGATCCTATCACCTTTCAATCACTTGTTTAAACTCAGTTTAGGTGCATAAGGGTTGAAATTGGATTCTTTGGATATTCTTCTGCAGCTACGGTATATGCAACAACCAAACTCACAGCAAATCCTACCGTAAGTGCCTCCAAAACAAACAGCTGGACAATCTGCTTGGCAGAAACTATAAGAAAGCCAACAACCTCTAAATCTACTGACTGAACCGTGGGTGAAAACATTTTCTAGTTAGCAAATATTAAAATTAACTGAAATTCATTAAAATTAAAATATTAATATATACACGGAGTTTAGATACTGCGTTTAGCTGTGCAAAGATCCAGAGTCAGTGCAGGTAAAAGACTAAATAATAAACTTCAACTGTAGTGGAAATAAAGGATCATACTACACTTACAAAAGGAAGTAAATTTGTAAACCATAACTGTCTATCTTCCGTCCTTCTATGAAGCACGATAACAGAAGAATTCAAGGGAAGAGTTGAATCCTTTTGGTATGCTGAGAGAGATCTGCCCTAAATTCTGGATTACATGGCAGGAACCTGTAATCCTTACACTGTGCCTACTTGGAAAATATCAATTTAATAAAGTTCAGGTCAAGTTCTTCAGAATCCATCCTTACATCTGTCTTCAATCACTTGCCCAACCAGACCAAGTTCTTAGTAGATAACAGTAACTACAGTACTTGAAGCTCACAATGAACCATCTGACAACTTGCATGAAGACTGTCTGGATAGCATCATTTTGTAGATAAGGAAGTTCAGTCTGCTTCAAGCAATAAATTCACTTTCTGTAAAGAATGTAGATGGTTATATACCAACAGGATGAATGCTGTACTAGCCTTACATGAAAGATTTAAGCAAGTAGTTACTCTATTCATCAGCTATGAATGAAATCAAATTTTTTAAGCATTTAATTTGCAAGAGCATATTTATTATTATGGCATCACACCTAAATACAACATATTTTACTGTGTTAGTACGTTTGTGTGCTACCTTACCTCAACTAACTCATCAAAAAGTGCATTTAAAAATATTAATAAAGTCATAAACTACATTTTTAAATGTTATCAAGACTTTCCATCCCTCAACAGTACAACATATAAAGAGACTACATCCTTAACTTTCTGTAAAATGGATGTTCTTGCATTGTTTCTAAAATCACACCACAAAAATACCCCAAAGTGTTAAGCTGGGATCCTCTCCCCTCAATATTTTCATAACTACCCTGCAGGAAACATTACAATGCCTAAACACTGACTGCTCTGCAGCACTTGTGTAGTCATTACAATACTTTAGAGTCACTTGACAACTGCACATAATATTTGTACTTCCAGTGACAGAAGCAACCATGATAATGTACTTGTAATCAAACTGCCAACACCAAAATTCAGTTCCAAATTAAAAGTCATTAGCCTACAAAACTTGAAGACAGAGGAGAAAACAGAATTCAAAAATATTCTTTAAAGTGTTATGCCTGAAAAGCATTATTTTTACTGTAGTGTTGGGGAATATTTTTGTAACATTTTCACATGCATTCATTTGAGCTCCAGAAATCCATAGCTGGGAGATCTGAACCCACAAGGCCCCATGTTCTTCTCTTAAAATTTACCTCAGAGAATCCAAACCCAAGAAAAATCTGGAGGTTGAGACTGTACATTTACAATATATCCATACCAGTTCAGACAGTAGTAAAAATTTGATTCACATTAGACATGGACCATGAGCATGTGTATCTTCAATTTTTCAACATGGAGCTTATAAAAATGTTACACTTCTGGAGTTTGTCAGATCCGTAAACCTAAGAGGCCAAAGAGGCAATACCTGCGATGCAGGAAGTGTCACTGAAAAGTTTATCAACTGAAAAAAACATTTACCAAACTTGAAACAGCTGCATGAATCTGTATGAGTTGAGAGTGCTACACCATGTGCATATGGCATTTCTGGTTTGGCACTTTCAGTCCCCAAACTGAACTGTATCTACTGGACTTTGACTTGTGTTCTGGTTTGACGCTGGCCCAACACCAGGCACCCACGAGAGTCACTCGCTCACCCTCCCCTGCCACAGCTGGGCAAAGGAGAGAAAAAGGAAAAAAAGTTAACGAAGGCTTCATGAGTGAGATAAGGACCAGGAGAAATATTTCAAGGGCAAAACAGGCTCAACTTTAGTTGCAAAGTGAAATTTATTACTAACAGAATCAGAGGAGAATAATGGGGAGTAAAAATAAGCCCTTAGAACACCTTCTCCCCCCCAGCCACTCCCTCCTTCCCACCAACAGCGCAGGGAGACACGGCATGGGGGTTCTGGTCAGTTCATCACTGAGATCTTCTGCTGGTGCTCAGGGAGAGGAGTCCTGCCCCTGGGACACCGTGGGGTCCCTCCCACGGGAGACAGTTCTCCGTGAACTTCCCCGGTGTGGCTCCACTCTCACGAGCAGCAGTTCTGCCAAAACTGCCNGCTGCAGGTGGATCTCTGCCTCCCCCGTGGATCCCCACGGGCTGCAGGGGCACAGCTGCTTCACCACCGTCTCACCACGGCCTGCAGAGGAATCTCAGCTCTGGTGCCTGGAGCACCTCCTGCCCCTCCTTCTCCACTGACCTTAGTGTCTCCATGTTGTTTCCCTCACATGTTCTCACCTCCTCCTCTTCTCTGACTAGAAGCAAAACCCTACGACTTTGTTTTGATTTTCTTCTTAAATATGTTATCAGAGGGGCATTGCCAGCCTCTCTCATTGGCCCAGCTTTGGCCAGCAGCATGTCCCTCTTCAGAGCCATCAGGGACTGGCTCTGCCAGACTTGCTGGAAGCTTTCAGCAGCTTCTTACAGGAGCCATCTTTGTGGCCCCCCCTACCAAAAACCAGGCGGTGGCAACCCAATACAGCTTGGAGGCTAAGTTTTCCACAGGTACTAATGTTACATCAGTTCTACATACAATGAAATACTAATGGTTGTACATTTAGTCTGTGATAGGCTAAAAAATGTGGGGAAGGACACTGACAACCCTTGATTTCCAGCAGCAGTACTGGATTAAACAGAGTATTTTTCCTTACTTGCATCACTCTCTCACAAAGGCAACACCATTTCAATTACATGAGAACTATTGGGCATGTGTTGGTCCAGTTAAGTAAAAAGGTTTATTAAAAACTGCAGGGAGGGGCCATTTTCACACAGATTTGTTCATTGATCTGTAGCCCCTCACACTGTCCAGTTACACCAGCACAGACCAAGCAGAAAAACATGCACTGGAGGATGAAGGCAATGCTCAAGTAAGCAATGAGACTGAAAACTGTTCAAGCTAAAAGCTTACATATTCCATCTTCAGGGGAAAAAAGAAAAAAAAAAGACAAAAAGGAGGGGTTTCAGAAGAGCAGGAGTCAATATAAAATATAAAATTACAAACAAAAGTATAAATGAAAACATTTATACTGGGAATATTTATACTGGGAAACTGCTGAAGTATCAAGAGCTGGATGCTCTAAGTAACTTCAGTAGAAGGAGAAAAGAAGAAAGCAAAGTCAGCTTGATACCAGATTTCATCTCCCAGGAATTTGAAGAAGCGACCATGGAAGTTACCAATAACAGCAAGAAAGCTAAAAGCTCAAGCAGAAATCATCATTATCTGATCTCACACAACAAAAGCCTAGAGTGGTTTTGCCAGCCTGAAATAATGACTGCCAAAGCAACCCAGGGAAATGTTTTATAATCAGACTTAACTTTATAGCTATAAAAATAAGAACAATTCAACTCAGTTAATAAAAGCTTCTCCTTTCCTCAGGGCCAAAAAGCAGTGCCCTTCAAGCAATCTAGAGGAAAGAAATTAATCTATGAATAAAGAAGTGTCCTTTAACAAGTTTAGTAACTCCATTTTGCCCTCCAAACATACCTCTGACCAAATCTGCTCTTTCTTGGCTGAGATCCTATGTAAACTTGTCAGAAGAAAAGCACAACACATGAAACTGTACTTGAGTATTAAGAGTGAATACCAAAGCCTCGTGTCATTCACTAAAGAGCTGGGTGAAAAGCTCTGACTGGTCCCTAAACAAAGCTTTTCTTCAATTCCAAAAATGTAGAATTTTCTTCTGCCCTTTTTGAGCAGCAAAGACCATCCCATCCAGACTTGCAGAATGGTCAGAAGCACACGGGGCATCTCCTGTAACCACTCTCATACTGCTGTGGTGCTATTGCTCAAAGTTTTCATCTCAAATCTCAAACTTTGTACAGCGTCATCATCCTGCATTAAGATATTTAGGATCACTATATCCAAAAGATTTAGGACTTGGGCAAAAACAATGTAATAATAAAGCCCAAGTGTTTCATGGCCTATCCAGGACTCTTTCAGTTCTATTATATGTAGGCATTGACAGATCCTAAAATGACCTTCAGTACTCTAAGACAGAATACGCAATAACCTACCTGAAAACAGAATTGGAAAGAATTACAAGATTAGCAAAGAGCTGCATGATAAAATGAGAGGTAATTCAATTAACATTAAAGAGGATACAAATATATCTCTAACTAGACTAGGAAGAAAAAAAAATCTGATTAGCAAAACAAAACATAATGAATGAACACAGCTAACAGTAGTCACAACTAAGTCAGCCTACACAGAAGTAAGTTTGGAAGAACTGAGTGAGTCTACCATAATTTTGCAGGCAGTAATTTGCTCTAGACAACATCACGAGATCTAAAGTATAATGGGAACAAATTGGATTAGCACCAATTGCAAGGAAATGAAATGCAGGAGTACTCAAAGAGGAAAGAGACATGCAAATTGTTTCATAGATTATGATTTTCTTTCGGGCTGCAGAGATTAACCTCGCTTGTTTCAGTAACTCAAGGGGAAGTCTTGTTTAAAAGAACCTGGTTTTAACAGAGGAAAGTGAACATTTTTAGGAAGACTTTTAAATGTATTTTCAAGAAAAAATGACAAGAAAGATTTTTACAGCCCAATTGGAAGGCAAAAGTTAAAAAAGACAAGACTTTGATCAAATTGATTTTTCTTTGAATTGTCTCTTTTTTTCCGCAGAAGTGCTTCAGGATCTCTTTGCTCCTACAGGTATTCCTGGAGGTAACCTTGGGCAATCTTCTAATCTCATAATGAAGAGCTCAGCAAAAGTTCCACTTTACTCGAGCATAGAGTTCTTTGCTTCATATTCACTATACTTAAAACTGCACCACAGAAAACCAAAAAAGCCAGCTAGTGGCATATGCTGCATGGTCTCTTTACAAACAAATTTTGCACTAGAGTATTTTGCTGTAACAAGTTTCTTCGAATGCATGATGAAATAATCATGTTTCTAGAACACTGAGAAATCACCTGCAGCTTGGTTATACAGTCCTGATTTTATTTTTTTAAACTAGCAAAAACTGTTGAACATTCACTAGATTCATGCTATGACATTGAAAAGGGAGAGTTCAAGAATACAAAGCCATTTTAGTTTTAACAGCTTATACTAATACATCAATATTTATGTCAAATGGCCTGAAGAAAGTATAGCTTAGTTTGTTCGATAGTTTCTATTGCTTAAACAAATAGAGGTGCTTTGTTTACTAGATTAAATTTTATTCATCTTTACTACAGTTTAATGAAGTTCTTCTAGCTATACCATTTTTTAAAATAAATTCTTTTAATGCAAATATTTTCAGTAAAACAACTGCCCTGAAAACACAAATATAAAATTCAAAATTTTTCAGAATTCATTTCTCTCATCTCTCTCTCTCCCATTAAAATATTAAGTTTCTAATACTGTTTCTTCTTCCTATAATGAACACCCAAGTACAAATAACCAGAAAGATTTGCTTACAAATGTGATCGAAACACCTTCCTGACCCCTTGGTGCAATGGATATAAAAGAAAGTCTCTGGAGGCGTTGCCCAATAGCAAAGTCTGCAAAAAATACAGAAATCACCTGTCCCTAGAAATCATTTGTAACATTTTTTAAAGCTTGTTGCTTAAAATACAGCAGGCTAACAAAGTCCTTTCAGGAAAAACACGGTAATGTAAATCACCTTCTGCTTCCAGAGGCTTGTCTTCTCATACAGCAGGATTCTTAATTCCCTCCTTACAGCCACGGAATAACTTTCTAATGAGAATTCTGGCAGGACTTTAGAAGGTCATGAGCCTCAAACTATTTCTTGTTGACTACAGACATGTTGCTCAAAGAAAAGTAACACATTCTCCACTGTGATCACAGTCCCTTCTAAGGAAACGATTGAGAACATGATGGAATCCTAAAATATTTAACAAGGATGTATTTTAGAAGCTGCTGCTGACAACTTTACTATTTCTGTGAGTATGTTTTACAGCATGACTTCCTTCCAATTTTGAAATATTACTACCTTATTTGGGAATACTGAGATCAAAATCTTACACAGGAGAAAAGCTCCTAAACTGTACAGAATGGAATGTAGGTAAATGCTGAATATTCTTTCTTTACCTGCTATGTGAATTTTAATTTACGGCATGATGACAGAAGTGAAAGCTTCAACAGGCTGAAGAACATCAGTATGAGTTACTGCAACACTAAATCGGGAAAAAAGCCCTCAAAAACCTGTGCTTTACCAGCATAATGGCAGTGCAGAGAAATACACTCCTGCCAACACCTATGTTAGGCCAGTATTCACTAACTGATATCAATATTCACAAAAACCCCAAAACTGCATACTCAACAGAGCAGCTCTATCTCAGTATTGTTATTTTTTTCATCCTCTAATTTGGTTCTATACAAGAAGTTGAACAAGTCATCTCTCATATTTCTGCAGATAAGCAGATATAAAATGTCTCTGAAAACTACCAACAAGCTCAAGGACATTGGCAGTGGCCATATTAACTAGAAACATGAGCATGTGTCTGAAACCAAACAGCGATCTGACATTTCTTTGATTACTTTTATGTCCAACTCTCACATCCCTGGTCACATTCAGTAATAAGGTGGTCTAGAAAATTCTCAGCTCCTGATAGTCGTGTCCAAAAAATGATGCTATTTAATCTACACTTTAGAACACCTCCAGAGTAAGGACTCCTTCCTCTGTCAACATACTGGGGTCCATTTCCTTTCAGTACTATGTAAAAATATAAATATTTACTAAAAATAGTTCAGCATGAAGATGAGTCACATCATCATGTCCTTGGAGACAAATTAAAAGTGGAGTCATTCTTATCAAGTGTTACAATAACCATCTAATGATCAAAACAAATAGAATTACACCTTGAGTAAGTACTATTTAACGCAAGTACAGCTGAATCGTACCTGAAGTTTTAAAAGGTTCCATTGTGTGCAGAAAGAATTTCATTACTTACAACAGGTTACACATGACAACAAGGCTTGAAATACTGGTTCTCACTTTTGGAAGGAAGTTAGAACGTGTGTGGGACACGGACTTAATGAAATTTTGCCAAAGAATCCACTTATCCCCACTCATTTGCTGCATATCATGAATGGGAAAAATTGGCTAGAGTAGGTACTGCTCCCTTTGGGAAGGAGACTAAGCAAAGACCAGTTTGGGGGAGAAATTTTTTGACCTTGGCTCACACAAGTCCATAGGACTGTGAGCCTGGTATTTCATGTGTAAGGCTGGTGAATAAAAATGCCAGCAGAAATACCCCAAACCATAAACCTCTCCAGTTAATACCAAATGCCCCCAAAGAATGGTTAGAACGTGTCTATTGGAGGCAAAGAGTGGCAGAAACTGGACACTTCCCTTAAAGGATCAACTTTAACCCTCAGATTAACCACAATAAGACCAAACAGTATTTTCTGGGAACCACGAGGGCAGATACAGAATAATGTTAAGCAGTCACTCTGCTTTTTACTTCTGCCCAAGCCCAGAAGGCAAATGTTTCTCTCTCTCTTTTTAATAACTCAGTGGGACAAATCTGATATTTAATGAGTAACATTTTGATTTCCAAGTGAATTTTCAGAAGACTATGTGGAATTTGTAGTGCCTCAATTTCAGATACTTAAAATCAGCAACCACCTTTAAAAAAAAATTTTGTTCTTTGCAGGAACATTGCTCACAATATTTAATGAACAAATCACTGATACCTTAGGAATACATTCCTACACAAAAATCTAATTTAAGAATTCTGCATTAAGACCTCTTAATGAGCCTAGGCATAACTGAGGGTCCAAAAGGCCAGCATGCTTTCCATGAGCTCCTCTATCACAACTGCCAAGATGACTAAAAAAAATTCATAATGAATTTCCAAGAGCATTCCACAATACATGAAACAAAATTCTTTTTTTTAAATTAGTTTCTTCAAATTGATCAGCATTTCCTTATTTGGAAGGGATATGAAATATTGACATGGGGTTCAAAAGATATATGAGTGTTTTCTTTGATATATTCTAATTTTCAGAATGCTTCAAACAAAAAATAGCAAAAAACCATCAGGGGAACAACCAAAAAACAATAGTCAGGATTTTTTACTGTATTGCACTTTTTGTTTTAAAAAGTTGTAAACAAGTTTAAGAACTTTTTCTTTATACAATCCCTACTATAAAAGACTTTTAAAATCATCAGTGAAAAAGAAAATTGTCAAGATCCAATTACACTGCTGTAAGCTCTGTATGACAAGTTGTTCTTGTTGTTTCTCTAGATCAATATTCTGTCATTATTCGTGTCAGAAAACTTTTCAGATGCTTCAGTTTGAAGGAAGATTCAGAATAAAGAGAAAAAGATGTTTATACATTAGGCCAGCCACTAAGGCTGTGGGCTGTGTGCTCATTAGCTTCAAAGCAGCTGAGATTTGTTACAAGAAAGTCCTGCACCACAATAACAGAGTATTTAGAATAAAACTGGCTGAAACCCATTTTCACGCCAATGTGTGCTCACTGACTGTGCTTTTGTATCCATTTACATTTGAACACCTGTTCTGATGACTAAGCAAAGTCCCATAGAAGCTGTCTTATTAAATAAAAGCAGTTCCAGCAATTCTAATTAAGAGCATTTGTTATTCTACAGAGATGCAATTTACAGTAGGAGCCATAAAACAAATCATGATAAAAGCCAGGATAATGTTCCTCTACCAACTCAACTTGATAGATATCATACACACGAGTTAATGTTTAAACTCCTCCTCCAGCAGGAATAGCCATACTCCTGCTTTAGCTGTTTCCATGCAAGGAAAAAAGCCAAAGGTAAGCTTCTGAAAATGGCCAGTCCAGGTGCAGAATTTTCTTGGCTCAACTCTTGCAACAATACCTGTACTGCTGCCTACAAAACAACGAGTAGAGCAGTTAAGCAAAGTTAAATGTGCATACTTGAGCATTAACATTACAAATCTGGGGGCTTGCTTGAGAAACTGGTTAACACA
Source organism: Cnemophilus loriae (assembly GCA_013397755.1). Classification (NCBI taxonomy): domain Eukaryota; kingdom Metazoa; phylum Chordata; class Aves; order Passeriformes; family Corvidae; genus Cnemophilus; species Cnemophilus loriae. Next base: position 243,447 of record VZTF01006884.1, on the reverse strand, counting down.
ATGCTGAAGAGAATTCCCAGATGAGTAGCACCTTTTGCTGACCATCTCTCCTCTAAATTTAAATTAATACAGTGAATAAAACCAGTTATCCTTAACTGCAACTTAACAAAATAATCTGAATCAATAAATGGTGAACAAAAAATAAACTTGCAATTGAATATAGATGATATTATTCCTAAATTAGTAATATAGCTATCAAAATACATGTCTACCTCACAATTCGACATAAATGTACCTTTTCCACCAAATTCCTGATTTGGTCATATGTTCTACTCATTTGACTACAATCCAAACATTTTATACAAGTGGAAGCACAAAAGTAGCTCAGAAAAATCTAAGGGATAGTAAGCAGATCAAGTCAAAGATTTCTGCTGATCTGGGCTAGGCCAAAAATGGACAATGAGATTTTGAAATATAAAAGTAATGCTGCTACTAGAAAACAAAATAGGTGACCTATTTTTGATAAAAATAATATAGAGTTCTTAAGCAATTAGTAAACGTAATAACACTTCAAGAGCAAAGAGTCATCTGTAACAACGTAACATTTGAAAACTGCATCTAAAGCAACTCCCCTGACATAATTAATACGGGCCTGCTTCCTAGATTAGTACATCCACAAGGGAAGTTTTCTTTATATGGAGCTCTGATTACAAGATTGCAGAAAAGCTAACGAGTTCCCAGGGCATGTGACTTTGGCATTCATTGTCTTCGTCTTCTAACCCCCCACAAGGCAAACTTCTACAGAGTAACTACTGAAGGAGAAATGCAAAGTAATTCAGGCCAGAATATATTTAAATATCTTTGATTTACCATGTCACTAGATAAAGCAATTTTAATCATAAATCCCTGAGAGTCTTCAAAAAATACCTAGATGATGCTCCTGCAATTTCTTAGCAATTCATTTTAAAACATACAGAAACACTAAGCTCAGAGTGTCCCAAAATGTGGCTTTTCAAGTGCATTTAGAAATCAGAAAAGGATTCTGTCCCATAACAAGAAACATGCATGTGTCGTGCATAACATTTTTTCTAGGTTAGCAACATATCCTCTTTCTCTTAGATTAACTATTATTAATAGTTGGCACTTGTTCACAGCTTCCTAATCAGAAGCTTTGTAATGCCTGAAAGCCTATAAGGTCCTACATGGAATTATTGTTTCTGTTTAAGATATAAAAGTGTTTTCTCCCATAACCATGTGTTGGGACCAGAGTTGGGAGATTCTTATTTTCAGGCATGAACACACCAAGAGACTCATGTTTCTTATTCTCCCAGTACATGTTAAAAAAAATCCATTCCAAAATATTACATAATTAAAAGTTATTGCAGAAGGATTTACAGCTTTATACATCTTTGTGACCTGTGCTACTACATATTTCCATTGACCAGAAGCTGAAAGTCTTCCTGGAAAATCAGGTCTTTGCCAATGAGCCAGATCAGTTTGGACTCATGTGAAAAATATTCTTTCAATTTTACAGTAGCCTGTGATTAAACCAGGATTATATAATTGCAGTCCTGGTGACAGGCTTGCAAAACCATAAACAAACAAAAACCCAAACAACAACAGCAACACAACAAACAAAAAACCCAGTTAAAACAGTACATCCCATTGAGAGCAATGCAAACTGCTGCAACAGCCGCTGTCTTTGAACTGCCCAAACTTCCCTAAAAAATGCTTATATGCCATGTAGAAATGCAATCATTTCCTTACTACTATTTTTTTTTTAATCACAGGCTTCTTTTTTCTTCTAAGTTCTTCCTAATTCCTTCTTTGGACCTCTATCTCAGCCACGGCCTTAACTGAGCTGATAGACCTGGCCAAAATAGAAAATAAAGAGGGATCACTTGCTTTTCAAGTAACAATGATGAATCATTTGGGTTTTTTTAATTCATAGCTTTATGTAAGAAAATAATGTCAGAAGATTTGGGAAAATATAAAGTTGTAACACTTTCATATACAAGTTTAGTGTCTTACAGAAGGCAACTCCAGTTTTGCAGGGGTTTGATCTCACATGAGGTGCAGTTCACCTCCTTAAAAAGTTAGCCTGACCAAAAAGTTAAAGAAGAAAAAAATTAAAATTCCAGAAAAAAAGTGTTCTGCCAGTGAATCACCATGCCAGGCTGCTGTGACACTCTTTCCGCTCTAATCAACTTGACTTTCAATGTGATTTCTGTAATTGTACAGAACTTTATAGGTGGAGTCTGTACCAAGTACTCAAAGCCACCACCTCCCAGCTCCTGAGAAGATGCAGAATGTGAGAATGCATAAACCACAGCCGTTTGAACATTAATATCTTTGTATGCAGTCAGCAAAAATTGTATGGATCACATTACTTGAACACAAGTTATTCAAGATGATTCATTCCTTCTTCTGATGCAGAAATTCCAATAGCAGACTTCTAAATATAGGTACCCAGTAGCTTCCAAGTCATTTTGGAATACAAAAAAAATTGAATTAAAATTGAACTAGAGCTACTGACATAAACAGGCCTAGCATATTTATTTGGCAATAATCACAGTTTTAGTTATAATCCATGTTTATTGATCTGCACCTTTATTCCAGTTGAACAAAACAGTTACTTGGTTTGTTTTTCATTTAAAATGTAAATAGGTATTTTAAAAATCCTAAAGGATAATGCTGATTAATGGCATTCTTGAAAAATAAGAAACATTGATCTATTGGGTTATACTAGAAAAATGAAAGTTATTTCACAATTCTTCAGCAATATAAAGCAGGTTCAATGAGTGTACTGACGAACTTTCCACCAGTCTTAAAACATTTCAGTATTTTTACCCCCAATTACTGCAATAGTACGGAAATGTTCTATGGAGGGGAATTATATCCCTGGTAAGGTCATAGAAGACAAATTAGAGAACTGTGTTAATAAACATTATGGACTATATTTTTATTCAAACTGTGAAATTTTTCCAGTTTTAATTTTTTCAGTACTCATTCAGTCTGCAGTCACGCACACCACACACATGTGCATACACACACAGATTTCCTCTTTCTTCATGCAAATTTTCAGTTTCCACATTTTTGTGCTCTTGCTTAATCTGGCGCAGTAAGAAGGGCTTTCATTAGTGATCAATTCTGCCACTATTCTTGCTAGAGAAGAGACATTACTTTTGAGAATGGACTTAGGAAGCATTCTCTTCCCAAGCTTATATTCTTCTTTTACTCTCTGCAACACCGAAACAAGACTGAGTTCAGACAAGAACCACTCCCAGCCAAGGAGTCGCTGGATAAGGAACAGGGCTAAATAATCTACCTGCTTGAAGAAAGAAATCCTGTAACCTCATTTCTTTTGTGAGACTTTACATACAGTGCAGCCCTTACACTGTGTGTGTACAACACATTTCATAAGGACAAAACCACAGTATTTGATCCTGCAAATAATCATGAGGGCAGTCAACAGATGAGAGGACAACTCTTATTTTGTCTTGGGTGTAGTTCTTCTGCTCCATGTGTACATCCAAGCCTCTGACCACATTAAGAAGTAAACAGAACCTGATAAATGAAACACAACTGCACATAAGAACCCTATTTTATTTCTTATCTTAATTTCTTGTACTCTGACTTTTGTTAGAGAACTGAAAATTAATCCCATGTGAGAAGCAAACACCAAAATTGCTGTTTTCTGTCATTTTATGTGCATTTTAGTTTCTTTATAAGACAAAGAATCTGAATATCACATTAAAAAACTGTGACTGTTCACAATTTTAATTTAGAAATCTATTACAGCAACACTGGGAAGCTATAGAGTTATTCAAAAAGAACACTGAAGCTTTGAAATTAACTCTATATTCAAGTAAGGAATCTGAGATCATCTAAGATTCAACTGTTCTATTAATCTCTGGATTTCTCTGGAGAAAACCAAGATTATTGCCTTAAAACTATCAGGACAGATACCTGCACCGTATGTTAGCCATCAACTATGCAATGATTTCCTGGGTACTCTAAAACCTGTATTGAAAGTGGGAACAGGTAGGCTGAATGTGTCAGATTTCACTGTATTAGCAGTTTGTTCCCAGTTAATATTTAAATAGTTAACTAGGAAGTTTTAATCATTGCATTTGCACTGCTGTGGTAGAAACTATTTCCCCCAGAGAGCCCTAACAGATCACAGTTAGAGCCCTAAAAGGCCACAAAGATATACCTGCAAATCTGAGGAAACAGGACAAAGATAAAGAGCAAAAAATAGGATTATGTTCTGCAAGCTACACTTGCTGAGGGTCATTCTCTAATCAACCTCCACACGCAGACACTCCTGTATTACCACAGCATCAGTGTGTCAGTATAAAGCACTGCTCCTTTCTTCCTCCCTGGAGTTACCTGTCCCCAGAGGCGCTGACCCAAAAACATGTCAAGTGTTACCACCTGCCAAGTCCCGCAGCACACCTAGGAGCAGCAGCTACGACCTCACTGTACTGGTTCTAAACTTTTCTTTGCAGTTCACATACAGGCACTGCATTTCTAATGTATAACTCTGAGTAGAAAAAGAATTTACGTAACAAACATGGTAGAATGTTGTACATTTGTAAACTCAGTAACTACTGCAAGCGTTCATAAGCATGTGCCCCTCAAAGCATGCACCCCTCTCACCAGTTCCAAATGGTTTATGATAAACGAGAGTTTTGGGAAAGCATCTGCTGCCAAAGTAACTTACACAGTTCCTCACAATCACCTCTTTGGAGGAACATCTTGGAAGCTGCACAGGTTTGCAACCACAAAAAACTTTTAAAATTACTCTTATGATTGCAATCCATTCTCATATACCAGCTTTTCAGGATTACTTTGACTTCCATGTCACATCACAAAGATGATTATCTCCCTTTAAACACAGTATTGCCAGTGACAGGGCACAGGCTCCATACTCAGTGTGCTGGGTCTAGACCAAGGCTTGTCTCCATCACCTGATGTTTCCTTTCACTTGGTTTAGCTCTAACAATTCTTTCTAACAGCAGATAGCCATGCCTGGTTTGGAGTGGGGCAAACCAACTTGAGGGTAATGGAGAGCAAAGAACGTAACTTATGTCAGAATGCAGTGTATATGTGGCAGTCTTATACAACTTGCAGACCACTGAAGAAAGAGCAAGATTCTAAAGGTACAAGCAAACTTGTAAAAATGATCCCCAGGCAGATCCTAGAATGAGAAAGAAGCCATCCAACAGCTCCTGGGTCACACATGCAATACCATATAAGCCTGAGCTCTGCAGTCTCGGGGAAGAACTGCCCCTGCCTTGCCAGTCAGCAAAAGTTTCAGCAGCATGAACACACAGGCAGGTGCCCAAAGCCTGACATCCCCAGCACCTCAGTATCCACGTTTCAAATGTAAAAAAATATTTACCTAGCACAGAGGGGCATGAAGAGTAATCAATGAGATCCAATTATAAAACCTTTTTAAAAGATCCTTGGTAACACATTCCAACTCTGCACACCTTGCTTACACATGTAAGACGAAGCCCATGCTGTGTGGGCACACACCTCCGTTCTCCAGGCACTGCTGCAGCACACCAGCGAAACCTACAGCTCTCCATGGGGGGGAAGAGGTTGCTGTGGCCAGATCAGCTTGCAGGACCACAAATAAAATTTTGGTAGCATTTCAGAGAGGCTGATGCTTTGCTTCCTAATGAAGAGCACTTATATGAAGTTTGAAAAGAAAATGTGCTTAAGATGCATTACTGATCAGAGAGTACCAAACTGGAGGTGCTTTTGATTAACAAAACCACTGTAACAAGAAACATTACTGCTACTACACCATTTAGAAGCAAGATCTGACAAGAAACAGATTATTACACAACAACTTAAGGTCATATGTGCCTCCTGTAATTACAAATTAGCATTTTAATTAAACACGAAACTCATGTCCTATTTTTTCCTAAACCTGTTTAATTAGATACGCCATAACAATGAAAAGGCTCTTCCGGTTTACTATTAAATCACTTAGAATTTTGTTAGGCCAAAGCAGAGACTAGTGACAATTTCACATTGGGAAGGAGAATTTAGTTTCTCATGCTTTTCATAAAAGATACAAAGCACATTCATGTCTGCTACAGTATTTCTAGCAATGCTTTCACTGGTGCAGGAATATCTTTTAGGTTTCCTTTCCTCCAGAAGCATCAGCAAAATGAGACCAGCAAAGGACACTTCTGCTGCGTGATTTGCTTTGGCCACAGCTTTGCTGCCTCAGCAAAATGTCACTAAAACAATACAATAACAGCAACTGTTGATCACATCCCCTTCGTGCTGCACACAAGGCTGTACTCAGACTGCCCACGTTATACCTCAGTTTCTTGTCATCCTTAGTAGCTCTCTGATGCCATCTAAGCCCTCCCAACTGCTCCTCTGCAATACCCAATGCTGTCACCTTTGTGATATAATCTTTGTGAGCACAGATCTCTATTCCCAAGACTCAAGCTTCAGAAGATACGTTACAAGGATGAGAAAGTTATCCTGATGATCAAAGACATCCAACTCACCAGAAGTGTGCCTGACAGCACCTTTTATATTTTATGATCAGACTGGAATACTAGGAGCTCTCAGATCTCTGAGAGGGTAGTGAAACCAGTGTGCAAATTCACCTAAGGAAACTACAAACAGCAGTTTTTTATAATCAGACACATCAGTGATAGTGGTGGCAAACACAGCTCGCAAAACACGTTAGAGACAGAAAAGCTTTCCCCTGCTCTTTGCTAAGTATACAGGAGATCATAATACCATTACTGACCTCGACCTCTGACAATGTCAACAGAGAGCAGATGCTCTGTTACTGGCAGAGCACGCTGCTCTTTGAGGTAACTGCAGCTTGACACAACATGCTTTAAATGACATCCACACTTGTCACATGGAAGCATGTGGATTGTTAGAGGCATTTGTCAGCTTACCTTTAAAAATACCAAAATAGAGAAGCTGCTCCTAACTGAAAACTGCGTGTTTAATAATGCAGCAATAAACAAAATAAAAATAAACCCCAAAGAGTAGACTTGAGCTCACTTCATTGCATGTATGCATCAAGAATTTTTCACTACAGGATAAGTTAAATTCAATAATTAAATCATCAGTGAGCACTGGGTCTTGGGGGGGGGAGGGGGAAGAAAAAAAGCACTATTTTTCAGCTGCTATGTTTGGTTTTTTTCTCCCTAAGCCAGGACTAAATTCAGATATAATTCTAGAACTGCAGAATTATAGTCACAATCAGTATAACTAAAATAAGAACTTGGCAACATGTCTCTTCATGCCTTGTATGGCATTAAAGGTACCATCTGTGCGCTTAACAAATTGATAATAATGTCTCGTTACCAAATGTTGCATGCTCATGTATGTATTAAGGCTTCTACTCTGCAAATGCATTGAAGCATAAAAAGAGACATTAATTCTGAATTACCTGAACTAGTACGATTAACATTTTGGCCATGTGCTAATGTAAGTACCATTTATCCACAAAACAAACAGTCCACAGAGCACAAAACAAAAACAAACAAGAAAACCCAGGTTTCCATTCCCAGGATTTTAGTTCTTTTTCTTCACTCATTCTGAAATTGCATCACTCCACAACTGAAAGACCAGCATTCAAATGCTAATGTCAATTTATTGGAAGACTATAGATTACAATCCGTCATGGGAAATTTCATGCAAGTCCCTTGCTCAAGTACTTCTGCCCGCTTTGGTCCAGTCCCTGCTGCTGTGTGGTAATAAAGCTCTCAACCTCACTCTCCTCCCACACTTCCAGCAAAAGGAGGTAGATTCTGGTTGCAGAATCCCTCACAGAGGGGAAGAGTTGTCCAGACTCTGTGTCACACTTGGAAATGAAACTGTGGGCAAACATCTGGATCTGGCTGTAGAGCAGAAAGGAGAACCCCATTTAGTCCATTTTTAGCTGTTCGTCACTGCTTAGTTTAGGGGGAAAAAAAGTGAGGCTTATTATTAAAACTATTTCAGTGAACTCACTTTGAAACATGAGGGTAGGGAAGAACCACAGTGACAGTTTGGCTGGCCGATAGGAGAACAAGTTCCCTCTGGCAGTAGAGACAAGAGCTAATGATGAATGATGAATCTGGTTTCTAATAAAATTCAATAGATTTGTGAAACTACTTATAACATTTCATATGTATAATTAAACTTGACTTCAAATTTGAACATCAACAAAAACCCAAACAACAACAGCCTCCACGAGTTTGTACAAAAGACATTTATCCATACCTTTGCCAATGGATTCTACATTTCAAGCTAAAGGTCATGTTACATTTTAGAAGTGTTTGGATTTAAGAAAAAAAAAGTAAGACCTTCCATAAGACAGGTCTTCTGAATATGCAGTTATAAATGCTTTATGTAATACTTGAATTTATAATATTCACGATGCAAATAAGTTCTAACCTTTTCACCAATTCTGAATGTTTCGAAAATGCTTAGAGTTTTCCAAAATGTAATAGTTTTTTTTCTTTCTGTATTTTGTCCTCAGCCCCAGAAAAACAATTGAGTCAAGATATGGTCATTTAGCTTGCCAAAATCAAAACTGGAAGCCAGGAATTGAATAACTATTTCACACTGCTAATCAAAATCCTTTTCCACTTCCCTGGTTTCTCAGCTATGAAACTCTTCAGATTGCATTCCTGAATCATCCGTGTAAGGAAACTTTATTGATATAATATCCATTTACTCTCCTGAAGGGTAACTCCCCCCTCCTTACTGTTAAAGTAACCTCACACCAACCAATGAAGTCAGAAGATTCACTGCACTGTCACCATAAATGCTTAATAGCTCAAATGTGATATTTATACAAAGTAACCCAACTCCATGCTGGCACATCTGGACATTTTAAATTGAATTGCAATGGTTAATAAAGCCAACACCAACAAAGACTTCGTTCAGACAAGAGGAAAATATTTTTGTATGTGGATACCTCAGGAATAAATTCCTAGTTTATATGACTACAAATGGAATCAATCCAGGTCTTAACTTCAAAAGAAACAACCTCTTGTCATATCAAAGTAACAAAGTTTATATAAGAACATAGTTATTTCCCACTACATGCCATGTTCCTGATTAATACTTAAATGCCATCAATATTAAGATCTCTGCTGTGCCTTTCAACACTACTCATTAAAAACATTTTCATTTCAACAGCATCGTGAACTGGGACATTGCCCAGGAACTGAACCAAATATCCAAGTTTATTAAATACTTGACTTACAAACCCAAGAATATTAAACACAATTCTCACCAAATATCCAGGGAAAAATTTAGCTTTAGTAAGAATGTTAGGTTGGAAGCAATACATTCAGTCTGCTCTGAATTCATTCACAAATAACTGTGTCAGCCTCACCTCTATCACCCTGAAATTCCTCATTTTCCATTTAGAGGCCCCCACCTCTGATCTGTAAGGAAACCTAATGTGGATCCTTTTTAATGTCCTTGAGACTATGCACATCCAATTCCCTGTCTGTATGGGCAGCAGAGTTCTCCTGCTGGTCCTTCTTAATCCCAACCTCCAAACACTTTAAGTGTCACTCTTCAAAGACACAAAAGACACTCCCATTCTTACATCTTTGTTGTATTAGCAAGAGAACTGCTTTTGCAGGCAAATAATCATTACTAGTTTCAAGTTCTAGGAGAGAAGTACCATAATTTATATAAATATCACCAAGCAGGAAGAAATCAAATATCAGACAGTAGTTAGAAAATGCCAGTGAGTGAAACAAAAACTGGGACCCCCAACTCACATGCACACAAATCCACTTTACGTGGCACAGTTCAACACCTGAAATCTACAATTACATGATCTTGAAATCCTAAAAGTCCAAAAGCAAATTCAACAGTATAATCAGAAAGCACTTACTCCTGGGGTCTGGCAACATTCTTAATAAAAGACAGATAAAATGATACAAAACCATTCCTGTGCACTGTCTCCACTGTCAGTCAATAATTCATATTTCGATATCTTTCTATCCCCCCTTACCCTAACAGCAGGTTCAGGTATTGAAACCCACTGAAAACATGCATGTGATTGACACTTCAGCTGTTGAAAGGTGATGAACAATATCCTTATCACAGCTGGATATCTGAAATCAGCTTGCAAATTGACAACTATACCACTACGACAGAAATTAATATTTCAAATATGCATTTACTAGTGACTTTTTAAACCCCCAATCATATAATTTTAGAATAGACTACAACATAAAAGCACTTGCTTTATGAACTTCTAGGCATAAGCTCCCCTTTGCAAATTGCTAAACCTGAATTCAACATATTATTGCCCTAATTTACTGTATGTAGTCATTGTTTAAAATATGAAAAATAAATTATATCACAACACGTTTTTGACTAAGAATTTTCCATAAAGCAACTGAAGTAGCAGTTCACTGTGACACTATTGTTGATTAAAGGTGGTATCAAGAATCTAGTTTTAGAAAAAGACTCAAAGAGAGAATCACAGAACACACATAAGCATCTTGACTTTGCATAACCTGGCCTTTAATGGATTTGACACCACAAAAAAAAGACATTGGGCTATAGAAACCTGCCATTGCTTTACAAGCTATCCAGGAATTCTTCATATGGTCCAAAGTTCTGACCCAAACTAAAATTTTGAAAGTGTTCTGGTCCAAAGAAAAAAGCTTCCAGACTATAATTTCAGATAAATGAATTCTGTATTCACCATAGGGTTTAGTGCATATGACCTTAATACTAGTTCCACACAAAGCATCCATGCAGGACTTGGCTATTTCCTTCCCCCTCTGCACCCCAGACAAAACTGGGTTCATGCACAGAGTTTGAGTCCAAGCTCACTTTGCAAAATAAGGGATAAAGTGACATTATGGTAGCTGAGAATACTGCTAAAAATCTGCTGCCTTATTCTTCCAGAGGTAGTCAGCAGACTTACAACAGATAGCTAACCCTAATGAGACACACTAAATCTTCTACACTTTTATGGAAGGACAGGCAACAAAGCAGGACTTTTCCTCAGCATGAAAGAGCCCTCTCTTTAATGATTTTTGAAGTATTTGTCATCAGTAAAAGCAACCCAGAGTGTGCCTTTCCCAGCCCTTGTCTCCATCTGAAGATAAAAAAGAGAGGTACAACTGACTGATGAGCTAAATGAAAAGGCTCTTCTCACAAGTACACAAACTATTACAGACATCAGCCTTCAGCACAGAATAACTTTCTACCTCAAAAAAAAAAGAGGACGAGTTGTACTATAAAAAAATTATGCTATCAACTTCAAAAGTTGCACTAACCTGCATTTTGGAGGCTGACAGAAAACATAAAAATATGGAATAGAAATATAAAAGTACTATCAAACACACTAATTTATATGACTGAAAAATGGTGTCTGACTTCCAGAATGTATTTCCTCATTTTCCTGCACCTCCACAGAGTCACAGAATGGTTTGTGTTGGAAGGGGCCTTTAAGACCGTCTAGTTCCAAACTGTCTGCCATAGTTTCACCATTTCTGGTCAAGATGAGATCCCATCGTTAACAGTCCATCCTGCTGTAAAGATTATTGGTGGTTATTTTGCAAAATGTTTATTTACCTCAGCAAGCACCATCATCATTGTAGGCTGCCAGCACAAATGCAGCAGGTGTCTAGAGTTCCCTTAGCCCCATTTAACAGCTGGGCCCAATCTTCTTATCCACAACAGGAGGACATGAGATGGTGCTGAAGGAGAACACCACACTATCAGGCTCCCAGCTGCCTTACCCATCTCCAAGTCGAAGCCTGTTACTCCTGTAGGACAGGAAAACCATGACCAGCTGCTGCCAACCTGCCCCGTGGGGAGATCATTTTGGGGGCTTTCCTAGAGAAACCCCCAACAGAGCAACTGAAACACGTAGACATGCTGCACTGAAACCTCCTTTTAAACTGTGGCATGCCAATATTATTTTACCAAAGTCCTGCACCCTCACAGTGTGGGCACAGCAAACAGACCCACTGAGCTCCCCGACCCCTGTCTGGCCTCCTAAGAGATGCACATTTAGAAACAAGTAAATGCACAGAGAGAGCCACAAACCTCAGCTGAGAAAATCTGTGACAGATGCTCCTCACTGAGCCTCCTGACCTTAGACAAGCAATGTAGCTGCTGGTGAGACAGCTCCTTACTTAGGAATCTGCACCACTTGGAGACAGAGTCTCCTTTGGGAACTTGTAGAAGTTCTTATCAGTGATCCAAAAGCATCTAATGGAAAAAGAAATTCCTGTAACATAGTTTCATCTTTACTGTACTGATTACTACATACTTCAGTTCAGCAGCAGCTAAAGAGAGCTCTTTTCAAGGAAGTAGAATAATCTCCCACTTAAATTTTGAGTTACATTAAACAATTAAGGCAAGGGAAAAAGCATGGAGGTGTGCACCAACTGCCAAAAAAAATCCCACGGTTTTAGCTCCTAGAGTTTGGAAGACTTTGAAGTTAACAATTTTACAGAGGCATGCTCTCAGATGACTGTATTCCTTGCTTGTTATCCAGCTTCTCTGCTTTACTGTAGCTGCCTTTCTCAATCAGTGAGAAGAACTGAAATGTTCTGCATAACAGAGAAATCTCAGAAGAAATAAATATGCAGTCCACCCCTTCTCAGCATCTCGGAGAGTTGAAGGCTAACATAACTGCTGGACAAGCCAGGAGAAGAGTTTGAGTGGAATCATCTGTATTCACCAAGAGAGCAATGCCTCTTTTCATATCTTGGCTGGATATTTATTAAAACCAACACAAGACTGAAGACAGACAACATTTGGCCCAAAGGCCAATAGAAGGCCCTGATAATGAAGGTTGCTCCTCAGAAGAATTTCCACTCCTCTTTACTGAAGTGCCTTTAGTAGCAAATGTAGCATCATAATAATGAAAAACATGCCTGAACATGAACCCAAACCTCTTCTGATGAATGATTATAAAGATTCCATCACTGTGCACCTCATAAAGAGACTTCAGTCAATCCCACTGGAAAACAGAAAAGTGATGTTATTGCCATCATCATCTCTTACAGGACTGGGGAACAAACAGCTTCATGAATCAGGGTTGAAGTACTGTCCCCTTCCTGCCTTCAAGACTTCTACAAAGACTTTTTTATTTTTTAGGAAATGAAGAGCAAGTAGTGCTTTCCAAACAAAACAAGCAAACATATTTTGGCACTATGCAATTCCAACTGATCTTGTTTTCTGCTGCTTAAGTACAATGTCTTATTTCCTCCTAGATACTTCCATGCTTACTTGACTAATTCACCATTCATCAGGTAATGCAGACAGTGTAACAGTTGACTTTGTTGCTGCTGCCTATTGGTGACCAATTTCAGTCCAACTGTGTTTTCCTCCTTCTTCAGCTGGAATCAGCTGCTTCTTTCAACACTAAGAATATGTTATTGATTTTTTGTATACACATATTTACTCAGTAATCTGGTAAAAGAAAATTATTTTCAAGAACACTACAAATCAGTAAATTAAGATACAAAATTAGATTAAAATCTTGGGACAAGAAAATAAAGCAAGAAATACTTCTTGTGTCCGCCACACATTTTGATTTGAGAAAGTTGTTTGGATATTCTATAGCTTATTTCATCACTGCCAGCTGCCTTCTTCACAAAAAACACCAGAAAACGTGAATAAGTTTATTGTGGTATGATACAGAATATGTTTCTATTTACTAACACATAAACTAGAAAGATATTTATAATACTGTGATACACTTTAATGAGAAATACTGCATGCAACAGTATACTTAGGAACAGTATTCTGAGCCAGCGTTATATGTAGGATATATATTGTGTTATCATTACCAATAACATACAGAAATTATATTTAAATATCTGGCGATAAGCTGATTTACCTAAAGTCATTACTAGAATCTGTCCGAGACTTACTGGCTTTAACTTCTACCGAAGAAATGACTCAGAAGTGCTACAGTGAAATGTTTCAATTAAAATGAGAAACTTGTGGCAGCATGACATCTGAAAGGCACAGCTGACGCAGCCTGAAATGATGTTGTAAGTTCCACATGCATATTCTGTTTACTTGTTGTACAAAAGCAGATATATTATTATCACAGCTGCTACACTTTCTCAAAATACACCTTTCTTCTCAACCCTTCCTCTACACAAGAAATACCACTACAATTCAGAATCTCAGCAACACAGAACATGAAATGTTGGAGGCTAGTTGTAGTATCCAAAAAGTAACTCTTAAATTGGAGGTGTAGCTGAGGGGGGAAGATGAGATTCATTTATCTCATTTGAGGGATCGACTTTGTTCTCGGATTCTGTTTAACATCTAACAAAGAAAACTCTGACTACTTTGAACTTGGAAGTTTATTTGCCAAAATAAACATTACAATAAACAGACAAAACACTATTGAATACAGTTTTTAAAAGGCATCTGCTAACAGAAAACATTCCATCAAAAATAGTATCTGTTCCTGAATAAATAGTATCTATCCAGTACACACTACATGAGACTAGCAATGCTTCACAGGCAGGAAAAAAGCCCAACAACATTCTGGTAAGCCAAATCACTACTTGGTAAATACTGGGTCAGACTCGATCTGATCTAATACTCCACTGTGGCACTGTGTACATGACAGCACCTCAGATCATCTTTCCAAGGAATCAAAGTGTCATTGTGTCATGATGTGTTCTGATTCAAAACCTTATTTCTGAACAATACCTTCGCAGAAATCACTGCATTCTTAAATTTTACTTCCTGACAGAAAAGAAGAAATATCTACTACAGTGACATAAAAGGATAAAATAGCTTGTTAAAGGAGAAATAGAAAGAGAAACGAAAAAATTGCTGGTGAGTTGGAGACTGCTCCACATCAGAAGGTTTTCTTAGGGGCAAGATGTTAGAATATTTGTCTCTGCTGAAGCATCTTTAGAATTAAAATGATAACAATTAAGCACAATGACCAGATTATGGTCTCTCAAAACATTTAACCAAAGTATGGTGTGAATTATTTAGTGTGATGTGAACTGTCTCATCTAAAACCACTGAACACAAAGGCCTCACCTCTCTCAAACTTCTTGAGCTGAGGATTACTGGATCCAGTACTGGGCATTTATTTTTTCCCCCTAGACATGTTTTACTGGCCAGTGTTAGAGCCAGGATTGAGGGGTTGATCCTACAGGATCAGTACAGCTGCCATAATTTGCTGTTCCTACACTAAGGAAAATCTTGATACAACAGGAGTTGCTTCTGGCATGCCCAAGTTAATTTTGGGCCACAGATAATTCTTGACATTTAGCTTCCAAATAATCACAGTGCTTAAGTTATTGATAAAAATAACCTTCTACATCTTTTCAGAGGTGTGAATGCTTTTCAAATTGACATAAAACCCATATATGCCGACTAGAAATCTACAGCTCAGAAAAAACACATTGCTCTATTTTAGGCATATATACACAGAGTATTGTAAAATAGAGAAAAAACCTGAGTGCTTTGCTTGCCCTCTCTGGAAGATCTGTGTCTGCCCAAGCTGAAAAGGTCTCCAATCACTATGCACAATTAGGACAGCAGAATACAGGCCAGATTTAGCCCTCCAAACAAAGAATTCCTAAGCATGTCTTTGATTTTTATTTTTTTCTTGCGATTTATTCAACAATGAAGGTCACTGCAAACCACAGCTTGTTACAGCTTATAAAAAACCACAGCTAGCAACTCGAAGCTGAAATAGGGGCCATTTTTCTTAACTCACGCAGAGCATGCTTGTATAGCTACAGCACTAAATTATCAAGTAATCATTGCCTGTGTTAGTGGAAAACAGAGCAGCACCCAGCTATTACTGAAGTTGTGGGAAACCGTTCACCAATTTTAACATCTTTCAAAGTGTTATTATTCTCGTCATCGAAATATCACTGCTTATAAAAATCTTCTAGCATGGGAAGAAAAACTGCATTAGGAAAAGCTTTAGAATAAAATGTGCCAGAATCCAACTATTTTGGTAGAGTGAAGATACATGCAACACATGGCTAACTTACAAATGAGGGAATCAATTCTCATAAATGTTTATCAACCTAGCAGCTACTGACAGAGTAAATTCCATGATGAAGTCATGACATTTATAAAAAAATTAATCCGCTCTGATTTTTGCCTCTGATTTTTTGACAAATTTGCTGTAACGTATACTTATTTATAGGTTTTCAAAGATGAGTGAATTCTTCAATCAATCATTTTCCGGGAACCACAGCCCTTTGTACTCAGCCTTTAGCCCTAGGAAAGGGTTAACTAGATGCTAGAAAAAGTATCCGTAATAGAGTTAATATTACATATGACAACATATTAACTTAGATAAGATGCTTCTGATTTGAATAGAGGTACAGCAGTTGAATTACTAAGCTAGGTACTTTGAAAGAAAGGTTCTATGTATGATATCCACACTCTAGGCTTGGCTTAAAAAAAAATCTACAATCCCTTGAGACTCTACATCCTACCCAGAGTTATAATAATTCTAACATTTAATTAATTACAGTCTGAAAGCTGAAAACTTCTCTGCTCCATGGGAGTCGAGTATTTTCATGTGATCATAAGACCACAGCAGTTTATCACTCATTAGCTAAGTCATTATATTTTTAGTATTCGTGGTTAACACCTTTTATCTGCAAGTAAAATGCATTCACTTAAAATATGAGCAGTGATGAAAAAGTGGTATGAAGATGATTCACCCTGCAATTGGGGTTGTCTCAGAGCACCTAGTCATTTCTAATCAAGTCAATACATGAAGAGAAATAGATATAAATCAATCTTTGTGTAAGGACACAATTTTAAGACAAAAAATTCAGTTTTGTCTTCTAGATAGAATAATAATGATAAGCCCTTCTAACTTCCCTTTCTAAGTCAAGATAAAGGCCTCTAGTTACCTCTTTTTAATTTTTAGAGAAATAAATATTCCACCACAAACTTAAGCTGGTATAGTAACATTCAAATCCAAGAATTCAACTTCAAGGATTTTCTTTCATTCCAGTAGGACTTTAATATGCACCATCCATGGCTGGAGCCACAGCAAGTAAAAGCGAGGCAGCATTTGCAGTTTTGCGAGTCTTTTCTAAAATACATGGTCAGAGCTTGGTAGGGAACATCCTGAACTGTCTCTGCGAACAGTAAACCATGGACTTGAAACTCACAGACT
The DNA here is from genome assembly GCA_013397755.1 of Cnemophilus loriae. NCBI lineage: Eukaryota > Metazoa > Chordata > Aves > Passeriformes > Corvidae > Cnemophilus > Cnemophilus loriae. Next base: position 226,340 of record VZTF01006884.1, on the reverse strand, counting down.
TTTTTACTCATAGTTACACCTCCAGAGTTTTAGAGGAGAAAGGATAGGATGTGCTGTTATACCCTAAGATTTCCCTCTTCTCTTCACGCACTGCAAAGGGGTTCCGAACTGTGCAGCGTGGGAACAGCCAGTGTTCCAGGGTCCCCCTGCTCAGCCTGCTGAGTGCTGACCCTGTGCTGGAGTGTCTGGCACCCTGAATGCTGCCTGTCAGCTGAGGAAATGCCTCCCTCAGACAAAGGTGAGCCCACATCTCTGCCCTTGCCCAGGAAACCGAAGTATCTCTATTATTAGTGACCTCTCTAATAGTTTAGCAAGGAGCAGGCATCAGCATTCTACTCTGTAATTACACAGGCTATAAGTGTGCACACAATGGCTGTGGAGAGACACCCAAATCCTTTAAGTTCATTGATAGCTGATGAGGTTACCTTTCAGTTCATATCACTCAAGATCTAGCTCTCAGAAGAACAGATCAGCTTCCCACTATTTATCAAGGTTAAAAAGTACATTATTACGTGAAAACATCAATTTAGGGCCTCCACTACCAGATTCCTTCCTCTGAATAATGAGAAAAAGTGGAAGGAAATGAATAAACAACTAAGTGGAAAACAGCCTGAGTACCTGGACCTCTGGCAGCTTAATTTGTCCTTCACACTTGCCAGGGACTTACTCTGAGATTACTGGCTAATAATAGGACAGGCCATCTATCTCAAACACAAACTCTTCAAAATTCCATACAGGAAACAAGAGTCTTATACAAAATACTTTTGTGTTTTGTGGGATAAAATGAACACATTCACTTGCATTTTAATAGTTTGAAGATTTAAGTAAGATTTCTGTGGGTTTACATTTTTTCTTCCACATTCTGCAAAAATGTCGTTTACACAGCTGGTTGAAAAATTTCACCATCTCTTCTAGAGACTAAATCCTCTTCACATGACAAATATTCATCTCACAAAAAAAAAAAAATTCTGAACTCCAAAAAACCCAAATCCAAAGATTGAATTACCCACATGTAAACTTTGTTCTTTAGTAGAGGTGAAATTTTTGACTAAGAACATTAGAAATTTTGCACTTCTGTAAAAGCAAATTCAGTGTCATTTCAGTACTTCATGGTTGTGAAACACAACAGCGAAGTATTTCACGATTTTAGTAGTACCTTACAAAGTCATATATCAAAGAATATAACATTACTATTTATTCACCATCCATGGAAGTGTTCAAGGACAGGCTGGATGGGGCTTTGAGCAACCTGATCTACTGCAAGGGGGCATTGTGACTAAAACATCTTTAAGGTCCCTTCCGACCTAAGCCAAGATTGTGATTCTATCTTTTTATTGCTAAGTAATGAAGTGTGGAATTCAAACTAACATTTCTGAAGATGGATCTTGCCATTCAAAAACACCTTCAGTGGTACCATTCCCACCAGTTGGACAGCTCCCATTATTTGTGAACTCTCAAAATATCATTCTCTCTTTCGCCATGTGCAATTTCTGCTGAATGGGATGTTGCCTGCCTTGCTTTCATTCACAGATCACCTGTTCAAGGAATCACTGAACTTCCCAACTGAATACTGAGGGGTGCTCTTGCCACTAATATAACAAATAGAGGCTTAACATTAGCATTTCCAGATACACATGAAACACCGTATGGAAGCTTACTGTATATTCTGAGACTTCTAACATTAACTCCCCCAAATTTCCTGTCCTACTGCTGTTTACCTAAATGTCACTGCTTTTGCTGTATCACTATGGGAACAGTGGCTGTTCCTTCTGTTCCTATATTGCCACTACCAATCACTTTTTCTTCGCCAAAATTTGCTGCCAAAACACTCCACGTACTCACATTTAAAATATAGCCTCTAACAACAAAATTCTCCAGAAAGCATTCACCAGAACATCAGCCAAACTATTTCCAGATAAAGACAAAGGAACAGTTTTAAGAGAACTCCCCAGATATCATTCCACTGTCTATACAAACCCTATTTACCATATCCGGATGCTTAACAGCCTCAAACTTACTTTTCCTTTTGACAGCCTTTTAAAGCAGAAAACTAAAATTCTAAAAATATAAATATCCTGTCCAAGAATACCAAGAAGTTCAGGGCAAACTAAAACATTCAATGCTCGTCCCTGAAGTTCTTGGCTAAAGTCTTACCTTTTCTCCTATGGCACCAAACTATGACTTTCTTAGCACACGTAGTTCAGTGCTCCTTTTAAAGAAAACAACCAGTTCTGTAAGCATGAAAATTAATAAAGCCTCATCCCTTCAGCAGGCCATTGCTTAAGTTTTGGGATGACAAGTGGCCTGCATGTGGGGGGAAAGAGGGAACACGAAGTTCCTCTCCCTGTTCTCAAAAATCATGTAAAAATAACTTGGAAATGTTTGTTTCTGCTTTGTTTGGTTGAAATAAGATGCTTTCAGAAGCTGAAGCTAAATCAGCAGCCCATGCATTTTTCATCCACACTGATCCACGCTCTCAGCCATGCAGTGCTTAGGGAAAACAGAGATGTGGGAAGCAGTCAATAGTCTTTACTACAGGAGACAAAGTCCTTTACGAAAGTCACAAGTCTAAGCCATGCTGACAGAACAGGTCTGTGCATGCTCAGTCTACCTGGGCTCAATCTGCATTAACTGTGGGTGTTAAGAGTGCAAAGCCTCCAGCGAGTTTCCGAGTTCAGGGTGAGGTCTTCTCACGGCATTAAGAATGCAGATGGCACACGTGCCCAGCTTAAGGTGGGCTTGCACCAACAGCCCCGTGACAACAAACACAGAACTGCAGCACTGGCCAGCTAAACAACATGGCCTTTGCCAAAGACATGTTTTAGTGACTTTCACTTCAATGGGATAGTTTCATTATATTTAAGAAAAAATGTAAAACACTTTAAGTACCATTCAACTTGGTACTAGGACAGAAAAAAGCTTTCTGGTCCACACTGTGCCTTGAGAATTAGAGCAGCTGAGGCACCTCAGCAGGAGGCAGAGCCAGTCATAGACTTTGTATCTGGAACTATTCATCTCCAGCTTTCAATCAGAGCACAAACTAGGAAGCATCATTTAATACCACGAGACTTGTAGGTACATTTCAATTAAACATTGTTCCTTTTTCTCACTGAATTTTTCACTTAGTTTTTCTGAAGTCAACATTGTCAAGAGATTTCGAGACCTTATTTTAATAAACATACAAGAGGTACATAATTTGGTAGGTTGTTTTCTTTCAGATTTTTCCTTTGCTATAGCAAGAAATAAATTATTTTAGTTACTTGAACTCAGAACTACTAAGTCTTTTTGTGACGAAAATAAGCATATAATCACTTAAATATCATTTCCTGATGAATAACTGGTTTATGCCACACATCATTAGCATGTGTTTTAAAGGATTCTGGATGAATACATGAAAAAAATAAGTAATGGCATCATAATAAATCCAACAGAGTGAAAACTGCACTAACAAAATGTCTGATAAACATAATACAGCTTTGGGGTATTTGCCACTGAGTTCCTTGGAAGGACTGCATTTGTCTGATTAGCTGAGCCGCAGAAGATGCCGTCTTGCTGGAGGCTGCTGCACTCTGCAGCCACCGTCAGCAACCCAGAAAAGTATAATTATCAAACTACTGAACCTGATTAACAAACACTTCTCATGCTCATATTCTTACATTGTAAAGAGATTTCCTTTGTGCTGAACAAATGTAAGCAGCTCTGTAGGCTCCTTTGTGCCACTGGGTCTCCCACAGCATTTTACTGAAATGCTGCCTGGTAGTTCGGCACAACATACATCAGCTGTCAGGTGCATTTAAATTCAACATACCACCTGGTTGGTATCACATGAGAAAAGGACAACTAAAACAACTGGGCAAATGAATCTTTGGGCTGAACTATTTCCCTCAAATATTTGATGTATCTTAATTGTTGGAAAATTCGCAACAAAAATAAATTTGAATACTAAATTCTGAGCTTCTGCAGGTTCTTCGTCTACTGTGATCCGTTCACCTTTACCAACCCACACAGACCACAGCTTGTATTATGTGATTTACCAAACTAACAAATAGCAAGATTCAGATCCTTAATAATGGCATCACCCAAAGGTATAATTCTACAACATTGCAAACTGGTAACAGCTCTCTACCCCCTTGAATAATGATCACTGTGAAAAAAATTATAACAGCAACGGAGTTAGACACTGCCCAAACTTCTAGCCATGCATCTAAACCAAAAATGTACTGGCACAATACCTTTTAATATTAAAGAATGGGGAAAAAAATCTTGATTCATAACTAATTAAATCCATGCAAATCAATCTGCCTATCATTTCAAAGTTTAATCAATCCCTACAAACATTGAAAAGTCAAATTATGTATCATGGTTGGATGTCCTGACTTCACTGAAAATCATTGAATTATGAGCATACATCTCAAATCTTTATTTAAAATTTGTTTCAAATGCTGAAGTCAAGCACCTACATTTCTGAGAATTACCACACTGTTTAATCAAGGTATTCTTCAAAAAATGGAACTCTAAAAGCCCTTTTCTTCATAAAAATAGCCATGAAAAAAATCACAAACAATTGTTAGCGGCTAATTGGTTTACCCAGTGAATTTTATACAAGCAGATACAACACTCATGGTCTCAGTCTCTCGTGAGGCGGGCAGTGGGGAGGGAAATACAATGATATTCAATTTGCAATTAATTAAATGAAAATGTTATCACAAATAATTACACAACAACCAAAAAAAAAGACAGCACTTCCATCCTAATTAATATTCTCCCACTATCACTATATATTCATTTAACCTTTCTTCGTGGCCCCGTTCTTCCAGATGGTCCTGCAAAAGAAAGGTTTTGGTGCATGACAGAAGGATAAACAAATCTGAGTTCTTGCAAAATGAATGGTAAACCAAATCACACATTCAATTAACCATGACTGAAAACAGTTTGTCATGAAAGCTCACCAGATTAGAAACTGCATTTCAGCTGATTTAACAGCTACATGAGTCTTTTGAAGTACTCAGGGACCAGCTTTCTCAAAGCACCCAGAACTACTCCAGTTCTGCTCAAATTAAGCAAGCCAGCCTTGACCAGCACTTTCAAAAGCCATGGATCCCAACTCTGTGGTATTGCAAGACTCCATGGAGCACTCACACCAACCATGTTAAAAACAAACATAGTTCTCAAAGCCTAATACACATCTGATGTGAGCATCTTTTTAAAAGAAAGTAAACACCCACAGGTTGCATAACCTAGAGTTTCATAGAACAGGTTTTATAGAGAAAATCCAAGTAATATATATGGCAATCTGTGTTTGGTGTGGCATTGATACATGGCAACATGGAAAGCCTCTCAATTCTATCGGGTTCATTCTTTGAGTAAAACTTTCAGAAACAACTTTCAGTGCATCCTTTAGCATGGCAGCTATTGTCGAGGAATAAAACCATAGCTAGTATTTTGTTAGATTTACATATTCAATATTGGAGTAAAGGAGTAATTCACATGCTTTACATAAAGTCAGTAAAATAGTTTTATCACCAGGAATTTTCATGGGGTTTTCCAGATTATTTCAAAATCAACTTTTATTCTATTCCAACAGTTTGCACATAAAGTACAAACTTCTCCCACTCACCTTAAATGCTCAATTTATAATGCAATTACAGCTATTTTAATAACAAATCTAACTGCTTTCCCCACTGACCACTCAACTGATACAGTCGCTAATGTGATTGTTCTGTGCTTTTAAATGAACAGGTTTACTTTTATAATAATCAGTCTATACTTAAACATTGAGGGAGTCACTTAAGCAGTGGGGAATCACTGCTCTCCACAGCACAATGAAACCCAAAACAAAAAGGTCTTCTCTACCAGTGCAGCACTATTCTGTTTGGGAGACTGACTTTAGGCTACAATAGAAAAAGAACTCTTTCTGGTGTATGCTCTCTCCCCCCAGGCAGTTTGCCAGCAGTGCTCTACCAGCAAATCTCTTTAAGGAGAGACAAGCCCTTAGTAGGAATTCCCCACAGGAACAAGCTTGCAACTTTGAACATGGAAAAAACATTTCCTTTCAAATGGCAATGATTAAGTACATCTTTTTGTAAGGCTTTCTGGTCTGGACAACTGAGAAGCTCTCTCTTGCATTAAAAAAAAAAAAAAAAAAGTTTTGTAGTGTCATCAACTGAAATCTGTAACACCAAACTGCAGATGTTCACATACCCTGGTACTCCAAACACACATTTTGGGATCCAACTACTTCAGCACGGATTAAGTTGTACTGGGACACACAAAATAAACTAAAGAGGAACAAGGGCTTGACTGTGTTACTCCCAAACCTCTACAAACCCAAACGACCTTTCTACCAGTTGGAAATTGCCAGTCATCCTGGTCACATCTTTCCTTTGGTAATGTCCCTCTTCCTAAACCAGAGTGTGAAATAAAATTTGTTTCATTCACAGCTAGAGATGGACTTGACACATGCAATTACGTTCACCAGAAAAATTCAAGAGCTGTTTCATTTTACTGGGGTAGTGCAGCACGGACAGCAGAGGCCCACAGACTCATTGCAGGATAAAGTAGGACTAAAACACTTACAACTCAGAATTTTCATCTGTTTTGCAGAGGTGTGCATTATAACATAAAGGAAAAAAAAGTTTTCTAAATTCAGCATCTGCACTGAAAAAATCAAAGTAATCCATAATAATTAGCTAACACATATTACTGAAGTTTTGGGCTGACAGTAATATTAAACAAAAAACTGAAATTGAAATAAGATGATAGGGCTGAGTACTACATTATAACAGTTTTTAATAATCTCCTCGCAGAAATGTCATCTATTAAGAAATTCTTGCAAATGTGCAAAGGTTACTGATGCATTCTATCTCACCTAATAACCATCAAATAACTTTATTATTAATTTTTGGAAAGATAAGGCATATTGTTCTTGTAGTTAAATAGTTATTTCATGGGTTTTTGAACAAGAAAATACACATCAGGGTATCAATGTACATGAAAAATAACAAAAAAAATTATCAAAACTATCCCTCAGAGCATTTGAATATGGACAAAAAAACTGATCCAAGTCTCCTCATTTTAAACCTGTGTGGGGATTTTTCTTTTCAAAATTGAACCACTGACTTTCTCACAGGCCCTTCCTGCTCATAGACAGACATGTAAATACATTTCACTGACTTGACTTGAATCAATGCACAACATAAAATTCCTGTGGTATATCAGTTACAATTAGATCCTATATTTTTAAATTTTTTTTCAGATTAAACTTAATGATATTTTCTCTTACAACAAATTCATCTGGTATCTTTAGTATGGGTAACTTGGCTAAGTATACACAAGTCATTATAAGGCCTCCACCATGTTTTCCCAAGCAAAGTGAAGTATTTTCAGTAGAGTCCAAATTATCTTGCATCTTTCCTGAAAAGTTTACTTGGGTGACTTTTATGCCTGCTATCAGAGACATTAGGAGAGAGCATTAGCTAAGAATCCAAAGATAGAAAAATATCAGAAACACAGTATCAAAAAGTTATTTAGATTGGAAGATTTTCTAAGTGAGTGGAAAGAGAGCCAGGCCTCAAAGACCCTTGAGCTGAAAAAGTAAACACAGCAAAGACAGTAGATAAACAGAAATCCTTCTAAGATATAACACTGAACATTTAGCAATTAAACAAAAATGTTTAGAATTATTTACTAAATGTGGTTAAGACTTATAGACTTCTACACCAATCTTTTCAGATAATCTCCATATAGAGGACAAATGGGTGCAAGGTAAAAACCAACAACCTTTTCAATGGATGGACTAATCAGTCATGTGGCCTTAGAACTGAATGAGTCATCGAGTTGCTAATGAGATAAGGACAGGAAGCCTGACACCTCTAAGTCAAGAGTTCAACCGGTTCTTCTCAGAGTACTCTCCTGCTGTGCCCTAGATTGAAGGCACAACACTGGCTTTCCTCCTGCTGAAGGGACTCAAAGAGCCACGTAAAGCTACTTACGGAGGAAATCTTTGCCTGAAAGTAGGACACAAACATTACCTTTCTGTAGCAGTGTCCCCCACTACGGCTCTCCCAGTCCCAGCTGCCTGGGATAAAGAAGAGGCATCCAGGACTGTCAGCACCTGACCTGCTCTGCAAGCGCAGGCTGGAGAGACAACTTTTAGCACAGAGCCTCGCTCTGAGAGGATTCCCCACTGACAGTGGTACTCAAACAAGGCTGAAGAATCCTGTTATCAGGGGCACAGTCTTTAATTAACGTTAGGGGCCCTTTGTGCACTAGAGGCAAGCTCTTTTCTCACAAGACTTTGCCAATTTGCTGTAATTTATACAGCTGGGTCTCCCACCCCCTGACTCTGCTGTCAATCTCTTCTCAAGTAGAACAGTGTCACCACTGCAAACCTTGGGGGTCTAGTCACAAGAGATGCAGTGCAACCAAAGACTCAACTCAAACTTCAGGAGTGTCGTTTTCATCAACGGATCAATGAATGCCTTCTTATTGTTCATATTTACTTATTACAGAGAAGGAAAGAAAAAAAATAACTGACAATGTCTTGACCACGGCCAAAATCCAGGCTTGTATTGTGCTGGTCTGCCTGCACATGGTAAAGAAAGAAGCCCAATGCAAGTCAGGGCAATGAGAAAGGCAGCAGGAGGCAAAGCACAGAACAGAACATGGGATAGCAGGATGATACTGGGAAGACAAATTGAGGTGGGAGAAAGAGATAGAGAAAAGCATGCTGCACAAGAGGACAAACAGGAGAGAAAACACAGAGGGAAGCCAGAGGGTAGAGGCAAAAGATAACAAGAAAGAAATGACTGGGAAGTTAAAGACAAAAGACATGAAAGGAAGTAACATACCACAGATGAGGAAAAAAAAAGGAAAAGAGAGAAACAGAAGAAAGATATATGCAGGAAGCCGTTTCTGCCAGAAACTGCTTCTTATCAAGCTCAGACAAGAAACACTTCCAAAAAGAAGAGCTCAATCAAGAATGGAAAGTTCAGATCACCTGAAACTTCTGAAGGCAGATGAAAGAAACTACCTTAAAATATGAATCAGGATTTCATCCCAAAGTATATTGCCCTGCTCTGCTCTAACAGAAAACCTCTTAGTCCAATAACAGTTTCACCCATCTACTTGGAAAAGAACAGGGCCCACTTGTGTCAGTACATTCAATGATTAGGGACTAATTATTAATGTAGTAGAATTGAGGATTAAGTTCACTAACTGTTTTTCAAGTTCATCACTCTGTACTGCAGTCTATGCAATACACACATCATGAGAGAACTACTCCAGTCAAAATACAGAAAAGAAGATCCCTTCCTCCTGCCTCTCCTGGCACACATCAAAGACACATCAAGGTGTTTTAGACAAAAGATTAGACAAAATTTCCCATAGAACGCAGGACTGTAACACTTGGCAAGTGGTCAAGCACAGTCCCGTCTGAATTTGATTCTGCACTTCCACTTTGTTTGAATGCATTGTTTTGTATCACTCACCACTAACACCTCTTTCCTGACAGAGGATAAGTATGACCATTAACCCACTGAGCGAGAAGGTAGTGCACCCTTGATCCCAGAGACTGGCAAAAAGGCAAAACACAAACCAGAGCTTGTGAATTCAGAACACAAAAAGGCATACAAAGAAACTAATAATGAAAGGGACTCCTATCCTAAACATCGTTGGTCTTTATTACCGTCTGCTTAATTCAGTCACCAATATAATGAAAAAACCTTTCCGACACTTCCCTAAAAACTACACTTCCCAAAATTATCATAAATATCATATAGCATGCTGCTGGCTCCTCTGTCACAAAAAACATCAGTGATCACAATTTGCAAATCAAAGACAAGTGACCAACACAGAAACACAGTTGAACCATCCTCACACTCCGCTTGCACTGTCAGTTTTCTATAAATAGTCTACTGTTCCAAAAGGAAGGGTGTGGAACCCTCTCACAGACCTTTATCTTAAGATATTTAGGATTAAAGATAGACTCACTTCCAAGAATAAATGATACCCAAGATACAGCCTATTTTTAAAAAATACATAAGTATGCATACATTTTATTTGATCTCTTAAGACACATGTACCTGTTTCTTAAAATGCTTGTTATATTTTTGATTATTTGGTTATAAAATTTATTTTGCCATTTATTTTACTACTGCAGCATGTAACTGATTTTGTGTTGGTTAGGCACCACACGTGGAAACATTAATGAGAAAGGAAGAACAGGGCTCACTCACAACCAGAGGCTGGGTGGTTGACGCAAGGTCTGTGTCTCACCAGCTCAGTCGCAGGCAAAGACAGCCTCAGAAACTCTCTCAGGTTCTCTTACAAGTCTTGGAAACGCCATCATACAGTCTCTGCCTTCTAACATCCCCCCACAGAGAGGAGTGAATACGTGCTCCACACATACTTCCTTGCATTGAGGTTGCCACTGCAAACTTTCCAAGTCATAAAGGATGAACACTTGGACTGCTCAAATTCTCACATATCTACCTTCTCATGAGCAGAACCAAAATGGTAGTTTACATTTCTAGTTCCCACTTACCAGTGTTCCACTGGTTTTTGCTCTCATACCATTGCTTCCCCATTCTGAGGCTGATTACAAGTTACATCTATTTTGTATTCACAGAAAAACCCCACATGTATAAATACTTCATTTTTCTGTTTACAAATCCAAAAAAAATGAGCCAGTTCAGCTAGCTGATGGGAAGCAATTCATCTATTCAATTCAATGAAGCAATATTGAGAGAACCAAGCTAGATATAATATCCATATGCAAACCAAAATTTATGAAGCTGAACTTGAATTAAAGCCAGAGTGGAGTAGTCTCCTAGTCAGACCAGAGTGCAGGCCTCAGGTCAGGCACACACGTCTACATGCAGTGAGCTAAAATTCTGCCAAACCCAAAAGGTTCAATGATGATTTAAGATTTGGTCTGTCCACAAACCAGACGAAAGATCTGAACATTATTAACAGAATAATCCCTTCTCCCACTGTAAATCACAGCCCTCTCTCAAACACATATTGACACAAAAACCTCAAGCAGCAGGAAACACAGGACCCAGCAGGTTCCCGAGCAAGCCTGAAGATTCCTCAGCTCTTCTACTATATTCCCCCACAGCGCACTTGAATCCACACTAACAAAGGAAAATTGTCAGTGAAATACCAGAGGAGAGACACGAACCCAGACCGCTGGTTAACGCATTTCACGATGGAGAACCTCGGTCATAGGAAAAGCCAATGCTGCGCTTTCCAGAACTACTTATTTCATTAGACTGAATACACAGAATGTGTCTGTGTGCTCCCTTGTTGAGTTTAAATCTGTCCCAGCAGCTGAAACATACACATTGTCAGTATAAATTCTTCTCTTTGAGCAAACTTAGTGGAATGACTCAACTTCAGGATACACATGATGCAAATTTCAATGAGAATTTGAGATAATTTAAATCGCCAGGTAAACTTTATATACATATAATTGGGGGGGGGGGCTCAAGAACCCTTCTACTTAAAATAGATAAAGGTTAAGAATGTCTTACTAAAAGAAAAAAAAAAAGACACAAATTATTATTCCTTAGCCTAACCTGGCCGCATTAGATAAAAAAAGAAAAATCATCAGGGGTTGAAATGTCCATTGTCTTTCTAAATACTAGCACACTGTAGAATTGAAATTGGGTCAGAAACACCAGACAGTAACCTAACAAAACTAATGCTAGAAGCATTTTTCAAAATGATTAGCCTCTGACACAAGTAACTACTTCACCCTTTTCATGTAATGCTTTCTGAAATTAGTTATTAGTGGATCTCAGGGTGGATTGACAGCTATGGAGATTTGTGCCCTGAATTTCTCAGGGGGAAAAAAAAGAAAGTCTGTTGGTTGGCTGGATACACAGCTGCATAACATTCTTTACATTGACCTGAATTATTCTACCTTTCATCAGCAATTTTTATTGTCCATATTTGCTTACTCGCAATTAAAAAAAAATTTAAAAATGGGTCATCTGCACAAAAGAATTACTTTTAGGAAAATAAACATATACACACCACAAATTATGCAAACATGTTCATAAAATAGAAGACTTCATATCAACCCTAATTCTCCAGGTAAGTGAATCCAAAACTACCTACTTATTGGTGTCCAATTCTTTATTTCACGAGCTTCCTCTCCCATCAAAAGTCACATGCAGATTATGAGTGCACAAGACCACTCAACTCCACTATTTCATGATAGAGCTTATATATTCAATAACTAAATCACTGCAATGTAATTCAGTCTTGCTCTTGAGTGATAGCCTTCGTAAGTTTTAGAGAATTTAAAAAAAAATTAGTTTCCATTTTATCTTTTCAAACACAAGCCTAGTACACTATTTTCAACTGAAGAAATACATCTCTACACACCACTTACTGCAGTACCATACCTTTTCTGAAAGATCATTTATACCAGCAGTGACAGCTTTGAAAAGTCACACTGATGTTCCTATCACTTTAAAATGTATTAATGCAAAATTTCCCACCATCCTCTCATTAAAAATTAAAATATCCAGTAAAATAAACAGCCAAATAACACAATTTAAAACTGCAAACAGAGTAGACAAGTACACTAGGAAAGGCAGTAAACCTTCAAGTCTGAAACAAGTGTCAGAAACAGTAACAGCTAGTAAATATATGTAATAAATATAAGCAATAGAAACACAAAGTTTTTATTCCACACGAGTATGTGGACACACATAGCATAATATTAATGCACATTTCTCTCCAAAGAATTTTACTGATAAAAAACCTCATTTTGAGCAGATAACGAAGTAACACTTAACACTGGGGGGAAAAAACCACAAAGCAATTCCATATAATTTTGTAGTATCACTATATACCAATTTCTTTTACTGTAATTACCTATATTTAGTGCAGTCTCAAATACTAGCAGTTAATCATGTTAAAAGCATAGCAAACAAATATAAAATAAAAATTCCATAGTACTTACCAAATTATGATTAGTTGAATTAGAATCATCTTCTGGGAATGGGATGTAAACAGCTAAGGCCACACAATTGGCAAAGATAGACAGTAGTATAAATATGTCAAATGGTCTGGAAAATCTTGTTAAGGAGCTCATGACTTATGAGTATCTACAAACTTTTAAGTCTAGTTCTCCTTTCAGCATCAACAATGGTAAAACAAGTCTTTACTGTAAGGAAATCTTTTGACTGATAAATCTGACAAACTCTTCATCACCTTTAGTTATAGCACTATATATACCATATTATTTTCCATCACAATGATCCTTCAACGTCCTCTTCCTTTTGAAAAGAATGAAAACTATTACTCATGCTGTCACAGAGCACTTTATATTAAATTCCAAAGATGAATATAATTATCCACTCTTAAATCAACATGTGGGTCATCATAATGGGCAAGGAATAATCATGGAGCCGTTCTGTCCTCATATACTTATGTAGGTCTCATTAACACACATTTGTCCAAGGAGGAAAATCATTTGAAATACAGTATTCTCATAGTAGGATAAGAGAAAAATTCCCAGAAAACCACAACTATTCTTTTATAGGAGAGCTAGAGAGCTGTACAATTAACACAGAAAAATCCCGAGCCACTCCGTGTCTCTGACAGTTGCATTCCTGAATCTCGGCTTTGGCCGGGACAGATGAAAGTTTAGGTGAGTTGAGTAGGAAATAGAATATCATTGGCAGCCACACAAAGAGAGGCTACAGACTTGCACGCTGACAACAGCATGGACTGCAGCTCTGCTTTTTATACTAGAGCTGGATGACAGCAGTGGAAACCTGGAGATACCTTCTGTCTTCCAGAAAAAAAAATCATCCTTTTCTTAAAATTCATGCATATGAATCTCATCCTTCAGCTCATCATTGATTTTCCTTTCTCCCAAGGTACTTTACTATTCTCAATGACTAGAAGCACGGAGGTAGCCAGATGAACCTATCTATGGAAGTTTGGAAAAGAAGTACTTTGGACCTCAGCTAAGGTTTTTTGGCATCCTTTCCTGTATTTGATGCACAACTTCTGGATATGTTTCCATAAGAGTCCCATAAAAGACTAGTGTAAGAGTACTAAATATATTCAAAAGCATATTTTTGCCAGTTTAAGAAGTTCCCTGGGAAAAAAAAGGAGGAAAAAAAAAGTCCTACAAAGCCCATATGTCCTATAAGATGCGTTAAATTTTGTTTGTTGGCCTATTAAAAGTTTGTCACCTTGAGTGCCATGTTTATGTCTACAAAGCAGATCAACATCAACAGCTGCTACATTGTGTACAAAATAAAGTTACAACAGCATTTTCCAGACTGGAGTGAGCAATTGGTACCATCACAAGACTGACAACCTTGTTTTATGATGTGGTGCTATTGGGACAAATTCTCGCTGAGTTATTCCACTCTAGATCCATAGTAATTTCATTTACCTGACCTTAGCCAAGGAGAGGCCAATTTACTGAAATTAGTTGGACTTCTACCAGTTTAAATGAAAGAAGAAGCCATTTCACTATCTTTAATTTGCAATGGAATTTTGTACAAAGAACTGAGAAACACCAACCCTATAAATGAGTAACAGCTCTTATTGCCAGGTTGGCTGTTCTGTTTATAGTAACAAATTGAGTTTTACTTCAGTAATCTACTGTCCTGAACAGCTGTTTCCCATTACAGGGATGTTGCCATGGCTAATAGGCTAACATTTTTCTCCTTGTACCTCAGCAAAACTATTTTCTACTTCAAACCTTTTCTTGGTAATTAAATAATATACTAATCCAAAATGCTATCAGTTCTGCCAGAGAAATACACATATTTCCACATCACAACCAGGGAACTAAAGGAAAAGCCATCCTTCTCATCACACAGGTCATCATGAACACAAGGCAGCATCTCTGATCTCCCATCTAGATGTACATGCTTCCAAATATGTTTGTGGTAGACGTAAGTTGTAAAAGCTCAGAAGATTATTATATTTCAGACACTTGTGTGTGCTTAGAACATCTCCTTGGCTGAAATAAAAATCTTCCCTACTTTTAGTACTGGGAAAAACAATCTTTTAAAAAAGATTTCTACATCTGACTCATTTGCCCTAATGGCAATACACACAAATTGCAGTCTGGAAGATACAGGTTTGACATCTTTGGTCATCTCCCTAACACTGGATGGCTAAATGCATTCCTATCCATTCTTCCTTATTTGGAAAAGCAAAAAATGCAATGCGGATGATTTGGTGGACTATAATGTAAGCTTGAAAATGTTCCCCCAACTTCTCCCAGAAAAAAGAAACAGCTATGAGCTCTTCCCTGACTTTGAGCTACTTCAGTAAATGATATTCTGGGTCAATACGACACAAGAGACCATCTTTAACAGCAACTGAAGCCAAATTAACTCCCATTGACATTAATGACAGTTACCCACACGCACAAGTGATGTAACGTGTAAGTTGTGATGCTCTAAGAGATCCTGTAAAACAATCCCCTTTGTACAATCCAAAAATGTAAGAAAATAATTTTTAAAAAGCAAACTGCAACAAAGGATACTTCCATTCTACTAAACTAATGCAGGCTCTTCGTATCGGATTGTTGAGGGATAAACAGAAAAGGGCACGGGGTGGCCGACTATTGGACGTATTACCCTGTTTTTTGCTCTTGGCATATTGCTGGCGTTTTCTTTGGGAGAGAGATCCTACAGGCTGGGCTGTGGTGGTACTCATGTTTTGGGCAGCCTTTGCTTGTCTAGCAGCATCGATTGCAGCTTGCCAAGATAGAACAGTTTGCTTGGATGGTGCTGAACTGTTTGACTGAATAGCTGGTCCGTCACCAGGGAGAGGAATCCTGGTGCTACTTGCATAGTTCACCTCTGTGGGACAAAAGAAAAAAAGTACTTGGTTATAATTTTTTAACGCTAAAATGGGTCCTAATCCAAAAAGATTGTTTTAAGACCTCATGGCAGTGTGATGCTTCCATTACATGTACAGATATATATGCATACACTTGTGCTGTGGTATATGCAATTGAACAGTGGCAAAAAATGCTCAGGAATCAGTTTTATAACTTCAAGATTGATGTAAGTATTGAGACACAAACACTTCTCATTTTGATTCTTCCACTTACAGTGTCTTTTTCTAATTGGATGGAAGCTTTCCTATCCTCATGTTTATTCAATAAAACATACCTACCCCTTAAGATCAGGTTTGCTATAGAACCTTAGCATTTACTACGCGCTCAATTTATTTTGGTCGAAAGAGTAGTTGTTTAAAATTCTTACACATTGTTCAATTAAGAATAAGCAGCAAGGTAGAGGGGGAAGTCCTGTAAGCAAGTTAAATCCTGCCCTGCTTTGCATTCTCAAAGAAAAATGCGTGGATGCCTCCCACGAGCGAAGATCCAATATTGTCTGCGATAAACACGTTCATAAAGCTCTGCTATCTTTCGCACTGGGAATCACAACCATGAACCCACTGTAAAAGGATAAGCTTTGGTTCTGTAAAAGGATGGTGTTTGGTTTTTGCTTTTTCACTAGAATTTAAAAAATAAACTGCACCTTCCAAATAATAATCGAGTCCTCTTTATGCAGATGACAGCAAAGAGGCAAAACACCACCTCCTCGCAAGGATCCTTCCTCGCGAGCTCTTTGACTAGCGCAACAGTCTACTCCTACATGCACCTGTAGGAAGGAGAGGCTCCTGAGTGCGATTCAAAACTTGATGCCTGGGTGGGGAAAAAAATGGAGGAACGGCACAATATACGTGCTGGGAATTCGGGCTGGCAAGAGAGATGACTGTGAAACGGACCTGCCCAGGCAGGGGAGGAAAAATCGCTCCCCGTCAAGCAGCGGAGAGGCGAAGAAAGCACAGCCCTCCTGCTCCAGACGGGGGGCACAGACCACGGGAGCGCCGCGAACGTGCGTGGACGCGGACGAGGCCGGCACCGGCCCCCGCTCCGGGGGCGCGGGAGCCCTAAGATGGCTCCCCGGGATGGCGGCGGGGAGTGGGGGGGTCACGGCGGGGCCCCCACGGAGCTGCCGCGGGGAGCGGCACCGGCGCGGCGAGCGCTGGCCAGCGGCGGCGCATCAACAGCTGGCTGACACGGGGGGCAGAGCCGCCGCGGGGGCAAAGGTGGCACATCTACCTCCAACATTTTCCCAAAGCATCCCTGCTTCCCCTCCCGCCCGGTCTTTTTTTTTTTTTTTTTTCTCCTCTCCCCCAGATATAAAAGCAATGGCACAGCCATCTCCCCCGCCTTCCGCCTGCCCTTCGGGATGCCATGAAACGTGGCTCGGCGCAAATAAACCACCCACCTACCCATCTATCTATACATCCTTCGTCTTTTTAAATGGATGCTTGAAAGGGAAACAAAGCCCGGGTGACTGCGTTCCTCGGGGGCAACACAAACTTGCTGCTGATTGAGGAGGGAGGAATCATTTATAAACAACAGCGGGGGCTGTGGCAGCGCCGGAGCCCGTCGGCGGAGCGGATTAGCGCCGCGGAGCCCCGCGTCTCGCCCCCGTGCGCCCCGCCGGGCAGGGGCCGAGC
>VZTF01006884.1:166741-199220 GCA_013397755.1 Cnemophilus loriae | reverse complement strand
AAAAAAAAAAAAGAGGACAGCAGATCTTACACTGCTTTCAGTACCTGGCACAAGAAAAGGCAGCTGATGCTGCCTTCCCCCTGCCCAACTCCTGAACTGCGGATCTCACCTGGGAAGGCTCTGCGGGAGGGACTGAGACACACAGCTCACATCCACCCACACGTGGACACTCTTTCCAGTTAGAGAGTAGCTGAATAAAATGAGGCATTAAACTGTTCCTCATTTGTGGCAGTGAGGCATGGTCCTGCAGTGCCTGGGAGGGAGAGCTTCAGAACTCTGGAGAGAGCAAACAGAACAAGGACTTCAAAACAGGGTGGTTGTGAACATATTTTTTAGAATACTAAGCTGTTCGACTATTTAGAAAACACAGGGAACAAAGCTATACAAAAACAGACAGGAAGGCTTCTTCATTAGACTGAATTTTTGTCAAAAGTCTACCCTGTAAACCCACATGAAACATTCTTTTTGTCCATCCTTCAAATCTAATGTTGTTTTCAGATACAATATTACAATGTTATAGCTTCATCAGAAACACTAGCTAAATTATATTTAAATATGAAGGTTTGGGGTTGGAGTGTGTGCACAGAAAATGGATTTGATCTTGCCTCTGATGGAGAGGTGCCCACTATAAAACCGGATGCCACATTTCATAGTGCATTAGCTGACACACTCTGCAGAAGGACAGGGTTTGGCTTCTTAGAAATACAGCACATAATCTGAAAAACACAGCAGTTTATTTTTTACCTCTGCCTAAGCATCCTGCTCACATACAGATTTACCTTCTGGCAAGCAGAATCTGTCCGTATCTTTTCAGTCTGTGCCTGTTGCATCACCAAGCACCACCTTCTCTGCTGTGCAAATGAGCCAGCAATGCAGCAGTGGCCCGGGGGCAAAGGCTGACTCAGAACCGCTGAAGCCAAACATCAATGCTTCCCCGAAATAGGCAGACACTCAATATCATCGACTTCCATGAGATCTGGTATTTCTTTCAATCCAGCCATATCCAGTGCTAAATAATGGACAAACCAGGAGTTGGGGCAAGGGAGGGAGGGCAAGGGATTGCAAGAGCATGAGAAAGATCAGCTATTCTAAGCATAAAAGAAGGATGAGACTGATGTGGATGACTAAGAATGTCAAAAAAGTTCTTGAGGAAAAATAGAGGCTATATGACAAATATAAGAACATGAAATCCAAAGAGGATTAAGAGAATTATGAACTGGAACTGAAGGGATGCAAAAAAAACCCCAAACCCAACAACAGCACTGTGTAAGGCTGCCAGAATTGGCAAAGTGAGAAGACTGCGAAGAAAAACAAAGGATCTCAAAATACTTAAGTGATGTGAGGATCAAGAGGGAAACAGCTCCTGAGCTGTTAACAGAACCTGTGCACGGCAGGAGTCAACACAACAATAAGATAAAGCAAGAAATGTAAATGCCCACTTCTATTCAATAACTATGCAGTAAACAGAAGTGAAATGCTAGAAAAGAGAACGCAGCTTGGAGAGGAGGACACTGAATAAATAAGATTTTAAGAAGAATAAAATAAGTTATAACCTTTGTGTCATCTAGAATAACCAGTAACACAAGGAAGCTGTGAGGATAGATTATTTGCAACAAATGTACTTAAAATGTCAAACAACAGTGACCCTTTAACGGTAATTTTGCAGAAAGAACTCAGGGTAAACACAAAAAGTAAGCGAATGTTACTCCAGCCCTCCGAAACAGAATTTGAAAGAGCTGGGAAAGCAGAGATGACTCATTATAACCTGAGTGGCCATTGATCCTACTGATATTAAAGCAGAAGAACAGTAACCAGGTACGGCATTAGGAGAAATAAAAAGCGTTCCATAGCAATCCGCAGTGGGACAACCTTTGCAAATATAAGATGTTTCAAATTTCATTTTCCAACTTTACTTTGAAGTGAAGTTGATCTGAGGCAACAGTTTGCAATCTTCCCTTAATTTCTGTCTTTTTTCCACAGAAACCAGTGGCTCACTACTTGGGCAGAACCAAAGCAGAGCAGCAGAACCCATATTTTCAATGGGAATCTTACTAAAATCTGACAACAGATCTGAAAGAATGGGTGCTTCAGGATCAGTCATGAGCCCTATTTCAGCACCATAAAATAACCCTAAAGCTGAAAGTTCTTCACAACAGGGTATTTACCTTATATTCTACTAGCTTTTTGCATGAAAGGTCAGCAGGCCCATCCTGCATCAGATCGCTGCCTTTGATTCAGCAGCATGAAGGAAGGAATTCACTGACCCTCTTAGATTCACAAGATAGCAGACAAAATTGAAGAAAATAAAAATTTTTTGGTAACTTAAGGTTAGTTTAATTAAACCCTTTGTATCAAGTAAGTAACTTAGTCAACCAGAGAAAAAGAGAAGCTGGTGCCTTCCTGGCTTCTCCACACCTGAGCATGCAGTAACACTGTGTAGCTTCTTTTATTAATTGACACTTTTTCTGCTGTGAAGAGGTTGTTGAAGTAATGTCTGAAGCCTAAGAACTGCCAAAAAAAAGGCTGCAAAATACATTTTATCCAACCATTCTCTTCTTCAGATTCAGAATACTTCTGCCCAGATTTTTCACACTAAATAAACTCACGACTACGCAACCTGCATTTCTTTTCCTCTACACATACCCTGTTTTCTGAGTGCACATTCAAACAGCCTTGTAGTTTTTCACCTTTATGTCATTGAATGCTGCCTAATATAAATGTCTGGACGTGCTTCTTACCTCCTTCCTGACCTTCCCCTAAGAGCCTCCGCTCTCCCGTGTCTCAAGCTGTGCTGAAGCTACTACAGATGCTCTATTTGATGACATTACATCAAAGAGATCCCTGCCAAAGCTCCTTGGCCACCAGCATCATTGCTGATGTCAGCATAGCTGGAAGAACAAGGCTAGTTAGCTAATTGCTTTACAGAGCAATCACGGGCAGTGCAGACCTTGGAGCCAAGTGTTTTGCTGGGGCAAGCAGGCAAAATGCCACTGAAGGCACCTGTTCCTCGGGCCAAAATCCCCCCCTGCAATGACAGCCAGCACAGAGGTTTCTGGACGTGCTTCTGAAACCAAGGAATAAGGTTTCTGTAGGTTTGCATCCCACATAAGCACAGCAGTAATTAATTGTCTGGTTTAATTACTATCAACCTGATGATTTGTGGGCACCCCTACACAGTAGCTTTCATTGCTTTGTATTGATTTTATCAGCATCAGGAAAGGTTATGCATTTAGGATAATATCATGGAATTACTGAAACCAGAGGGAGCTCTGCTGCTAATTTCAATAGTGTTAGGGCTTTCTGCTGCAGGAGCTATTCCAGCAGTGCAATGAAGATTAAATGAAAGACAACTCACTGTTGTTAGGTAGCAACTCAGTGACAGCGCAGTGAACATGCAGGTGGAATTCAGATTCATATTTTTAATAGTCTTATTTCTATCAAAGAACATGTTCCGTAAGATTTGCCATGATTGATTCTGCACACAATAAAATACACCCTGATCCTATGGTTTGCAAGAGAATCACTACTACAGGTAATTGTAAATACAATAAACCATGTCAAAATTTATTATTTGATGAGACTAAAATGGCACATTTTAATATTAAATAGTTTTTCATGGAAAAAGAGAAGGAAAAAGTTAATACCTCTAAGATCGATTAAAAGTGAAAAATTATGTGATGCTACTGAAGTAAGTTAGAGTAATTTAAAGACATTAAAATGGGCATGGAAGTAGAATCAAATTGGTAAAGATAAACCACCAAATCTTCAGGAAAGTACATTGTGTTGAATAAAGTAATACTTTTTATTGGAGAAACAGTCTTCTAATCATGGTACTTCTGCAATGACGTTGGCGCCATGAGAAACATTAGAGCTTAGGTTTAATCATCACCTGCTATTTAGCATGGGATATAAAGTATTAAAGTAGTAACTCTCTGGAAGTCTACAGAGAAATCTAAGAGACACAGCATATTAATTTTAAAACGTTTGCTGAGTAATGTTTTTCCTTTTTCTTTTTTAATAGCATGAAGATATTACTCGCTATAAAGACTATCTCACTACACTGATATATTTAACCAAAGCACCACGAAAATTAACATTTGATTCTTTTTTCATCGGCAACAAAGAATGAATGTGGCCACTTCAGAAAAGTCCTCAATAGTCTTTTACTTTTTTTATATTTAAAAATGCAATGCATACATTGATAAACCAGAATACTCTCTTGAAGGACCTTCTTAATTCATAATCAACCCATGATGGTTTTGAGTTCTCATGAGCACTAATTTGCTTTCGCAAATTACTTAGCAACTAGCAAGATGTTTTAACTTGTTTTAACTTATCATCATTTGACCTCTAAATAAACCACTATAAACCTTTATGCAATAATACAACCTATCACCCCAACTTGCACTCTTGTGTGCAGGAATTCCAGCGCTGCAAAATCATCCTATGCTCACTGACCGCTGGATTAAGCAGTTCAAGAAAACAAGTATTCAAATTCTAACTGCACACAAGTTAATTCTTACCAAAAAAAAAAATCATCTTTTAAGTCATTCTCTACTGCTACAGGTTTTTCCTTTTAGACGTAAAGCTTAATTATATAGAAAAACATTTTATATCTCAATTACATATGCTTGTGGTTTCATGATGTGAACAATACAGATATTATTTTTAAATTTTCCAAGGACAGTCTCCCAGCTTGGAAGGAGAATTCAATATTAAAATTCAGCTTTAGAGAAAAAGAAAAAAAGCTAAATCATGCCAAACAGTGTAAATGGAAGGACCAAGGTAATTTTATGTCTGTCAGTCTGACAGCGATCCTGGGCAAAATAATAAAAAAGGCAGCACTGGAGTTTTAAAGTAACACTAAGGAGGTAACATGATTTATACAAATTGGCAAAGGGCAATGGAAAATAAATCTTTCAGATGACCTTGCCAGCTTTTTCCCTTTGAGACTAAGAGGTGTCTTGGTAAAATTATATTTAGATTTCTCTCTGATATTTGACATGTCCTTTTGGTAACTAAGGCAGGATGATATCAGTGTGGCATACAGTGGATTAAACATTGTCTGATGTCCTTTACAAAGGACGTGTAAACTGTGGGCCTGCAAAGGACTTTGCATCACTGACTATTTTCCTAAAAGCTCAGTTCTCTCTCAGTCATAGCCATTGGACATACTACAATGACTCATTCATAAAATTACATTGTTCAAAATAGACAGTCACAATAGTCTCTCACAAGTTTAAAATCTATACTTTATATAATCTCATGTAGAATCACTGTTAAGTGAAGATCATTCTTTCAACATCTTTCCAAGGCACAAATCAGTGGCTCGTGTATCAAGTATCACACATTCAAATGCCATTACTGAAGGCAGAAAAGGCTATTTGTGGGCAGGTAGGATTGTGCTGTTTTCTAAAAAAACCTGAAGTTTCTCCATTAAGGTGAACACGTATTGTTTTGTATTCTGTTTCAGAAATAAAATAACCTTAGTAACATTATGAATTAAGAAGGAAAATGAGAAAAAAACTAATAAATCAGTATAGGTAATGCAGTAAGTCTGATAGATGAATAGAGCTTCCTTTGCATTATATTAATGCATCAGTATCTCAACAGAAACCTTATGTTTCATTATAAGTAGATCTATTTATCCTCTAGAAAGCACAAGTCCGAGGTCTTGTAAGATTTTATGGAAAGTATTCAAAAACATCTAGGGAAAAAAGGAGGTCAGCTCTTGAAGAGAGCTCCTCTTTAATGTCTACATTAAATCACTTCGTTTCAGCTAAGCAATCAAATATTTGTCTCAGCCTGTGGAACTCTGGTCTAACAACTGATTTCCACTACAAAAGCCAAGCACATGAGGCCACGTGAGAAACTACCTGAAGTAATTTCCACATGCGTGTGGAAGCTCCCAGTGTGACCCCACGAAGGACAGGTCTCGGCATTTCCCTCAGCTAAGCCCAGGGGAAGCAGGAGAGCTACAAGGCATCAGAGGCAAGAAGCAGAAGAATTATGAGCGCCAGCACGAGTAAACCCGACTGCAAACGATAAAGTACCCGTGTGTGTGTGCTCTGTTAGGTTAAAGCACATTTACATTTGTGAGGAGATAATAAGAGCTTTGCTGGGAGAAGGTATTTCTCTCTTGTTGAATTGCCTTTGTTGGAGAGGTCTCCATCTAAAAGGCACAGACCTCCAGAGTGCTCAGCTGGGAGAGCTTTCCTTCCTAATCGCAGCCTGTTACAAAATCCTTTCAGCTTTGGTAGGTTTGCAGGTTTTGTACTTTATTCATGCATTATTTATTTATAGAGTATCTATTCTGCATTATACTTTATTTACCCTGTCTCCTTTTCTGAAAAATTACTCTCTTTAAGGTTCTTCTAAATTTACTGTGATTGCCTAATTCATTTGGGGCAGGTGTCTTGGAAGTAATTTGTTCCCAGCTCTGGAAGTCAGAGTATAAACTGGATTTGTGCAGGTGCCTGCAGCTAAAGGTATGGCTCATGGCCTTGCTGGAGACTGCCTGCATCTATGATTCGGTATTTACTATTTTAAAAGGTGCTGAAAGAGAGAGAAAGATGTCATATGACGATGACCTAGAGCATTCTCTTATCGTGCTTAAATTGGCCACTTCAGTCACAGTGCTAAAGACACAAACGGATACATCTATGCATATTAATGCTGAGCTAGGTTAAACTGATTTTTAAAAGATCACACACTATGTATTTATTATACATATTATACCTTTCTTAAAATAATATTCAAATACATAATTAATATTAATATAATGTTTGAGATATTCAATAATATTCATAATATTCAATTTTCACCAAAATTACGACCCCGCATTGACTGCAAAACTGACTAGAAATAGCTTCTTCATATATAACGTGTTCAATTCTCTTTACTCCTGAAACAGCCAGAGAATATAGTGATTTGCAAAACTGATTTCCAAAAAGCAGCAAATTTTTGCTTTGTGATCACACCTTTTTCCTGTTCCCAAAACAGCAGTAATGCTACTTCATCTGCTACTACCTACTCTCATTTCCAAGCTCATATTTTAGTGGTCACAGCAACATACATTTGCAGAGGAAGTAAAAGATATTTTCCTGAAGGCATCTTTTAAAAAACCTTTTTGGTGCACAAATTCAATAAAAATCTGTGAAAAAAAAAAGCAACTATTGAACTTCGCATCATTTCTCCATAGAAGTTATTCAGTACTGAAAAACTGAAGTAATAAAACTTTAGAAATAGGCCTAGACAGAAAGCAGTTAAATATGTGCAGGACTAATAAAATGTGACTAAAGTATTCCTTAAGTTTCTGTCTCTTTCTGGTAATTTTTTCACACCATAAACACTCCTTTCTTCAAAATATAGTTTCACAGGTGATAAGGAGTCAGCGTGAATAGCATTGACAAAGTGAAAGCCAAAATAGTGCTGATCCATCTACTATGCCTTTAATTTCAGAATTGTTGTGGCTGTATTTTTCACATTTTTCAAACACAAGAACATTGCACCAAGCAATTTCTGTCACCTGGACACATCATCAGTTGTTTGCCATTGACAGCACTTATTTAAGTCTGGGACTTAACACAAAATTGCTGGGTTTAAATTCTCCATCAGCTGTTAATTAGTTTCTACTGTGAGTATCTAATAATTTTAGAGTATTTTTAAAGTAGATGTTGCCTATGTGTTTTCCATCCTCTTTTTCTGTTCTTTCTCACACTAAACAAGACTCTCATTCAGTTTATGTGTATTTGACAATACTGAGTGTGAGGGAGATAATAACTCACATTATCATATACCCAGATCTCAACAGAAAAATGCCTCTCAGATAAAGGCACATAGATGAATGAACTTCTGATAGCTATTAAATGGTTTCAGAAAAGTTAAATAACTATTTATTTTTCCTGCTCCTCAACTCCTCTCTAGTCATGGTTGCTCTTTGCTAGGTTCACTCCTCAAACTGCATCCAGAACAGCAGCTACAATTGGCAGCTCAGTGCGTGGGGGTGTGATTTTGGTGTTTAGTTACCATGAGAAAATTATTTCTTCCATTTGGTTCTCTGAACTTTTCTTCATGCCCATAAAGAGAAGCCTTTACTGAAGAAATTAAATGTTCTTGGTTAGTATAATTCCTACTGGGTTTTATCTGGACCAGCAGTTCATGCAGAAATTTGGGATTAGCTCTGACACCAGTGAAGCCAGTTTCAGAATTGGCCATTTCCATTTATCCTCTTTCTGAACTGGGTTGAGAACTAGGCTTAAAATTCCAATGGACATTTGGCTTGGAGCTCACTCTGCACATTAGTCTGGAATGGAAATACAATGTGCAAAGCTGTGCAGCAGTCATATGAATTAAACTTTTCTTAACTGCTTTAGAGGAATGTCTCAGAATGTTCCCTGAGATATTTTTTTGAGCTCAGCTGATGAAATAAAGCCTGACCTGAATAAAGCTGCTGTTTATAATCAAGAAAAATGCAAAACTCTTAAAGAATTGTATTTTCCAGGAGATGGACTCTCACTTCAGTAGCAGAGTAACCACAACCCATCACTATGAACAATGGCATTGAGAGGTTCACTGCATGTAAGAAATAAAAGTATGAAATAACCTTTTTTTGATTTTGGCTGCTCACAGAATGTATTTGTATCGTCATCCATTAACACACAATAGTAAAGCACAGTTCCACAGAGAAATGAAACAGATGTTTGTCAACTGGCATTTGTAAGTGAGGGTACAGCTTGAATGGCATTGTCAAAATACATTTTCAGTTTTATGGCCCAGGAGCACAAGAGTGACTCGAAAGCTGAACAATCACATTCTGTGGGTGTTTCAGTCAGAATACTATCAAATGGGTGTAAAAGATATAACCAGAGCTGAAGCTTTTACATTTTCTCAGACATAAAGCACTAAGAATTTTATATTAAAGTATGGCAGCATTAGTAAAATGATGTGGGTTTATTCCCTTAAGTTGGGCTAAAATTTCTATATTATATGTGTGAACACAACACAGCATTCCAAACTCTTCTGCACACCGCATACAGTGCACAGTACAACAGTGGGTCTAATAGTTGTAGGAGCAGACAAGATCAACAAATAATTTACTAAATTACCTTCTAAACATAAAAACTAGAGAGATTATATTTCAGAAGACAAACAGTTGTGTGAAGATTTACCTCCAAAAAATTACACAATTACCTTCATCTGCCTGCATCATCTGAGAATGGTGTGTGTCTGTAAATTCATGAGCTGTCACCATGTCACGAGGCTTTATGCAGGGAAAAAAGTGTAAGCAAGGATGGGTTTGAAAATGAAACAAATAGAATTTGTATGAGACTGATTCTTATAAACCAGAAAAAGATCCTGAAGACAAAATTTGCCACAAAACTGTATTTAACTTCAGAACATTTGGGGTAATACTCATGTATTTAATTTCAAACTACACAGAACAAATATATAAATTGTTTCTCACATGTCAAATATATACTTGTCAGAATTAAATGTTCTGAACAATAAGGAACTTTCTTCTGTCGTTCTGCACTGAAAGACCTCTAAACAGATGGATACCTGGTCTTCACCAGGAAGACAGAAGAGTCCAAACTCTTCAGAGAGTGGAAAATAAGTATCTCAGTGGTGGTTGTCCCAGTTTCCACCTACGCCACCAGAATAATCTGGAACCTGAGTGCCACTGGTTTCCCCCATTCCTTCACAAGCACATCTCAAACTCATACTGGTGAGGAAATGGCGTGGGCTGACCTACAAGATCTTTCCCTCACTGAAGTTTGCAGTTCCGTGCTCTCTGCAGTGATGATGAGAGAGCTAATTTATGAATGGCTGGGTCACAAGAGAATTAATGTACCACAGCAATGGAGCACGATATGCAGATCGGAGAGGGAGGAAGAATGTGGAGCTCAGCAAATCCCTTCTTTCTCATCTAAGCTGATGCTCAGCTTAGAGGAAAACCATACTAATGATGCAGCTGATGTCTTGTTAGAAAACATCTGAACTGTGACCAATTTTTCTTGACAAGAATTTTTATTCTGTATAAAAATGAGATGCTTAGTCATATGGAAAATAAAGACTAAATCAGTGATGTAATTTCATTCAATGATGGAATTTCGAAAAGGTGAGTTTTTCTTTTTATTGTAAAGAAAATCTTTTAACAAGTTTATTGAATCAGCCCATTAATAAGTTCTTTCCCATCACTATCAAAAGAGAACTGAGAGAACAGTGCCTAGAGGATAAACAAGGATATAAAACCTTTTCTCACTATTTTAAAATTCAAAGTTTCCATGTCCCTGCATAAGGCTGTATGTGTATCTTCATCCACAAATAAGAGTGACAAGCAACAAATATCCTCAACAATTTTTAGCCTCTTGCTGTACACGAATGAAGAGCAAATATAGAAGAAAATGTAATGTGTCAGACACCAACATACTTCTCCTCGCAAGATACATGTGAGTTCTCCATAGGGAAATCTGCAGGGAAGTAATTCTTAGAATAGAATACAGACTTGCTAATGATTTAACACATACATTTAAGTGGGGGGAAAGGGAAATGAGCTAAAGTAGTTAGGACAAGTTTCTGCAGCAGTTAATCAAAGTTGGTAAGTGAGCCCTGAGACAGGGAGGCAGACAAAGGGATTGTTCTCCCGCAGGTCTTTGCCATAGTCCCTCTGAAAATGAATTTGTAGTTTTCCCTTAGCATTCAGTGAAAAGGAGGCTGCCAGAAAAAGTTCACTGGGCAGAGGTGGCTGAGAGCACAGCCACATACCTGGCTGTCTCTTTGCAGAGCAATTCTTTCCATGGCTGTCTGGCTAAGCCACATATTTGGTGTCTGTATAGCCAACAGATTTACACATTGCCATAAATACCAGAATTTCCTACTGTCAAATGTTGCCTCTGTATGCAGGGATGAAAAGTTGTATTACTTCTTGTGCAGAATATACATATATATTTGGTTTTCTAAAGCTTTCTGCTTGACTTAACACTTTGGACTTCGAATAAGCTATTTGGAAAAGCAGTACAAGGGCCAAAAAGTCTCAAATTTATTACACATATAGTTATGCTGGTATTTTTGGAAGTTTTCTTCGCGTTTACTAGACACTCAACAAATCAGTATTTTTTATACCTCAGCTCATATCTGTGTCTCAAAGAGCAATCAGAATGAAATCAGAATAATGCTTAACACTCAAGTCATACTATTCATTGCATAACTTTGGCTGTACACTCAAGAAAATATGTGTACATCTCCTGTATATATTCTCAGCTCAGGAGTCATTGAGATCATGCATCTGTTCTGGAGGTGCTGTATAACTGCAGTTATACACTTCTGCCAAGGGCTCTTTATGAATTCTTCATGTCACGCTGCAGAACACAAGTCCAGAAAAGCATTCAGAAAAACCCACACCTGGATTTTATTACCATTGCCACCCAGCACAGCAGGCTCCTAACCAGCAAACCTTTGGACTCCCATGTCTTCTTCTAAATAGTTCAAAATTATGTACAAAGATGAATGGATTAAGCTTCTAATCCTCCTTTTTAACATTAATCAAAACCACTGCATTTTCCATGGAGATGAGGTGAGGCATTGAGAGACGAAACAAGTTTTGTTGCAGTCACAAGTCTGGGGTAAGAATAAACCTCCCAAACTTCTGACTTTCCTTCATCTGCTGTAATCTGCCCCAGAATATAATGATGGTAAAGCCTAATAAAGCAAGTAGGTTACTTGGGGGTTTTCCCGTAAATTTTCTTTTGCTCATATGCCTTATGACCAGCAGAATGTTGTCAACAAAGAGCCCAGAAATGCAGAAACCTGTTTTAACTGAAGAGTGAGGCATAATCCAGAGAAGGTTGTTATCATCTAGTTTGCAATTCAGATTCTCAGAAGGTTCTCTTGATGATTTTTTACCTTCTTTAATCAAACCTGACTCAGAGACTAATGATATCACCCCCACTGCTGCTGTTCTCACTCTTATTAGCATTGTCCCTCAAAAGACTGATAATGAATAACTGGTGGTAGCTGTCAGCTCAAGAAACCAAGTGTTACACACAATTGTAGAGAATGTGTCTGCGTGCCTTCTTTAGGTAGTGAAATCTTGAAAGACCAAGGGGAGTTAGAGAATGATCTGAAGAGTTTGTGCTGTTTCTTATGGAAAGCAGCTTGCAGCAGTGTTCCCCCGGGCTGCACTTCTATTAACACAAATCATACATACTCCAGGGAACCTGAGAAGTAGGTGCAAGGGTCCTGATATAATGCTGTTGTGTGTGAAAAGCAGAAAAGAAAATGAGAGCAAAGGTAGGTAATGATGCACAATAATCTCTGTGAATCAACATCATTTCCATACAGTAAAGCAAAGGAAAAGTGGGAGGATTTCAGACAAAGCAGGTGAACTTTTGAGGCATAAGTATTTTGATTCAAAGATCTGATAAAGAATGAGAGAAATACAGATCTCACAGAGACAGGGAAGCACAGAAGATCAAAGGAAAGCTTGTACTCTAACTTTACTGACAGCAATGAGTTAATTTGTTGCCAGTATAACACACTTGAAGGGTCTGTCTTCAATGATCCTGCCAGAGCTATTAATTCCTTGTAGGCAGGTCTAAACAAACACTGGTTCAGCAGTTGAGTCAGAGTCACAAAAGAAAGGACAATGATTTCACCACTAATCTTTCTTTCAATAGACCAGATTGGTAGAACAATATCAGCTGAAAATGATCTCTGAAGTCACCTGGTCCGATCCCCTGCTCAGAGCAGAACCATTTTGGAACAGGATGGTCATGGCCTTGCACAGTCAAGTCTTCTCCATGTCCAAAGATGCACATTTCATTTCCCCAATGGGGAAATGGGGCTGAGCTCCATGAGGCTCGTATCAGTGGATGTCTGTGGGCTGTTAAAATCCCTCTGCACATACATCTTGTTTTATCTTTTTAAATATATGCATACTGTATTTACTTTGTTCAAATTAACACTCAGTTAATCTCAGGCAGTAGGGGAAGATGTATGGCGGAGCTAAAGGGATTACAGTTCCCTGTTCTTTAGCATTACCTGGTCACATGGCAGAAGAGAGCCACACATCCACCCACATGCTAATTGCAGCTGACTGGAATCAGGCAGAGGCGATTCCTGGAGCCAAATCCTTGTCTAGTGTAAAATAGCAGGGCCTATGCAAGATGAAACAATTTCTGCCATTTTAGAAAAGCTAGAGATATAACCCAAAAGGCATCTTAAAAATTTGTTTCTGCTTTCAGTGAAATCAAAGGAAAACTCCACAGGATTGTTACTTCCATTGCTGTAACATCAGGTCCATGCAGGCAGGGAATGGGCACTTCAGTACAGATTCATATCTAGTCCATACATTATTTGTTCTGTGGTAATGTCAGAAATGTTTTGGACAGCATCAGTTTACACAGGAGTGCAGACATCCAGCTTCAAATGACTTACAGGCTAAAATATTAATGCCTACAACATCAACTAACACTTCTTTACTACAAGCTAAACTTTCTCACTCTTTGAGGCTGCATTCTTTTCCCATTTACAATACAAAATGCACTGTTTCTCCCACCTCAGAGGACACTGGCCTTACCTCAGCCAGTGTACATAACATAAGGTGTTGTTAGAGGGAGTGATCACAGCGGTCAAAGTTGATGGCAGTGCTGGAATGGCACTGCAGTATCGACCATCTTACTGACAGTGTTTTTCCTTCACAAACCTTAAACTTTTCCACACCTCTAAAAAGAAGAGGGTAGCCCCCAGAGAGGAGTCCTTCCACCCCACTGAACAACTCACTTAACTGCACAACTTCTAAGCCATAAACCACTTGAGTAATCCCACTGCTCAACACGGGATAAAAGGAGAAAATAGCATTAAAGATTTAAAGTAAAGAACACAGCAAACTCAAATGATAGCTGCACCATTCACGTCATTACAGCTAAGGGTTTGTCAGCACTTTCATTATAATGCTCATTCCTCTGCTGTCACTCCAGGCTAAAATTTGGCAGAGCATAAAACTTAAAGCCCAGACAGACACCTAAGAACATAGCAAAAAGGAAAGCAAAGGTTTCAAGGACAGCATCCTAACATACCTTTACGTGTCAGGAACAAACAGTATCTTACAAAGCACAATGCAAGAAGTTAAGCTAGGAAAACTATCCCTTCTCTCATTAAGATGATGTGATAGGGGATTGAACTGAAGGCTCAGTGACACATACTGTTATGAAACTACTATGAATCCAGATGGGTAAGTATTAGTATGGTAATTTCAGTTAAATTCATGCTGCAGTACAAGGGAGATAACTAAGTTAGAAAGAAAAGGCAGACCACACACAAATATTACACCTGAACAGTAGAGATCAGACTTCACTTTGGCAGTGTAGGAAAATGTGTCTGCTCAGACTGGTTTGGGGAGTGGCAAGGGCCACTAACATGAGCAATAGCTCTCAAGCACTGTAGAGTACCTTTCTCCCTGCCTCCTTTGAGCATTGAGACTGTTGGTCCAACAGTCCAAATGTCCAAAATACCAGAAGAAATGAGGACTAAGCATAGGACCAGAACACCTCTTATACTCCAGCAGTAACCCTTACATTACTTGCCCCTCAATTCCACCCCCTCACCTCCTTTGTCCGCCTGGTACCCATGCGGATACAGAATGACCCAGAGTAAGGAACTGAGACCAGAACTAAACTATGACAGAGGTCAGAGAGGCTTGGGACCACTTCTTGCAGTAACAGAGATAGATGATGCTAAGAGTAAACAGATTAAAGTATTAGTTACTATCTTTTATATTTTTTAGAAGTTTTTAACAGGGTTGATTAATAGAAAATTGGAAGAACGACAAAGATAAAGTTACTGTTGCACAGACTTAGTGCATTGGATGGTTTAATCATTCCCCAATCTTTGTCAGTTGGTGCTGTGGGACTTAGCACAAGACTTTTTAATTTTGTTTCAGCTTCACTGAAGATACTTCTTATCTTTAAAAAGCACTTAGAGATGAACTGCACTATCTATACAACATATGATTGCTATTATTATCTCAGTAAATTTTTATGAGGATTTGAAGAATTCCAGTAAGTCAAAAAAGAGCGTGCTTATTTCCTCTGTTCAGAATTAGTTATAACAAAGACTATAAGATAACAACGATATAGGTCACATAATCCCACTGACTTTGTTAGGGTCACATCTTCCTTGACTTCCTAAATGAGTGAAGGTTTGAACTGTGATATTCTCCCAGCAGCTTTTGAAGGAGGGCAGCTGTGCTTCCTTCATAATATACGTTTAAGTGTTTGAGAAAGTCTAGTTCATCATTCTTAGAGCAGTGCTACTGCTGAACATGTAAAAACTACATTGTGCTCATCTTAGGAGAGCTCTGATGGCTCTGAGAAACAGGGTATTAAAAGCAATGTTAAAACAAACACCTGCCCACACAACATCAGTTTAATGTGGTAGGAAAGGCACTGTAGTAATTTACAATGCTGGTACCTAAGAACCACAGTTCTGTCGTAAGTTTATCAGATCACGCATGCCTGTTATAATATAAAATTTATCGTCATTTATCACAGAGAAGAGGTGGAGTTCCACTCTCCTGCTTGCCTTTGCTGTCAGGGAAGGGCACGCTGCTTGCATAAGGTACAGGTCACACATCCAAAACCATCTTCCTGGCACTCTCAGTCTTTTGCCTTTGTGCAAAATGCTGATGCTTTTGAGATTTAATGATTTAGCGTGTCACTGCACCGGCATAACAGATGGCACAGGAGAGCAGAATGAATGAACAATGACTGAGGCACCATGTTTCACTTTGTTCAGTGTGCAATCTTTCAGCACTCTTGGTGTAAGGCATCTATTATTCCCTCTTTTTAAATCAATCTGCTCCCTTTGGTTAACACTACCCAGTTAATAGTGAGATACATCTTTTGAAAAATTAGGTAAAATGTGAGTGCAGCATGCAGAGTTAATGGGAGAAGAGTCAGGACTTTTTAAACCTGAGGTCCTTATTGCCTCTGAACAGGATCCCAGAACACTGAGTACTGTCTCCATTGTGTATCTGACCACACAGCTCCCTGAATCAAACCTAGGTATTTCCCAGGCCTCTGCTCCCAGGACTCCACTGCAAAGCACAATGCTCCTGTGCCACTGAAGCCCCAGCCAACACCTGAAGCCAGGTTTTACAGGGTGGTAAGCATTTTTGGGCTTAACATAGACTTTGTGATCTATACAAAGATAAAGCAATACAAGGACAAAACTTATAAAAGGTAAGAAAAGGAGAGAAAAGGTTGAAAGTCTTCAAAGCAGCATTCATGAGTGGTTTATTTATTTATCCCCTCACTAGGCACAAGGAGCAAAGACAGTGGATTACAAAAACCTGTTGTTACCCACAGGTAAATAAGAAATAGCTGCAATATGAAATGCAAAGGATAACCTCTTCTCTCCTGTCCTGTGAGTCAGAAATCATCGCTATCCAGCAAAATTTTGTCAGACCTCAGGCAGCTGTTTCACATATTTCAGTGAATACAGAAAGGAAAGAGTGATACTCTTAAATACCAGTGTGCATGTTAATAAGGGAAGTGGATGTATCAGGTAGAAAATAAATTATAAGCTCTTCAAGTGTAAGTATTAAAGCATCAAGCTATGAAAAGCACTGCAGCACTCTATAGTAACAGGCCAAACATTACAGTCTAAAAATGTTACAGGAATGTTTACATAACCGGATCTAAGGACCTAATCCAGTGCTCATGGACTTCAGTGAGACTAAAAATCTTGATGCAACTTTTTTTCTTTAAATGATCCCTTGGAACTGTAAAAACAGTTCTGTGCTATGTATTTGGAGACCAAGGGTTTTCTGCTGATAAAAGTCCCAGAAAAGCCATTATTTTCTGATGCTACTGCTGTCTCTGAAGGTTAATTAACACTGGCTTGATTTAGTTTTAAGGCGAAAAGAAACATGGGTTTTTTGGTCTTGATTTCCTTTGATTTTAACCAGTGTGTTACTGATACACAGTTCTTACATGATACACATTTCTTCTCATCTGACAGCTCTCATGCTTTGATCATCAAGACTGCAAGAGGAAGCACGCTGTGTAATAAGGACACAGATTCTACTTCAGGCAGCAGTGTGGCAAAACACACTTAGTTAGAGAAATAAATTGTCAATCCTTTGGGAAATTCAGGCATTTCGAAGTTTATTTTCATTCTTAGTGGATAAAAAATATTGAAACTCCGAAATGTTCAGTGAAATGTAGACTGCATTGTCTTTTAATTTGGGAATATCAGCCAGGTCCCTCTGAAATATCTTTACAGTAATATTGAAATATTATAGTCCATACAGCTGAAAGTTTGCACAAGAAAAAGTATCCAAATGAAAAATAGAACTACAGTGTTCAATTTCCTTTTTAAAACATTTTGAATGGTTTCCATATCAAGTTCTTCTTGACAGATTTTGAATTAGGTATTTTTCAACAGTAAAAAATCTTTTTCCTACAGCTTACTGGCAACTTTAAATTTTATCAGCTTTCAAAGAAGCAGTAGAATAAGGTACAACCACTGAGGCTGCCTTGACTTTTAGGAATGTGTCTGCACTTACACATATTTTATAAATCGTGCAACCTGTGTCTGTGATCCATATTCAGGGAGAGAGAAAAAAAAGAGAATAGAAACAGCTGCTACTATTTTAATGCCTATACCAAATTCATAGAATATGAAGTTTAAAGGTGTTTAAAAGCTAATGCAGTGGGCATTTTCTAAACTCAATATTTTACATTAACAGAAAAAGTCATTACAGTAACACTCTTGAAAAGATATAAACAAATACTTTTTTCACAAGATTCATCCTTGTGAACTGCTAAAAATACCTAAAAGTTGCTTTAATTCCACAGACAGCTTCCATATCACCTTTTTTTCTACACAGTTTCAAAGCCTTAAATGACCTCCAGCCAGTCAGAAACATGTGTCAAATTATGCAGTACCTATTGCTGTACTAGTCTCCCAACCCCAGACTTTTTATTGGAATTCTGAGCGAATAGAAGACATTCAAGCATGAAGTCTGGGCAAGGTCAGCATGCTCTCTGCCGGGGCTGGAAATGATGTGGGAACTTCCACTTGGTTGGTCTCAGTG
This sequence comes from Cnemophilus loriae, assembly GCA_013397755.1. Taxonomy (NCBI): domain Eukaryota; kingdom Metazoa; phylum Chordata; class Aves; order Passeriformes; family Corvidae; genus Cnemophilus; species Cnemophilus loriae. Next base: position 181,120 of record VZTF01006884.1, on the reverse strand, counting down.
CAGTTTCAAAACAGTGCAAAAGGGATTTGAGGGAAGCAAGGTCGTGGAGAACACTCATCCTCAGCTCTGCAAGGTGGGAATCCTCTGGTGAAAGGCATTATGAGCTTTTCCTGCAATGCATCCAAACTCATAGCAGGGAAAGCCTGGTACATCCAGAGATACATAACAGCAGCAAAATGACCTTCTGGCAGATGCTGCATCCACTGTTTTGTTCCTGCCCAAGCCCACCTGTGGGAGGAGGAAAAGGAGCCAGTTTCATGCAGAATGCAGGGATGGAGCCATTCCACCTACTTGTGCACGGAGAGTGACAGAGCAGAGCAAGTGCCTCTGAGTCAGGCTGAAATACAGATACTTGTCCACAAATGGATGAAGTAAAATGAAATTTTTCACAATATTTTTGCAATTGTTTGCCCAGTTGAAAAGCTATATTAATTTCTTCCTGAAGGTCATTAGATTAGTTCTAACTGTAAGATCTATGAAGTAGATAGGAATTAAAGTGAAAAAATTAGGAGCCAGAATAACCCTTTGCTAGTATATACTTGGAGATTAAAGGCAGTTTAACCCCTGCCATCAGTGTGGAGGTTGTGCAGTTGTAAAACCTCTCACATCCAACCCTGTAGCACATCCTAAACCAACACCATCTCAAGGCTGATCCCTCAGTTGTGTAAACGGGCTGGTTTAAAGGCATCTTTGATACCCTGANAAAAAAAAAAAAAAAAGGCCAGGTCTTTGAAGATAATCAGTTCAGTGGAGAAAAAGTCTCCCAGGCTTTGACAGGTCTTTCTCATACATATGGAGTGTCTGTGCATCATAAAATGTATCCACCAGCATGTCAGCATTAATGAATAATGAGAAATACAAGGGAGAAGTCAAAGCCTGAGAGCAAAGGACAATGAAAGCTTTGATGACTTTTCTATCTCTCATGTTACAGGTATGCTTTCTAAAATATCAGAATTGAAACTGAGTTACAAAGTCTACTATGCATGGTACAAGTCTTGTGCAACATCAAATACAAGAAATCCATTAAACTTGCTTCTCTCAGACTAATGATCTTTATGTACACTGATGAAACACCTGAAAGTGTGCATCCAGTCAGTGTGAACAACCAAGGATGAAATAAAACTTCAGCTACTTTTGCAAAAACAAAATACAGCAACTCCAGTGGTCAGTGAGGTACAGGAGCTGCAACAGTGACCTCTCTGATGAACAATCCTCCAGACCTTCCCAAAGAGCAAACTGGCCCCTCCATCTGAAAGGCTGCTGAATTCAGTTTAATTCTTTATCTAATTCCACTCAACCATATAATTTTAATGAAAGCATTCTAAACAACATTTAATAACATTTTACTAAGGAGGGTTTTATGAAATAAGAAAGGAATCATCACCATTTTAAAGTATCATTACTAACCCCTTCTGCCTCGAAAACTGACTACTCCTTTAAACAAATTTTAAAAAGGTGTTTATGGGACCATGGGGTCCTGCTTATCCTTTACCTTTAAGACCAGTACAGTTTTGCTATTCATATGAAAAATGTTCTGAACTGACTCAAGGTCAAACCCACTAAAGCCCAAAGATGATCTGGCCTATGTTGCCCACACCCTTTTACAGACCCAGATTTCTGGTCTGTAACAAGAGGACAGTGCCATGTCAGTTGACAAGACAGTTTCAGCCCTGTTCTTTAACACATTTTGGTCGTGGTGAGAGTTAGTTGCCTTCATCACGAAAAATTCCTTTTCTGTGCTGTTTACTGCTTTAATATTCTAATATTGTTGGATGAAACAACAGCAAAACACCCCCACCACAAACACCTCTGAAGAAGGGGCAGGTGTTTAGTCAAGGAAGAACTAACAGACACCAAAATTTATCATTTAGGTCTCTGCCTATTATATATGAATATCTAAACTGATAGTTTCTTTCTTGTACTATACACATTTCACAAAAAACAAAACTTCATGATTTAACTCAAAATGTAGCAGAAAAGTTCTATATGAAACTAAAATGTAAATTATTTTTAAAAATAAAAAGGAAGGTTTTTAATTCTTTTCTATGATCATATCATGAAATACAGTCATATACATTTCAACTAGAGTTACCAAGCCAGGTCCCCAGTTTTATTACAGTTCCTTGTAATGGGGGTCTCTTCAAATAATCTGCAGCACATTAAACTATTCAGTACACTAAAACATGGAGTTAAAACTTGGTTTCCCTGAAAAAAAAAGAAAAAAGCTACAACAGATGAACTAGGATGCTGTGTAGAATAATGTTTCAACACTTGCTAAAGTGCTGAGTTTTGAAGGAAGCACGTAGTGGAAAGAAGTACCCAAAAACAGGAGTGTGCTTCCTCCCCACTCAGCAAATCCCGGCATTAAAACTGACTATCAGTAATACCTAGGAAATACCTGTGCATACCTTTTGTGTACCAAGATGTCTTAGATGTGCTGCCAGAACTGGTCCTAACAAAACAGAGTTAGACCCAACCATCAAATCTACCAACCTTCCATTTTCACAGTTTATACAGTAGTATGTTTTATAGATCAAGACAGAAATCATCTGATAAGACATTAGAGTAACAAAAAGCCTGTGCTATTTTTTCAAATTGCTGAGAAGAATGACTATGGTACAAAGCCTCTCTTTTCAAAATAACAGCTGCTTGTACCCTGCAGGAAAGAGAAGAAAAGAAACTGGGCTTTTGGATTCCAGCAGGGGTTCAGCAAAAGGGATAAAGGGCTGGCAAATTTCAGAATGCTGCCTTAACACATACCTGCTACAGGAGATGTTCTGTTTGTAAAACAACAGCAAAAATTAGGGGGGCGGCGGGAGGGTGTAATGGTGTGACTTGAACTGACAAATGAGGTGTTGATTCCAGACCATATGTACTGAATTCTCCCCCAGAAACCGAAAGAACAGTCACAGAGTCCATCTGGTCTCCGTGCTGCAGCATAAAGCCTCCTTTGCTCAGAGCAGTCAGTGCAGCACACGTATGAGATTCAACTTCACCTTCCTGTGATTATCTTCGTGCATTCCCCAGCAAGCTTGTCTTATCCACTTGACAGCTGCCGAGTGACGTGGGCCGAGCCCAGCACTGTCCCTGAGCCAGTGGCACGTTAATGGACAGCAGCACCGCACAAGATGTGACAGGGCAGCCGAGCACAAGGTTTATCTTGCATTTCCTCCGTACGCTTCCCGAGCCACTGCACAAGTGTCAGCACTTAGCGGAGCTGATTCTCCCTATCCAAGCAGCCTTGCTAAGGCTACGACAGGAATCCCTGTTTGAAATGTTATTCTGCATTCCAAACCAGGCCAAGAAAAGGATAGTCAATAACTCCTCTGAAATTATGCCACATCCTCACTTGAGGAATGACTGGAGCTAATTCACTGAGCTCTGTGCTCCAAGAGAAAGGTGTGAGAGAAAGGTTGGTAAGCAACTGAGAATATATGCCTTGTGTTTCTTTACATCTTTTTTGCCATTAAATATACCAAGTAATTAGTGCTTTGTTATAAAATACTGTTGAGGCTGCCTGAATAGTCTTGTAGTTATTTAATAAATTACTCAGCAAAAGAGTGAATTTAGCCAGGCGTCCACTGGTGAGGAGACTGCTAATTAACTGATACCCAGGCAGGCAGCAATTACCCTTCTCCTCCCTGACAAAAAGAATATCTCTATTCCAAATATGCATTGGGAAAGAATTAAGAGCTATAAAATATACGTCTCATCTAGTAGGAAGCAATTTGGAATGGCATAGCAATCAGCCTAAAGATTTCAAGTGATGTGAACTAAACACAAAACAAGATAAAATAAAGGATCTGTGCTTTATGAAGAGAGTGAACTGGCTTCAGAAATGAGTTTCCAGCTGGGACCAGATTGCAAATGCCTTTATTCACTCTGCAGGAGTGGTTATTCACGCGAATAGTCCCTGCAAAGGCAGGGAAACAAACTCACATGAGCATGTAGTCACAACTGTGAACATGGAGCTTGCCATCTGACCTCCAAAAGCAACAGAACCTTGTGATGCTTTTACTGAAAATACCATAGGGACCTTGGGGTTGTGTTTATTTTCCCTAGACATGATTTTGCTGTCATTTCACGTATCATGTTTTAGAAGGAAATTAGCTGATGTAATATTAATTTATGGAGAGCTTTTTAATTCTTACACATTTGGTCAAATTTCCAGGTTGGTGTCTCAGCAACAGATTTGTAGCAAACATGATCCTGGGATTTATCAGGCTTGCACTTGTTTTGGCTTTTAGGATGTCCAGCCATAAGGCAGACTTGCCGTGGCCACCTGGGGCTGAGACTGTGATGGTGGGCACCCACCCACCTGCACATCAGACAAGTGTGAGCACAAAGGCAACCAAGAGACTCCCCGTGGTGAGCAGGAATCAGAGATTCCTGGAAGAGTGTCCAAACAGCTCTGCATCCTCAGTTTAATGACCCATGAGGGAAAGGATGTACTTAGAATCGAGCTGTTCTGATTACTAGAGTTTTACATAAAGGCTGAAAAAGAAATGTAAGAAGTACAATTGTTGCCCTAAGGGGAAAATTTCAAAAGCACATATAGGATTTAAGTGCCAAGCTGCAAAAAGCAGCTAGAGCTAATATCCAAAGCTGGAATCCAAGCCTAGGACAAGAGGTGATCTGGCACCCAAAGGCCAGAAGTCAGGCTAAATACCAAAGGTCAAGTGCCCAAGCCAGAAACCAAGATACAAGCCAAAGGTTAGGACTGAAATAGGTCCTGGATGCAAGGCAAAGGTCACAAAACGAGCATTTTCAAACAGCCACCCACCTCAGCTACCAAGTAGTCAGTGAGCAGATTTAGATGCTCCCTTAAACAGCACTGGTGTTAGCACTGGGAGCATTCCCGGGCTGACCACGGCCACCATGGCTGTGGACTTGCTGAAAGGGTCAGCCCAGCCACCAGCCCTTACCAGCCACCACCGAGGTCACTCTGAGTCAGCCAGATCAGACTAAAGCTGGGAAGAGCTCCCCTGGATTACACAGATGAGTGAAGCTCAGGACAGCCATACACTCATCCACAGTTTCCCTTTGGAAAAATTAAGTTATGCAGATTTGCAAAGTTCCTCTCTTGCATAAGCTCAGTGGAAATGCAAACAAAGGCAGCTTCAGATGAAATACGAGAAAAAAATGGGCCCCAAAGAGACTACAGAAGCCTCAAAAATCCCTGAACTAACAGAAGATCTTGTAACAGATCTACATTTCAGTTGCCTTTTTCCTCTATTACCTTTTTGCTGATTATAACAGAAGTCCTGCTGCTACTGTATCCCTTTGCCTACAAACAGATAAGCAAGACACTCTCCACTGATAATTTTACAAGGTAAACATTTTCTAGTGTTAGCTTATTTATAATGAGAAAAGGGTAACAAAAGTATCAAAAATCACCTTCTAATGTATAAATTAAAATAATAAATTCATCTTAATGTCCCATTATATGCCTCATTAGCACATCCTCTGGAGAGCACTCAATGGTTTTGGGAGCATTTCAAGAACCAGTACAATGCTGCTTAAAACTACAATTAAGAGAATTCTTAAATAATAATTTCAGTGAACAGTTTGCAAATAGCCCATATACCAGAATATGTTTTTGCAAACATTATTAATAATTCAATTCTGACTAGAGATGCTAATGAAAAATCAACTTAAAGAGACAGAATATAGAAAATTTCCTTATCTTCCTCTCTGATTTTTTTCAAGGTTATAAAGAACTGATGGGGATGAAGTAAGTTTAATAAGTCTCTCTGTTCTGCAAATGTTATACATTTATTTTTTTTCTTTCTCGAAGTGTTTGACAAAGTGCCCCTATTCTGGCAGTCATGCTTTTATGGCAAAGTCAGTGCTTCAGTTACCAGCTTTCACTTGCAGTGGATTTCACTCAGTGAGTCTTTAATTGTTTAAACTCAAACAAATAGCTACTACCCATCAAGCCTCTCAGCAGCTGGCTGGGTGCCACCAAGCCACGGACAGCACTTTGCAGAAGTGTGGCCACTAAAGAAGCACCATGAAGTAGGCAAGAGCCTATAAAAGGAATATCTGAGGCTGGATAAATGTAAAAATCCTGATATTACATAATATTAGGGGGATTTTCTAAAGGAACAAGAATAACCCTTTTAACTTAAGCATGCCCCACAGCTGTTTGTAAGCCAACAGCATTGCCTGGCTCTCGTGTCACAGAAGCTCATGAATCACACAGTGACCCTGAAGTGCTAAATCTCAGAAGTTTACACAGCCTACTTGGCCAGCTCCCCACTACAGCTGGAATTTACAACCAAGTCCAAAAAGAACCGAACACCAAAACAGAATATAACAAGAGAATCTTACCAAAACATATGCCCACGTTATTACCAGTCAAACAGTCCCCTTCCCACACAAATACATTACAAAGACATGCCTGGTTTTGTCTCCTAGACCTTCCCTCAGCCTGAGCTCCCCTGCTACTCCCGTGTGGACGCTCTTGCTACCAAGCGCAGGAGGAAGAGCCTTTCCCTCAGCTCCCTTTCCGTGCACTGAGGAGCACCACCAGCTCTCCCTCTGTACCCAGCTTACCTCCTAGATATAACCACCCCCTGATTATTCACATAACAAATCCATCGCGAAAACAGAGCTGATCAGAATTTTTCTTAATCCAGTAAAAGATGCCAGTTTTATCTCAGGGTGAAAACATTTTACAGAGGCAATGTTTTGTTCTATCTTTTGGTAGCTGGTTTTGAGTATTTTTCTGTTAGGGTAAATGGTGGACTCTGGCCACTCCTGCCCTGTAGGACAGCTCATCACTTCTGGAACTCAGTTCTCCTGGTTGACAGGAGTCAAGCTTCCTAACAACGCTCCGTCTCTGTCTGAGCAATGTCAGGTGCACACAGGGACAGGGAAAGGCCAGCATGGCAAGCTTCACCTCCCCATCTCTGATTTCTGTGCCAGCTGTCAGCAGCCACAGATTGCACTCAGGGGCAGAGGAGGAGCTGGGCAGGCAGGCAGGCACTGTGTCACTCCGGGACTGCAGAGCCCAGCTCAACCTGCCAGCTCTGGAAGGTGTCACACCAGAAGGAAAAAGCAAGAGGAGATGTGGTCCTTCAGCTGTTGGTGCATATGTGCATTGTTTACACTGCAGCTCTCAAAGTCTGTTACATTTAATTGTTTTGAAAATCACATGGTTTGTACAGACTTTAGACAAGGTAGTAACTCCGAAAATGAGAACTAGTTGTACTGACCATGAGAGTCTTGAAAGAACCTATTAGAGCCTGTCATGAAAACTGGTACTCAAGAGGTCCTGAAATAATTATTTGAGATTATTACAATCTATTGGAGAGCTTTTCATCAGCTTGCCAATCCTTATCTGACAAAATATATCACCCTTACATAAGCCCTTTGTATTCATCATTCCCATGTACTAATTCCACATGCAAAAGTAATTTTATTGTGATGCATCACTGGGAAAAAAATTCTTGTATGAATGCAATGGATGGTTTCAACACACAACTTATTCATTATTTCTTTTTTTCCTTTGAAAACACACCAAAGCAAGCAATCTAATTTGTAGATTAATCTCCCAAGTTATACTTATTTTCCAAATGAAAATTCAGGTAATCTGTGCACAAAAATTTGTAGTAAATTCTGTAGGAAATAGCTGACTGCCATTTCTCTTTACACACATAACTGTACACAACCCATTTGAAATTAATTAAATAAGATGCTGCTGCTGTTGTTCTTTAATAACTCATTACTATCAGATCACTTATTTTCTAAATCCAAGGTCAAGGGACAGGAGGTCCCAAAAGCAAAAGGCTGCAATTGCACTTCCACCACAGCCCTTCAGGCCTGAGCTCCAGCGGTGTCTTAGCTAAGCTCTGTTCCAGTTTGGTTGCAGATTTCCACAGCACTGGGTGTGAATGCCTCCCCCTTGAAACTCCCTTCCTGTGCCACTCCTCACACATCGTATCCACAGGGCTCGCCTGAGGATCTTCATCACACAACTTTGGCTCTTTTCTGAGTGACTGCAACAAAGGAATTCTCCATCAGCCAGAACTTAACTGGAGGAAAGATGCCAAATAAGAGGTTAGGATCTCATCCAGTTTATCTCCTTAGTCATGACGTAACGGAGCTTCCCTTTTCACCAAGTACGGTGACTCCTCCCCATCTTTCCCAGCCTGCCTTCCTCACCCCTTGCAGGAATGCCATCCAAATGGGTGGCTCTATCTCAGAACTCGATTTCAAAGCAGAAACACATTACAGATTCTTGACTGCAGCTGACAGAGGCAGAATTTAGCACACGACACACATTCAATACACATGGTTTATGTTACTGAATACTCGTGGACAAGACACATCCTGGAGAAAGCTGCAAAGAGCAAGGGATCCATGTGCTCACAACAGGAATTAAGGGATGCTGTGCTCCAGGCTCTCACTACATCTGTGTTTGTTCCTGTTTGCAGCCCAGCCCCAGCAGGAAGATGAGACCCACAGAAGGCGTTGGCTGACACTGAGGGGCTCCAGGACACCCACCCAGCCAGAGCAGAGCTCTCAACCTGCTCCTTTGTCCTGCTGACAGCATGCAATGCGGCTTCTGCCCTCACCTTCCAGAGAGGTTCTGCGATCCCTCAGCATCCCACCAGCCCTTCCCCAGATGAAATATCACCAGAATGCCGCCTGCTGATACTGCTCAGAAAGTATTTCAATGAAATTTATGATGATGAGTAAATACATTGTACTCATTTTATGGCTGCGAGAATGAAGGTACAGAGAGCTGCAGTGGTTTAATAACCTCTGAAATGAATGCAGGTTTGCTGATTGCCATTCCTCTGACACTGGAAAACCCAAGAAGCATCAAAAGCAGCTCAAACCACCAGGCTGTTTTATATTCTATTTGTTTCCAGTCATGTCTGAAAAGCTCTAGAAGCTATTTACTCTCAGAATCATGTTGCATCTTCCTTATTAGTACAGTACCACATCAAGAAAAGCCCATTGAAAAATACACATTTGCTCATAAAAAATTAATCTAACCCATTTCAGAGATGATTGCATGATATGTGCATATTTTGCAAGAAGATAAAATATTTTTAAATAAAATATTTAAAGAATATTAAATTTAAAATAAAAATAATATTAATAAAAATATTAAAATAATTAAAAGGAATTCTGACTTGCTATTTTACAGCAAGGCTTCAGAGATAAAGCAGCATAGAAATCTACATTTTAAAATTTATGTGATGGTCCCAGTATTTAAGGGGCCAGACACATGGAGGCATCAAAAATGACTCAGGAAAAAAAGGATGCTTTAAGAAGACAAAAATATAAGTACACAATAATACCATAAAGCTGACACAGTACACTTAAGGTAGATCATTCAGTAATTAAAAGTTGGCTGAGTTAAAAACTAACATGGTTCTACTAGAGGAGCTTTCTCAAGGCTTACTACTATGATGCACAATTCTTCCTAATGTGTTTCTCAATTCTGTACAGAGCAGGACCTTGCTTATCTAATTATCTTTTTTTTTTTTTAACCATACAAGGATACCTAGGGGAACAGGCTACTCTGCTTATAATAGTAATTGAATATTTTTTTCCTAATGTTATTATAGCAATAAAACAGCAACTACGTGCAAAATGAAATAAGCATTTGAAAATCACTGATGGTGCACTTTTGCTACTGCAATATTTTGTCCAATGAATATTTGCAATGGAGTTCATTTTCAGCAATGAAATTAGCACAGTCTAATATATTCCACAGCAGGCCTTGAGGCTACAGCCAGATAAAATATCCCAGAAACAGCTAAAGATGTTTGTTCAAAAACCAATGTATTACATTAAGCACATCACTCAAAAAAACTTAGGCTGCACACCTGCATCTAATGGACTTACAGAGTCTGCCATCACTAAAAGGCTTGTATTCAAAAATAAGTTGTATTTAAATTTTTCTACAAATTTACTCAGGAAAAACACATTGCTGGATATTATGCAAAATGCAGAGTCCCAGCAATAACGTTTTCTCTCTAGTTCTGATTTATGTCAATGATAAACTTCTCTCTTTACTGTCAGTGACAGATTATAACTAAGGGTGAACATGATGCAATTTTTGAGCTGAACCTCTGTGCCTTAGTTTAAAAAAAAATCATTTTACCTGTCTAATTTCACTACCTACCTTCATCAGAGAAGAGCTGTCATATTTTGATGCAAATTCCAGCAATTTACATGTTTCAAGCTGGTAGGCAATGTCTTCCTAGAAAAACTTGCCACCCTTCCACAACCTCCTGTGAAATGGCAAACCAGGTTAGAAAGACAGAGGAGATTGGATTACCTGTCTGCACCAGATCATTGTTTCTAGGAGATAATCCATAAATGATTAATCCTTCTAATGTTATTGAGCAATGTAAGGAGGGCTGCCTGTGACCTATTTCACCCTCTTACACTGTTGTTGTGGGAGTAGCTTTACTGTATAAATCGAATTGAGTATTTTCATTCTCATGTTTTTATCGAATTGTAACTGTAATTTAATGACTTTTCTCTGTCTCTTTCAATATTATTTTAGCATCTCTTGGAAGGACCACAACTGTTGGTAACACTCATATCCAAAATGTCAGTTGACAAATAGATGGCTAATTGCTTTCTTTTTCATTTTCCTTGTACTTTATTAAGTGACATTATTTCAGAAACTGCTGTTGTTTTTAATGTTTTGTGCTTCACATTTTCTAGAAGATTTTTCCAATTGTATAAGGAGAAAAAAAAAAAAAAAGAAAGATGAAAGTCATCCATTCCTTTACAGAATCATTACTGCAATTATTTCATGACAAAGAAACTTCTAGTTAAATTCACATTTCAGTATTGCAACAGCTGAGAAACTCAGATGCTATACAAAGCAGTTCTGTGTTATCTCTGTTTTATACAGAGCATGGAAACAGGAAAAAATCCCCTGCCTACAGCTGGGTAAGTCAGTAGTCCCAGAACAATCTTCCTAAACCTCGTCACTTCCATGTGATGATCCTGCTAAACCTGGAGTCCCTTTACACACCATCCTATCCCATCAATTTCAATTGTTTAGATTAACACTGCTGCCCTGTAGCACTGTTAACACGTAGCAATTTGGAAAACTTTCCTCTGAAGGTGGAAAAAGATTTTATACAGCTAAAAATAAATATCTGGTACTATGAATATGCAATAAGGTACCTGTGGCTGCAGCATTAGTGCAGAGAGAGCACAGTGCAAGCTGGAACTCCTAGGAAAGGCTGCTGATCCACTTGGCCCTCCAAAGAGCAGAACAACTGCCAGGGAAGGCAACTACACAACTTGAGCAATTTATATCATATTTATACAAATGAGGAAAATGCTCAAGTAATGCCACCTGTGAAATAAAAGGATTTTTCAAATAAAATGGCAGCACTTCAAAAATCCTAGCATCCCCTGCCCCTTGCTTTTTTAAAGAATTAAAATGCAAAATAAAAGTTCATTAAGTTATTAAGGAGGTTATCACCAGGACAATTTGTCCTATCTAGAACTAAACCCAAATAAACAGCCTGTAGAATTACAGCCATTATCCTGAAGTTTAGGGTATAGATAACAATGCAATTACTAATCAATAGCCCAGAAATTGCCTGCTATTACAATTCAAGGAAAACATCTGCAAACAAACCAACAGAAGTGTGTCATTTGCAAAACAGCTCATGAAACCAGGAATTTCTGGCAATTGTTTCAAGTGGAAAACTGCAAAGATAAAACACGAGCTCTATGAGTCACTCAGATTTGCAGGACTCACTGGACCCTAATTCAGCCTGGAGTAATAACAGAAAATGCTCTGACTGGGAGCCCCGGCTGCACTTCTCGCTCATCTGAACAGCAGCAACAGATCTTTTGCCGAGGATATGCAGCCAACAAGCGAAAAACAAAAGCACTGAAGAATGAAGACTTTTTCTGTAGGAAGTTTAAAGGAGTGACTGCAGCCCAAATAAGCTTTGGGAATATGTAGGTAATCTACTGTGTAAAAAGAGGGGCCAGAAAAAGAGTTTGTATAACAGAACTGCCAACAGCAGAGCAACAGAGACCCAGCCACGGTGTCATAAGTAAATGAAAAAGAGAGGCTTCATTACGTCATCTACCTTAACCTATATGAAGTAGACAACAGTACTTAGGGTAATAAATTATCATATCCTGTCCTATAAAACCTCAGCAGAATAACTGCTGAACTGTAAAACGTGATGTTCTCTTCTTGTTGAAACTTGTTGAAACACAAATGGAATCTGTCCCACTCACAGAGAAAACATGAAAAGGGCACCGTGTGCATCATCCCACTTGTGCCTGGCTCCATGCAGGAATCGGGAACAGGGAGTGAGAGAGGAACATTTCCCCAGCACAGCCGCGAGGAGGGCCAGGGAGATTTGCACCACAAACACTCACAGCACACGCCCGAGTAACTGCAGCTTTCCAGTGTACCCCGAGACTACCTGCTCACACAATTTGCTGTGCTTCAGGCCGTGCATCGTTCCTGATACAAAATGTTTCATTCCAATGCAACAACGGTGAAGATGGGCGGGGAGAATAAATTCACTGAAATGCAGAACTGGAATTAGCAGATGAAAGAGGAAAATCCATTACCAGAAACCACTGCTTCCCTTTCTTTTTTGCTGCTTCTTGTGTTTCACTTTTAATGCAAGATGAAGCCAAGGAGTTTTCACAACTGAGATCCCACACAGCAGAAAGCTTCCTTTGCCAATAAGTTTTTAAATTGGAAAGACACCTTTGCTTTACAGTAATCTTGCAGAAAGGAGCAGATGTTGGACATTGCAGACATTTAAGATGCCACTTAAAACCAGGTTTTTTAAAAGTTTTTGTCATTTTCTTTCTCTTTCGGTTGAGTTCTTAGAACGTTGTTGCTCTATAATACACTTTTCAAACTTTAATTTCCTCTTTTTGTCTTTCTCGAATATAGACTGTTAGTGAAAGATGAGACATTTTACATCAAAGTATTGCCTTTATGGGCAAACACTACAGAACTAGTGAAAACCCAAATTTTATGGATTATGCTCTCCTGTGGCGAAACCATTGGACATGGACAGGACATGGACATGAAGGACATGAAGGACATGGACAATTTATGGAGCTCTAAGACATTCCCATAGGACTTTTGTTGGAGTTTTTTATTGATGTTTATGTCCTGGGGTTCAAGGTTGAGTTACCAGGATGAAGTTTTGTGTCTAGATTACTTTTTTCCTAAGAAATGCCTTTCTACTTTATACTAGAACTGTTTGACACCAAAACAGGTAAATTACTGTTCTGCCCCAAAAGCCTTACAGTTTAAAAAATTATATTATACTGGAACTTAATATTTCCACTTCTTGTCAGAAAGACTTTTTGTGGAACCACACAACTGCTGGATCCTTGTTTATAGTTTGTGCATTAAATGCCAGCCATCATGAGAGAGGCCTATACCATAAAGCTGTATTAAATCAGAAGTTTGTCCGCCTGCAATGGAGAATAGCATGACCTGTGGTAATACAGAGCATAGCAGACATTCTTTAAACTCTCAGGAGGATCAGGAGCTTGACACAAACACGGTTTTGTTTAGAAATTCACAAACACGTTTTTTGCCTGTCAGATTGCACAAAATGCAACAAAGATACTTGAACCTGAGTGATCTTATCTTGGAAGTAATTCATGCCTCGGTCCTGATGAATATTCTATACTTTCCTGCTCCTAAAATCACCAGTAATTGAAAAAACTGCAGGAAAAAGCTCAGTGCACTGCATGTTACTTTGCTGTTGTTTCAGCAAACATGGATATGTACTACATAGCACTTTGCCTTACATATGACAGTTTACTGTTCCTATGTACTTTTACTTCACCTGAGAAACGTACCTATGTATGTTTACTATACCTGAGAGAAGTATTTAATCCCCTAATTCTTCTAAAATATTGAAAATTCCATATCCCACTGCAGACCGTGAAATACTGATATACCAGAAAATGACAAAAGTGGGAGCAAACAGCATCACCCTCAAAGTGCTGGAAGATAATTCCCGAGCCTGTGACCCAGCTCATCGCACTCCACAAGGCTGCCAGCAGTAAACTCCACAGCCTTTGGATTACTAATGGAGTAAATAAATAATAACAAGATGCGGAGGCCAGCCCTCAGCCCTGCCCACGCGTGTCGGCAAGGCCGCGGCCCCTGCCCAAAGCCCACGGCCCCGGGGCTCCGTCCAGGGCCCACGGCCCTGCAAGCCCTCGGTCGTCGGAGCTGCGAGGGGGGAGCGGGGACCCGGGACGGGGCTGCGGGTCCCGAGTTCGGAAGAGGGACCCGGGAAGGGCCCGGGGGGGCGGGGTGGGGGGGCTTGACCGGCGGGCGGAACGGCAGGCGCGGGCCGGGCGCTCCGGCCGGTGCGGGGC
>VZTF01006884.1:80648-166583 GCA_013397755.1 Cnemophilus loriae | reverse complement strand
GGAGAGGAGAGGAGGAGGAGGAAGAGGAAGAGGGAAAGGCGAGGCCGTGTGTGCGCTCGGGGAGGCGGCGCCGTTCCCCCTCTGACCGGGGCAGCGCAGGGGCTGGAGGGCGCCTGGTGGCCATTGACTTTTTCTCTTTTTTAATCGTACTTTGTTGTTGTTGCTCGTGCCTGTTGCACAGAGCCCTAATTCAGGAAGAGGGGGATTTAAGAGATGTGAGCGTTCGTCATTGCATTAAAACACAGTTTTGGCTTGACCACCGAGTTCGTCACAGAGCCGTAAAAATGGGAATACGGGGCACTTGGCGTTGTCACATGCAGCCCTGGAGCTGCAGAACTTTCTGCGCTCGTGGGTCACAAGCCCGTGGTGAGGGTTGCTCTGGGAGCTGGAGTGTGAAGCAGAGCCATGGCCCATAGTTCTGTCGTGCTGTGCTGGCTGTGCTGTTGTTGCTGCCCTTGGAGTAAAACTGGAACACAACCTCTCCGATATTTGGAGACTGCCCCGTCAGGCTCTGCATGGGAGGGTTGTGGAACACTGTGTATCACAGCAGCAGATTGAGAGCGCGAGCAAAATCTTTTGGAAGTGGGTTTAACTCTCTAATCTTTCTAATAAAAAAATAGGTAGTTTCTGAAAATAGGAGAGCATATTTTTAGACCTGTGATGTCGAATCTTATGGAAAGATAAGGATATTGTAAGTCTCTGTAATTAAAACACTGTCCAAAACCTACATAACTGTGTGAACAAGCATAGCCCTGAAGTGCATTTGTTGTCTTTTATAGGAGAAAACCGACATAGAAGGGACCTTATTTGTGTATAAAAGGTAAGGGTGGGTTTGTATTTTGGGTTGGTTTTTGGGGGAGGGGGGATATAGTGGTGGTGATGTTTGTTTTCCATCCGTAGGAAAACAAACTCCAGATGGCTTCCTGCAGAGCTTTTGTAGTCATCGTTACTTGCTTGTCCAGCTGTTAACTGCTGTGTACTGATTCAAAGAGAATAAACTCTGCACGTGGGTGAATAACTCTGCCAAAAGCCCCTAAAAGTACTGCTGAGAAAGCATAAAACTTTAATGCTACATATGTACCCGCATCAAAAACTAGTTTATTGAGCTTATTTCCCTGCCCCTTGCGAATTTGTTAGTGCATTGAGTTTGTTAAATGCCAAGTCTCCCTTTGTCTTCTAGAATCCATGAAGTTGATTATGAAAACAATAGAGTTGAGAAATTAAATAATGTGTTTTAATTTACTTCTGGAAAATGGAATAAATTTTTATGAATGGATGAAGTTGCCCAAAAGCTGGAGACCTCGAAGTGTCTGGTTTTGGGGGCTATTTGATTTCCTCGTCAAAACCATGAAAGAAATTTCCAATTCTCTAGGATGGGTAAAAGGGGTGAGGAGGAGAACCAGCACATAAAATCAATCATGAGTTCAAGTTTTAAATTACAGGCAAATAAAAAATCTAAATGAAATAATACTTTGTTGAAGGTAAGAAATAGAAATAGTGCAGACTTAAGCCATCCTGAAGCAGACTGTCGTAATTTGGTCGTTACAATATTTTATCCTGGCACTAGGTAGGGATTTGAGTAACCTGTTCCTATTACTTTCGCTCCCAAGTGTAAGAAAGTGAACCAAACTTTCATTGAGATCAAACCAAAACAAAAACCAAAGCAAAGCTTTCAGTGTCACTAGCTGATGATTTAAAACGAGTTATGTGAGGTGCACTGAGAGACTCCCTTGTGATGGTAATGGTTGTTTGCCCTGTCCTTAGAAGCTCTTGTCAGATTTTTGTTGTCAATCATTGGGTAAAGGTGGCCACACTGTTACAGAAATCTTAGTATTTACCAGCTAATTGTGTCCGATTTTTAGCCTGGCTTCATTGTGCTGCTTTTGTTGATTATACACCAGCTTACAGGCACAGTCGAGTCCTGACAGGACATTGATGCAGCAAGAGAAAACAGATCTAAAACTATCTTGAACTTTCAATGCTTGCTCAGTGTTTTCTTTTTCCACCTGATGTCCAGCAAAAATCTAGATAATAAAAATTGCTTCACTCAGCAATACATTTCTGAATAATTTAATATGTACTTTCAGGACACTGGGTTAACTCCTTATTTCCAGAGTCTCCCTTTAGGAAGAAATTACTGTTTATGGTTCCCCTTGTAAGTGTACTTCATGCTATTTAAGACAGCAGCTCTTTTTTGTTGTCATGTCCATTTACAGTAAGATAATGGTGCTGTGTAAGTGGTTTGGTTTGTCTCCTCTAATGAAAAAATTCTAAAATGCCTCAAAACGATCTTATGTCAAGTATTGAATACATTTGCATTTTAATGGTGGACCTGCCCTAGTTTTTTTGAATAGATTTTTCAGAGGCATATCTTTGATTCAGCAGTTTAACAGTGTAGAACTGTAATGTTAATCCTAATCCTGCTTTGAGGTAAGTGTAGTTTGAAATTGAAATTAGGTGGCATGCCAAGAAATGGCATAGAAAAACAACTGTGTGAGCTTCAGGACTGCTAAAGCTTCACATAATAAATCAATGGAAATTTGAAGATGAATTCATAACTTGGTTTCAGAAAATTACTTCTGTTGATGAAGGTATTAATCCTTGGTTTTGTTTTAATTGACACAATAGGTCAGCTTCTCCTTATCATGGTTTTACGATAGTGAATCGACTGAATATGCACAACCTGGTTGAACCAGTAAATAAAGATTTGGAGTTTCAGCTCCATGAACCTTTTCTTCTCTACAGAAATGCTAGCTGTGAGTATAACTTTCTCTAATCTAAATAAATTCAGGTTCAGTTTTATAACCTAGATCACTTCTGATTACTGTGATGTCTGTTTCAAATATAATGTAATGGGGCAGGTTCCTGTGAAATATCTGATGACGTTTTGTGTCTACAATGCTGAATTTACTTAAATAGCTGTACTATTATATTATGATCACTGCCTACTTTCAGTAAAGAGAGAATATACTACCACAGTGCAATATTGCTCAGGTCTTTAATTAATGATCTGATAGGTTTAATCTAAACATGTCTCCCTCCTAGCGGAATATCCCCTTGAGTTACAGATGGGAACACAGCTTTGGCTGTGTTTCAGTGTACCTGATAGACCAGTCAAGTGTTAATCCCTTCCTCTTTTCTCTTTGGAAGGCTTCTGGGATCTGTAAGAAGTAGGATAGATTCCATGATGGTGGCAAAGAACAGCCTAAGGCAGGTGGTCTCCTCTGTTTCGTAATCTTAGCAATCTTCCTTCCATAAGTGTCATGAAGAGGAAAGTCAAAACTGGTTAGTAAGTTGAAAAGCCAGGAGATTAGGGAAGTGGCTGGCAAGAGATTGGGAAAAGTACCGAACTGAGTTGGGTGTTTAAGCAGATTGCTTGGTTTGGAAGGAGGAGGAGCTGTAGATGGAGGTGGTAGGGATAGGATGGACCTTAAGGTGGCAGGAAAGGATTGCAGCTGTGACATTGGTGACATAAGAGAAGCAAGAAGCTGATTAATTTGTTGGAACTGCTGATGGTATAAGGAAGCAGGAGCTGCTGTGGAATCGCCATGGTGTATGCCAGTGACTAGAGGATCACTTCAAGGAAGGAGTCATAGAATCGTTTAGGTTGGAAAATACCTTTAAGATCATCACACCAAACTGTCAACACAGCACTGCACGGTCCACCACTAACCCACGTCCCTCAGTGCCACATCTACACATCTTTTAAATACCTCCAGGGATGGTGGCTCCACCAGTGCCCTGGGCAGTCTGTTCTAGGGCTTGACAACCCTTTCCATGGAGAAACTTTTCCTAATACCCCATCTAAACCTCCCATGGCACAACTTGAGGCCATTTACTCTTGTCCTATTACTTGCTACTTGGGAGAAGAGACCAAGCACCACCTTGCTATAGCCTCCTTTCAGGTAGTTGTAATCAGAGAACGTATAGGCTGTGTGTGAGTTCATTAGAAACCCCTAAAGCCAATTGTTTTCCTTTCATTGATAAAAGCTCTCCTTTTCCTGTGGGACACTAGTGTGTAACTCCTGTGGGAGGCTCATGGGGTTTAGGATAGAGATGACATAGAATAGTACAAGGAAGGGAGGAATTCATACAAAGGCCTGCAAGGAAAAGATTACAGACTGGATGTGGGAATTGCACTCTGAAGTAATCAAGAGTATTTTTTTCCCTCTTATTTCTTTCCCGTTGCCATTTTAAAAGACTTTGGTCAGAAACTCGCCTTTCTTTCATTACCCTATCCCGTCTCCAGTGATTGCAGATGGAAGATGTCCAGTGCAGTTAGTATGTCATTAGTTATTTTCTCAGGTGCCACAAATAAACTGCAGATGAGTTTTTGTGCCCTCTGATAGTGTTCACTTGGTTCAAATACAAGCTTAAAAGCATTGAAAATGGCATCTAAGCTTTTTATTCCTTATAATTTCCACACCACTAACTCCCTTACATTTTGCATTAAGTTGCTTTGTTTTGGATTACTTTCCTTAAACAAGGTTTTCCAAATTTTCTGTCCTCTGAAAGAGTTAGAAAACAAATTATATGGTTGAATTGTGTTAAAGCTGTTTGCCTCTATTTGCATAGTATTTGTGAATTTGCAGGCAAATTTGGGTTTGCAGACAAATTTCAACATGTGTGTGTTTTATTTGTATGGGTAGATCAGGGGATTCTTGTCCAAGTTCTCTTCATGCGGAAGGATCTCCACTTCCTCTCAGTTGCCTGCTGGCATGAAAAACCTTTGCATTTTTTGGAACTGATTCAAATCAGAGCTTTAAGCCAGTGGTTAATGTAATGTGTATCACTAAGGGCTTAATGTCGTGTCTCTAATGGCTTAAGGTAAAGTTCTTCTGAGATCCCTTAATGACTGAAAGAGGATGGACTGCCAGTCTGTGTAAGGAAAAGCTGCCTCTTACACAACCCTGTGTCTTGTAGAGTGGCTTTTATTGTGTCCTTGAAGAAATCTACTGTCATCATTAGGAACTCTTTATGAGTGAGTTGCCCTGTTAAGGTTGCTAAGTGATTAAACTTAGCTGATTCTGTTTTCTTAGTTTACAGATGGGCAATGGCTCAGACTATCCAGTAAAAACCTAAAATCATGTTAATAGTGCTGTTTGGCAGAGAAAAACGTACTTTGTGCCTCTATAGTTACATTGTAACAGGATCAGTAACAAACAGAGGTTTGTGCTTCACCAAGGCATGGTAGAAACAGTAGAAGATCAAAGCAAAATTATGTCACCATGTATTTGGGGAAGATTCCATGTCAACAATATTTATAACTGGATGTGATACTACTGTGTTACAAACCTCATGTTTTCACTTTGCTCTGGAATTCTGTCTTGACTTAAGAAGATAACAAGGCCAAGTCTGTTCCATGCAGCAGATCAGACCTCTGGCATTTCTGTCTCCAGCAGCACCAGAGCTGTTCTGAGGACAGCAACTAACCTACTCCAGTCTGTGCAGAGCTGCTAATGACTTATGGGAGGAACTTTGCAAGCAGTCTGCAAACATTATTTTTGCTTGGCTGGAGGCTGTAAGAATGATTTGCCTGTCATACTACATCATAATATTTTGGTGGGGCTTTACTGTTCTTTCGTAGTTTGGTTTCTTCAAATACTCTTACTATACAATGGAATTGTTGGTTTGCTGCATAGCAGAACTTACTTTTTTAAGCTGTAGACGTGAGATACTTTATCCAATTGCACAGAGGCATTTTCATCCTCTCAGACCAAGACTAGGTAATTGCCATTTTATTCTTATGGGAAATTACTGATTTTCACAGCTCTTGGGGGGAGTCCTCCCGTTTTTGCAGGGTGTGGCATGAAGGAAACTTCCATGGGCATTCTGGAAGGAGAACAGACCGAGGGACACAGTACCTTTCTTGTATCTACCTTTTGCTGTTCTCTGACTGAAGTGGAAGACAATGGGTCTATTTGTTATTCATTATTCTGTGAGGTTCTCCCCACATCCCAATCCTACGTTTTTCATATTTCAGCTTTTAATGGGGAAATCTTTCCTCTCTCCAGAATTTTTGTTCTCAAAATTGTCCTGGCTACATAATATGGTTCCAGCCCCAAAAGAATACCAAATCCAGAAAGTTAGGTATAATGCTGCCCCAAAACTTAGACCATTTATTTGTGGGGCATAAAGCAAAGATGATAAGAGGGTGTGACTACAAAGCTGTGAGAAATTTTACCACTTGCAGTGGTAAATACAAAAAAGGTATTCTTGTTTTCATTGTTACAAAGAATTAAAGGAAGCAAGTATCTCCAAACATGAACAGATCAAGAAAGCGCCAAATTGAAAAGAGATTGTTTGACTTACTGTAACGTTTTAAATTTAGAATTATTCTTAAAAGGTAAAAATTTTGAGATTATACTTTATACTTAATGTGCCATTTATTAGTTCTTAGTCTGGAATAGGTATTGCCAGGTATATTTGATCCTTGTTGAACTCTACCTCTGGACACATGCGTGTTCTTTAGAGTATTCAAAGTATTTGTTCATGAAACACTGAATCCCATTGACCTATTTTTTTTTTAAATGCACCTAAGCTTGTTTCCTTTTGTCTGTGTTTTGTGGAAAGCATGTTAAACTCTGTTTTAAAAAATGCATACAGTTCAGCCAGTAATGGTAGTAATAGTCCAGTCTGAAGTTCAGTACTTCCCTTCAATCTGTAATGTGAGAATCTGGAGCTGTTAGTTAATAGTTTTACTTAATAATTGAGGAAAATTAGTCAGAGTTTTAAGCAATGGCAAACTTACCTCCTAAAGTCTGCAGGAAGGATTCTTCTGAGCCTTTCTCGTTTATAACTTTTCCTTTGTATCGGTGGTGTTGGTCTTGATTAAAAGGGTTTTTAATCCAAGCCAGTTCACTTGGGAGGTCAGGCAGGCTGATTTCCATGGTGCTGAAAACACAGATGTTTAACATAAAAGTTGGGTGTTAAAATGGTCCTTGTTTGATGTGAGGTTTTTTTTTGTGGTGGTGTGATTTTTTCCTTGCTTCTTATTCGTGTCCGAAGTAGGAGTTAGTAATATAAAAATAATGGATTTTGGAAAGGTTGATACATTTAGGTGGAAAACTCAGTTACAAAGAGTGCTGTCTTCTGGGCTTGTTGTATTATTGATGAAAACAACTTGTATCCAGAACAGCAAAAGTGAAATGAGTTGCATTAGAAGTGTTTCAAAGAGCTCCTGACTGGTTTCAAAATTGGTAAGGAAAGTCTCTTGTTATCACTCGTGTTCCATTAAGTGTAACATATCTCTGTGATTGCTGAGGCTGACTGACTCTCCAGCGAGCACATTAACCCACTGGTTTAGCCTGAGATAAGAAAGGAGCCTGTTCTTCGTATCTTTCATAGCAGAAGAAGCAATGCAAGCTGGGGGAGGGGAGGGACGATTGAAAACTGTAAAGAAGTTCTAAAAATACATCATTTGACCTGAAAGATGGCACTCTAACTGTAAGAGGTTTTCCACTGTGCTTCGGGTTGCAAAGCAGCAGTCCCTCTCCTTCCATATAATACTGTCAGATGGCAGTTTGTTAAAGTGTTCGTTGAGCTTGGATGCTGTTTGGCACCTGCTGAATTACTCCATGCTCCTGCTTGTGGGATTGTGCTGTGAGATATATTTGTGAAATGGCCTTAGGTATTTAAAGCAATAGGAAAGGGAGGAACTTTTTCCATTTATTCTAATGGTTTATAAATCCATGTGGCAGGCTGATATCTACACTGAGGAAATAAATATGAGGAGTGTCAGTGAAGATGATACTAGAGCTGGCTGACTGAGGAGAGGTGGCATTTCAGCTGACATTGCTACTAGGAGAAATATGAGCTTTAAGAGAGAGAGCTTTATGTCATTTTGCCTTAAACTCTATTTGAAGTGGAAAATGATGCACATATGTGCTTTTCTTTATGGGAATGAGATTAAGTTGTTTTCCATGGTTACATTATAAGAGGGGTTTCAAAATATGAGTCCTTTTCTTTCAAGAGCTTGAAAGACTCCACTTCCAGTTGTTCTACTTCATTGTATAGCAACATCTAAATTGGACCTGTAAAATAAAACTTTTCTCTCCCTTCTACCAGCTCTTCCAGATAGTTAAGGGAAGTTTTAAACAAATCGTCTCTTTGAATGTGTTGAAGATGTATTTGCACAAATGGCTAAACTGCCTTAGGGAAGGGAGTGACAGTGCCTGGAATCTCCAAAGCTGGCAGTGCTGATGAGTCCTTGTGCACTTCCTCTGGCACACAGTTCCATTTTAAGTTTTGCCTTCCTGTGTGTCCCAAGCTTCTTGTTTGTGCTCTCTCTTATGCTCAGATGGCCTTTTGTGAAGCTGATGCAAAAACAGGATCAAGGAGCTGGTCTGGACTAAAATGTACCTAGATGGCATAAGGGAGAAGGAGCACTTGGGGTACAATGGGTTAACAAAGTTGTGGGAATGTGAGGGCGGGGACACTGCCTCTAGCTGCTTACTGAAAATGAGAGCTGAAGTGAAACTGCAATTTTGGGATGCAGCTTCATTTTATGTTTCCAAAAATGAGGCTTCTGTCTTGCGGTGGCACTTGGCTATTCCCACTCTTAATCCAGATTATAGAAGAGTCCAAGACCTTCCTTTTGGTATTATTCAGCTGTTAGGCTTGAGCAGGAAGTCTTCCATAATCCTTCTGTTCTCTCAAAAGCTCTTTGGTTTTCCATTTCAATTTTAATCAGGTTTTAATGATTGATCCAGACAAGTTTGGAGAGAGGTTGAGTGTTACGTGTTTAGATAAATATTTATGGGTCAGTGTTTCTAACAAAAATGACATATGTCAGAGAAGAACATAGATGATGATAATGAATGACTTCTTTCAGTTTTATGAAACCTGATTTGTCTGTGGTATGGGTTACTCATTACTTCAGGGGTGTCAAAATGTAGTGTGAATCCTATTGAAGGATTGCTGATGATTACAAACTGCTGTTACTTGATTGCTAAAGATGCTGCGCAGCATTCAGCATAGAAAAGCTGGATGGAAAAATGAGTCAATTCAGTGGCTTCTGTTGGATGAAACTCTTGCAAGAACTGCAATAGAAAGGTGTCACTGGACATAGGAATGTTCAGCTGATGTTTATGCTGGATATTGCAAAAAAATCACATATTTAAAAAGAGCTGGTAAGAACCAACTCTATCTTTGCTATAAGGATGTTCATAATTGAAGCTGCATGCATGTAAGAAGGTACAGTGTATATATAAGAAAATATATATGAAATATTAGTAGTAATGCTGTTGAGATGCACACACTTCTGGGGAAGGGAGCTGAACTGGCAGTAAAGGAGACCACTTGGAAAGAGGAAGGTAAACATTCCAGCTTGTTGGACTGTACCTACATTAATGCTCAAGTTCCTTTGTAATCTGCTTTGCATCTTTGTGATATTGTTAATGTTTTGCAGTGACTCCCTGTGATTGCTTGCCAGTAGTACAAAGTGGAAAAAAGCCTGATACTCTACACCGAATTGAGATTTGGATCTACTTGTGGTCTTGTCTAGGCCTGTTTCTGGCAGAATTGAGTGTGACTTTTATCATTTGTCCCATTAAGATATTATTATAAGTTCCTTATCTTCACTTCTTCAGCAAGTATGCTTTTGAAGCAGCTTTCTCCTCTTGGCAGTTTTTCTGATAATGAAGTCAGGGAAGGGAAAGAGCTTTTCTTCAGTGCTAAAATATGAGCTACTTCTTTAGTCATGGAACAGACTGGAAACTTTGTAGGTTTCTATGCAGCAGAAAATCCAGTTGTATTAAACTGCAAAGTTTAATAAAAGCATTTCATAAGCATTGGCTACCTGTATTAAATGCTTTTTTTATTGGCTTATGTCTTTTGCGCATTGATTTCTTTGTTTATGACTTGAAAAGCTTTGTTATCTATTACTTAAGCTGGAACCTCTAAAGAAACGAACACCCAAATTAATACAGCTGTTATTTAATAAAAGAAAGAAGCCAAGAATTTCAGTTTGTTGTAGGATATTGTTCTAGAAATGAGATGTGTACATGACTTCTTAAGGATTTTGGCCCAACAAAGTACACCTGGGATTAGTCGAAGGGCCGGAGAAAGTTTGGTAAATAATTGCCCTCTTTGCCATGGCTTGACGTAATTTTGAGTGGGCTTTGATTGAGGTTTTTGAGTATTTTGGGAAGGAAAAAAAAGTGAGTCAAGAAAGAAAAGGATTTCACTGTGAGATAAAAATCTACCTCTAACTGGAAACGGTTGAGTAATTTTTTTTTAAACATTCCTTTCCTTCATTTTAAGTGTATTTATTATCAGTGATTTTAGCTACATAAAATCATTGAGATGAACTGCGGTATAAAGATGAGTTTTAAAAGGCTGAAAGCATCTTTTTCAGAAATTAAAATACTTTAATGGTAACATATGTAAAGTGTCCAATTGCCTTTGACGTTCTGGCACTTTATGCATTGACAAACTTCATAGGTGAACTAAGATTTAAAATAATCTGCTTTGTGGGCTGGATTCAGTATGATTTTGAAAAGAGTTTTGGAGCTTCGTAGCGTTGGTGCAGCTGGGGGGCAGTGAGGAGATGAGCTGGTGTGTAAGTAAAGGCCCCTTGGAAGGATTACCGGGGAAGGAGCAGCTCATGGCACTACTGAGAAAGTTTCTCCCTCTCATGGAGGCTCTTTAGCTCGGTGGTCGAGCTCCAACTCTGCAAACTTTCAATGGAATTTTACTTATTCTGAAAGTCAGAATGAGGCTGAGTGTCTCGCTGAGCTGGAACCCTTTTGCTCTCATTGCTTTGTCCTTCATACCTTCAAAGAGCAGGGGTCACTATGAATCTAGTTTTAAGCTGTTCCATGAATGTGACAGTGTGATGGGAGCTTTGGTACTGCTTCCTTCTGGAGAGGGAACCTTCCAGAGAGGCTCTGACTGAACTGTGGTACTGTAATTCAAATGTCAATGTTGGTCTTCACGTTTGATAAATTTAAAAATCAGTGGTTTTTTTTAAATGGATATTCCTTGGCCTAGTTTAAATTTTAAAGTCAGTAATTCAAAAAAGAAAGTTGCAGCTGTAGTGAGAAGGCACCTGCTGGTTAAAACTTCATTTTCCTGCTGCTTTTATTTACAAACAGTATCAAGATTCTGTAGTTCTTCCACTTAATCTGGCTAAAGTTGTATTTATGTTTGCACATGTGCTATTTCTGATTACTTTATAAATAGTAGGTGTGACACACAATATTTCAATGGAAATTGATGGAAGTTCATATGTTACAGATCTAATGGATTACTGGTTTTTTGCTATCGATTTAATTACTTTTTTCTTTTTTTGTCTTACACTTGTTTTTTTTCCTTGTTTTCTAGTGTCAATTTACAGTATTTGGTTTTATGACAAGAACGACTGTCATCGAATAGCAAAACTAATGGCTAAGTAAGTACTGGGACCATATTATTCTATAAGCCTTTTAGAACTTACTAAATGTGTCTGGTGTTTTCCTCACTCTCCTAAAATGGAAGAATACAACATTCTTGCTCATACAAGTTTTTTTTACTAATGAAAGTTATAGTTTTGTTTTTAAAAAAACTGCAACATTAAAATTTTCAGTTAAGTGATAAAAAATGAGTTGAAGTATTAGTTGGCATTCTCCAAAGAAAGCAAGTATGAGCACTGTTTATTATTTTATATTCTATTTTGTGGAGGGATGCTGGCAAAAGGTTTTCTAATGCAGAAAGTGTAATGAAATAAATGATGGTTGAGGTTTTTTGGTTGGTTTTGTGGTGAGCTATTTTTTTGTTGGAGGTTGCGGTTTGTTTGGGTTTTTTAAGGCTTAGGTATTATTCCTGAGTAAAGTGAAGAGATTAAAGAATAGTAGGAGAACTAGGCAGAATCTTCTAGGATTATAGTGGGTTTAGAAGAATAAGCAAAACTATGAAATTATAAGAGCTCAGTGTTGCTAATTTCTGGATTTTTTTGTAGTTACTCCTGCTTAAATGAAAGATGTAAATGTGCTGCCCAGGGTATCTTCTCATCCCTCATTCTCAGTTTTGCTTCTCTTCACTATCACGCTGCTTTCCTGAACCCTCTTGTCTCTTGCATGCCTTCAGCAGCATGTCATGGCTTGCCAGTCAGGCCATCTTGAAGACTTGCACAATTTAATTACATGGAAATATATGATATTTAATTATATGAAAAATAGTCACAGTGTAGATATTTTAAGCTGAATTCTAATTTCTTAGTGTAGGGGGTTTGGTGTGGGTTATTTTGGCTTTTTTAAAAATTATTTTCACACAGAAGCAGTGAGAGACAACACAAATGACAGACATTGATATCAAGGTCTCTTTCTAAATTCTTTTTCTTTTTTATCATTCTGATAACCCCATTTCCCACTTTTATTTTTTTCTTCCTAGTTATGTTGGACTTCTTACCGATACTTGATTTGTCCATATCTAAAGATTAACTATAAGGATTAATGGAAAACAGTTGTGTGGAACTGACTTTTGGATGTTGTTACCAAAACAAATAACTAAACATCTACTGCCTCTCCTCTTTGTAAACAGAGCATGAGAAGGACATGGCTTTCTCTTTTTAATGCACCTTTTAATCTGAAAGCATTAGATTAATATTTGAAGTGTGAGAGAGTCAAACCCTTCAAACTCTACCATTTTCTTATTCTGTCACACACAGCTGCAGTGCAGATCTAAGTTTCATGTAGCAAACCTTGAGTCCGTTTGGTGTTAAACTGGTTTGGTCGCTGTAGCACAAATGATGGGCTACAGATACTTCAGGAATCTTAAAAAGTGTGATCCATCTACAGACCAGTCTAGCCGTGGCACAGCAGTCCCTAAAGCACATTTACCCTTTTGGCTGGATTGCAATATTTACATTTTCTTCCAAGAGTGTTAATGTTTTTCTGTAGTTTTTTGTCTCTGGGGTAGAAATTTGAATTTGCACCCTTTTATTAAGGTGGAATTTTTCTTAATCATTGATAGGAAAGAGTGCTGCCTTTATAGTACCTTAGCACTTTAAAAGCATAACCGTAAAAGGTTTCAAGGAGATTTGCATTCTCTTCCCTGCATTTGACTCGACCTTATTGTGCCAGACTGAGTTAACAAGATTGCAGGCCATCCATTTATATTTTGGTGGCTTATCTTTGAAAAGAAAAGTAAATTAGGCTTTGTAATCACAGACTTCACTTCTCACATTCTCTCCCTCCCCCTGCCCTTCTGTGAGGTTGTGCCAGGTATATTTTCAATGCTATAACTGCAGATATTCTTCAACAAACTGTCACAGCAGCTACTGTGTCCCTGAAGGAATGTGTGCCTCTTCTACTATCTGATATAATGGAAAGAAACAGCAGGCCTTGCTTTAAAAAGATTTAATCCTGGATTGCACACAGAGCATGCTCAGTGTACAGATTCGCATTTTTTTCCCTCCAGGAAAGGTATTTAGGTATTTGATTTACAGGATTTTTTTTTTTTTAATGAAAACATTTCTTGGGAGTCCTCAAACTCCTGATATCAGAAACAATTAATTTGTGCCAAGTTAAGATGATTGATTGAGGTATGACCTTTTAGAAGAAGTAGGACAAAAACCGGAGGACTTCAAATATTTGAGAAAACTATTGCATTCTGACCTATAAGTTTGTAGGGAGGGTTATTTTTAGCTTAGTTTATAAGCATTTGTTTTACCCTGTTTCAACAGTCAGACCCGAAGTGGCTTCTGGGATACAGGCAGCAGACTAGAATTGGGAAAGTATCTCAGAGTTCTGAGGGTACAGTTTCACATTGTATTCCATCACCACCACTCAAATGTAACCTGCACAAGACAGAAGATGGAGTTTGAGCTATTAGTTACCTAGATGAGAAGAGAACTTGTTGTTCTTCAAAAAGAAAGTAAACTTTAAAAAAGGATAACAAACACTTCATAATGAACAAGAGAAAAATACTATGAACTGTTTTTCAGAACTTTTTATGAAACATTTCTGTGAAATGGATGCACTCCTTGAAGATGTTTTGCTGTGAGATCAATGAGTATTGTTGTCCTGGGAGGATGTTTTATTGAAGCCAACTCATTAAGGCAGAAGGAGGGTCTCAAGAGTGAAGCTTTTCCTTTGCCTGCCAGGCAGCACATGTGACTTCAGTTGCCCAGAATCTTCCCTTTAACTGAAGTGTTTCTTTTTTCTTATACAATTATGCTGGCACACAAATCTCAGCAAAGCATTCTGATTCTCTTACCTTGCTCTTTCTCATCGTTAGTTTTGGAGTTGAGTTTAGAGAGGTCCTAAGTCAGGACTGGGTGACCACGTGAGGTGCTAGAACAAAATGTTCTCTCAGGGTGTCACCATAGAAACACTTGTGGAGTATTGAGCTGCTTCATCCAAACCAGCATGCTGCAGCTCTTGGAAATTATCAGGGTTACATTGGCCTCCCTATTGTGAGTTACCTTTGCAGGTGACTGCTGCTTACAGAGAAGGCTGGAGATAATCAAAAGCTGTTTAAATAACCAGCTTGTATGATTAGAAATTCTGAAAGCAACAGCAAATTGTTAAAAGCCAAATCGAAGCCTTGTTTGACTAAACACAACTAAACTCTAGTGAAGTAAAGATGCTTGGTTGCTAGAAAACTGGGAAGAAACTTCCAAAACTTGAACTATTTTTTTCCTCAGAAATGTCAACATATAGAGGTGCATATAAATAATTACAGTCTATAAAATCTAGAGTTTGTCCTGAATCCTAACTGACCCAAAGAAATTGGAGGCTGGAATGATTGACACTTTATGTGATTGTTGTGATGGCACCTCTTGGCTCCCCCCTCAGTCATCAGTTCCACAGCATGAGAGTTCTCAAGTGACATGCCAGCTCCAGAGCTCTGCCCTGTTTACAGTGCTTGTTTTTTCTTAACATATTTGATTAATGCAGGCTTAAAAAAGAAGGGATTACAGGCTGGTGTGTGTTTATTTCAAGAGGATAAGCTTTAGCGCATTGCACAGCCATGTATATCTTGTGAACTGCATATGGATTAGGAGTAAATGCTGCTTTTACTTTTATTAATGAAATGACCAGGTACACATCATCTTCTTGCATCTCTTACCTGTCCTTCAAACTGAAGGTTTTGGGTGCTTGAGGCAGGCAGGAGTGGAGTAGAAGTGGTGAATGAACCATAGGAACCAGAGGCCAGAGGAAGCGCAGGTAGCTGGAATAACTACAGGGCAGCTTGAGAAGGAAATGGTTTGCTGTTCTTTCCAGAGCCTTAGGTGGGGGTGTGAGGGGTAACTTGCTCTAAGTCCTCTTACAGGCTGATTCCAGAGACATCTGGTGTGAGCCAGCTCTCTTCTTTCCCAGTGTCTCTGTTTGTTGCATAATGGTAGGCCTCATCCTAAACTAGAACTGTTTGGTAATAGATTATGTTGAATGGCGTGGCTTGACTTGGCTAAATATGGAAAAATGCATGTTAGGAAGTAAAGAGTAAAAATTGTATCTTAGTCTATGGTATAATACATGTGCTTTTTGTGTATCACACGCTTGGATGTTCACATATTTCATTGCAAAAATGTCTAAACATGAGAGTTTTACAGAGGTAATGTTTACTGTAGGCAAACTCTGTGAGAGACAGACGAGCGCTCTGTGAATGGGAGATAAATCGTACAGACCATTTGAAAATTTGACTTGTATAAACCTTGTAGCAAATGAAAACTTGTGTAACTTTGGTCAGCTATGTGTTAGGCTTTTATTCAGGTAGAAAAATGGGTTAATGTGCTGGGAATACACTGCTTTTTGCAAGATGTTAACTCTAGTTAAATTTTTAAATCCTGTTTCTCCTTTCATTTTACAGAGTGGTTGAACAAGAAGCTCAGAGGTCGCAGCAAGTTTCCCAGGATGGAAAAAGTCCCAGCAGGACCAATGGCTGCAATGAAAACAGGCCCATTGACATCCTGGAAATGCTCAGTAAAGCCAAGGATGAATATGAACGAGTAAGTAAATGTCTCTTTTCTGGAAACGGGTTTTTAGCACATCAGCTGTGCTTTGTTTAAAGGGTGGGCAGTCTCTGCAATAGTTTCAGCAGCCTTGTTTTCAGACTGATGTATTGTTCCCTCCCTCAGGAACATTGTACTAGGAAACATTCTCTGATTTCAGGCAAGATGGGTTGAATCTTGATCATGTGGTCCAACTTGAAGTGTAGCAGGGTAGACCCATTTTACAATGATTTCTCCCGCTGTGAGAAAATTTTGTCTCTGGGAATAGCAAATAAAAATTGTGCCCAGCAGCATCTGTCTCTTCTTAGTCTCAAAAGATGTCTTGTGGTATTAGAGACTGAGTCATTCAGTACATTTGTAGACTCTATGAGGCATATTTCTTATTAGCTGTAGACTAAATGTAACGATACTGTTCCCTTGTTTTCTGTTCCCCAGTTTATTACTTCTGTCCTGTCTACTGTCTCTCCTTTTAATAAATTAGTTCATCTCAGAAGGAAAAGTCTGTTATCCTTTGCCAGTGCCGAATTCACAAGATTACATAATGAGAAATGTTAGTTCTTTTAGGAAAGAATTATTTTATATAGTCGTAAGGACCAAATTCATACATGCAGGATGAATATAAAGGTAATGTGTGGGAGATCCAAAAATGGAAACAGAGATTCTGAACACGCCTCTTACCCAGTATAATGATACAGGAATGTGCCATAGTAAAGCAATGTGTGAGTATTGCATTGCAGAACCATGGTGTGGCTTCTGGGGCTGTGCTGGTGGGAGAAGAGCGAGCTCATTTGTACAATGCTTGGTTCCTTCCAGGAGTTGCTTTTGCAGCAGAGTTCCTTTGAGTACTTGGGATTTGAGTCTTTGTGGGATTCTAGATGGTTACAGTACAGTTTGGGATGAGGAGGAAAGAGCAAGCATGTGGATTAAAGCTTGTATGAGCCAACTTAACCTGTCACTGTCTGATGTACATTGAGGTCAGGTCAGTGTGACAAACCATACAGTATCTTTGACCCAGGCTAGATACTAATTTCTGGAAATAATCACTCATATGTTCTTTCAATGCTTTAAAATACAGATGAAAAGAAGTTAATTCTGAATGTGTGTCAGTGCTGTTTGGGGAGAAGGTGTCTCTGTATGAAGGCCAGCACTGTGGAAGTAGCAGCTTTTGTGAGATCACAGAAGGAAACATCACAACCTGCATGATTAATCTTTCAGTGGTGTATCAATTTAGATAGATTTGAAGAAATTGAAGTCTTTTTGCAAAGAAGGGAAAAAAACCATACCACAAGAACGCATTGCTGTGGTAGTGCCCTCCTGGGTGTGATGAAGCCTTTCTCCCTCTTTGTCTTTGCAGTATTGGATAATACACATTTCCAACAGATGGCTCATAAAATGGCTTGGGATATTCCAGCTTCTCTTCTAATTTTCAGATCTTTTTCATGTGAGAGTACTGAAAAGCTTTTGGTAGAAACAAAGTTCCTAAACATCATGGATGAAGCTCTGTAGACAAGTAAAATTCTGATAAACAAGAACTGGTATGCAGCTATTTTAATGGACAGTCAGCCTCTGTGGTGCCAATAATACAACAGCAAACTAGGCAGGGCGTGGGCTACAGCAGAGCTGCTTTAAAATTGGGGGGGTTGTATCTTCATTTCTTGTTGTTGTATGTGTGTGTGTTTGTTTGTTGATATTTTTAGAACACCAGTGAAACTGGAATAATTACTTCATTTCCTTTTTGTGTGTACATGAACCATGATTGAACCTGTTCATGGTGATCCCATCAGAGCCTGCTGTGACTGTAGTTGTGTACAGTTGTCAGAAAAGCAGAATTGAACAATGTTGGTCACGTTTCAAGCAAACTTCTTTGGAGAATGTTCTGTTGATCACCGCAGCTTTAGCAACAAACCCCTGGCACAATTATTTTGGAACTCCTTGTAGCCAGTGTGTGCCAATGTTAATGTGATGAAGTAACCAACTTGTTTGGAAGATGGCTTCTTGAGAGACCTTTCCTGTCTTAATTTTTGTTGAATAATTTTTTGGTACTTGGTAATTATGCATGAATTTGTATTTAGGAGCAGAAAGTACTTATCTGCCTGGTACATTCCAGATGGATCATACAGTAATCCTTGTGTGCAGCCCACATGAGATTGGCAGAGTGTCAGCATGAGAAGGGGGCAGAGGGAGTGAAAAAGAGATTTATGAAGGTCTGAGTGATTTAATCTAGGATTCCAAATCAGCTTAATCCTTCAAGTACACACTACATCAAGCCCATATGTGAAAATGAATGAACTCTGAGATTTTTTTTTTTTAATGAAGTGAATGGATGCTTTTTATAGTGTGGTTTTGTGTGTATATTTCAGTATGAGCAGGGAAACATACTGCAGCTTATCCTCTAGTGAAAAGAAAACTCTGCCTTTCCTGATTTTATAACTAAAAGGCCTCCAGCATTTCAGGCACAGAGTTTTGACCTTCAAGTTACTGGCTAAAAGTCAGAAAGATGGGAGAGTCTGCTTCTCTCCTCTGTCCTTAAATCACAATAGATAGGCTTGATTTTGTATTTATTGCTTTCAATTAGAATTTGAGAACAAAAGAATAAAGTTCAGATTGCTTTTTCATCTCCTGCTAAAAAGTTTAACCCATATTTTACTTCTTTGGGTAAGATACCAGAGCAATCGTCATGGGTTGTGCCAATGGTTGCGCTCCATCATATGCATAAGGTGTAGTTTACCCGTTGAAAGCTGGATTATTCTACAGTCTGGGTTTTTTCACTGGTGATTTTAATGGTAATATAATAGCTATATTGTTTATTTTTATGTTTATTAAAGGTGAAAGTAACTCCATCTGTAAACACACTCTGTTATAATGCAGTTTTCTTGCCTGGTTTTGTCTTGCTTACAGAAAACCAAATTAACATCTCAAAATAAATGTACATGGTTGGTTAAATCTGGTGGAAATGAGTCGTGACAAGCTCTCTTTCCATCCACTTAGAGTGATTTCTGTCAGGATTTTTTTTTCTAAGCAGTTCTAGTTTGAGTTCCTGATTGAAGTGTAGCAAACTTCTCTGTCAGCAGCCAATGCAGATACAGGATGTGAAAAGCCCACCTTTTCTTTAATATACCATTTTCCTTCTTGGTGAAAAAATATAAAGCCAGTTGTATTTTCTTTTTGTTTTTCTTGTAATAGTAAAGAGTAAAAGCTTTATGACTGCATACTAGATTGTGGATGTCTTAGTATGATTTTTATTTCCTAAGATTTCTGAATTCCACAGTGTCTTACAAAAATCAGTCCCTTGTACATCATCTGTATTTCAGTCCAAGTGCCATGTAAACAGGACTGTATAGTGGGTAAATGTAGACTAAAACTCATGTATTTATATTAATTTTTTTCTTTTTTTTTTCCCCCTCAGAATCAGATAAGTGACCTAAGTATTATATCAAGTTCTGGAATGCAACAGAATTCAAATCCTCCGAAGCCAGAAAGCACAGAGCCTTCAGAACAGAAGCCTTCATTACAAGTGCAAGAGCAGGTACGTTTCATCCAACCCTAAGTGAAGGGGTTTTTTCATTTAGTACTTTGTTTTGCTACCAAAATGGGTTTTTTTCTTAAGATGCTTTCAGTGTTTGCCCAATGTATTATTGCATTAAATAAACTAATGAGTTTGAAGACTTTTAGGTTCCTAAATTCTGTCTTTTGACTTAGGATTTTAAAAATAAGAGGCTATGTCCACACTGCTGTGAATATCCATGCTTAAATGACCCAGCTTGGCTTCTGGAAGAAGTCAGTCCGTGGTAATGTGTGGGATGACTTGAGGAGACAAGAAGCAAGGAAAGATGACCGTGCCCTGGTGGTCAGGTCTTTCACTCAGGAACTCAGGCCCTGCTCTTGTGTCTCAGACGTTCACTGAAGGTTGGGCCGTGCTTCAGAACCACAGCTGTGGTCCTGCACAAAGCAGCTGTGGCTTCATACAAGACTTTTTAGAGATAGATTTAGAAAAGAAAGTAGGTAAATTGTGCAGTAACTGAGTTGCCTGTAACACGGAAGTGCCGTGGGCCTGCTTGCAGTGCCACCCAGTGGGCACGGGGCGGGCAGTGCTGGTGCTCCTCGGAAATGCCCCGTGGAAAACTCCTCTCCCTGCCGTGGTCCACTGGGGTGTTTCTGATGCAGTAAATCACCGTGCCTGAGAAATTAAATCCCCTAGGAAAATGTGAGCAACCTTACACTTAGTACTTGTAAACAAAATAGGTAGTTTGGAGTAGTAGTAGTAGTTTCTAGTTCGGGTTAGGGCTGGGCAGCAGGAATGTGGTTTAGGGGTGGGGTAGTAACCGTTAATGAATTAAAATGAGGGGTGGGGAGTTTGCTGGGATTATTTTCTATCACAGCCCTTCCCCTCAGCAGCACCTCTGTTTTTGGGTCAGTGATGGAGTGACCCCTGGCAGCCAGCTCTGCTTGCTGCATGCCAGGTCTGGAGACCTGGCACCAGGGTTGCCTGAGGCTTTGCTTTCAAAGCACATATTTTCTTCGGGTCATTCCATGTAGACTGTACAAAATCAGCTGAAATGCTCCACCTGACAGTGCATGGAATTGCAGAACAGGCGTCAATTAACTAGTAAAGGAAAAACTGGAATGATAAGATTCTAACAAATTGCTCTGAAGTAATTAAAGGGAAGGTTGATTTATGGAACATGTAAAATGTCATATTTTTAATTCTGTTGAGCTACTGGAAAAAATTAATTGGGTAACATAAGTGATAGTTCTGTAAAGCCAGTTAACTGGGTTCAAATATATCTCAAATGTGTTGGTTCTGAGCCACATTTTTAGTAACATAGGCAACTGAGAGACTACCAGAAAAACATTCCATTTCAACTATAAAAATACATTTTTCATCTAATTAAAACAGATGACCAGTGAAATCAAAAAATAGTGTGCGTATGATAAGTACAGTGAGTTTGCTAAATTCCCTCCAAAATGTCACACTTGCATGTTGATTAACTTCATCTCACGCTGAAGATACCACACATTTGGGAATAAAAATAAGTGTCTTCTCTATGATATTGTGTAGTCAAGTGTTGTATCTTGGCAATTCAAAATTAAAATCAGTTGTATCATGAAATGCTTTTGTGCCATCAGTCAGTAAAACCGAACCAGAACACTGATACTGAACCATGAATTAGCAGAGCTGGGACTATAAAGCTTAACTTATCTGAAATCATTTCTCAGCAGCAGCAGCAGCACTTTATTCCTATCAAATAAAGTGATCTTGTGGCTTTTATGCAGCCCCTGCTGATAAAGGTCTTCACAAACACACTGAGTTGATGATACGCTCAAAGTACACCTCAGCCAGAGATAGACAAGGCAAAAGAGGTGTTTTATACTTCGTGCTGGAAACTAACTTGATGTTTGAGACTATCCAGTCTGACTTGGATCAGAGCATGGTAGAGATTTCAGTTTATTACTTGACTATTGTAATGTATTAATAAAGGAAGTCTGGTCAATTAGTCATACTGAAGTGAACAGCTGAGTTTGAAATGATCTGGAACGGTGATTTTTCTCTTAATGGAATATTTATGGTTGAAGAACAGGTCTCCGGAACAGTAAGAGTGGAAAAAAGTAAGAACAACTTTCTAGGAAAATATTCCTAACATAACTAACAAGGTTTTTAAAACTATAGAATGTCCCAGCCCCAAAGTGAAAGGGTGCCAGACTTTAACTAGCTAAAACTGAATAACAGTGACAGTAGAGATGAGTAACCTGGGCAAAAGACAGTGTGACTTCAAGCTCAAGGGTTTTTTGTTGGGCTGTTTGTGTGGCACCTGTGCCGCTGTGCCTTGGCTGCTGTTCTCTGTGCTAGGGAAATCAGAGCCAGCAGAGCAATGTCATGGTGCACTAGCTGTCATTGTGAAGTAGCATCTTTGTTTAGACGTACCATCAGAATACACTGGAATTGTGCTGCAGGCCATCCAGTCTTCTGAACAGAATGTTGTATTTCAGTCCAGCTGTTTTACGTAACTTCTGGTCCTGTGCAACCTCAAAAAAAATAGGAAAATTTTGAGATTACTGGTGTTAATAGCTGTTTCTTTTTTCTTTAGTGAAACACATTTTAAAATATTTTCAGCAAAATATTAGGAAGATGATACCCTTAAAATCATATTTTTCTAACAATGTCAGTGGTGTAGGCTAGGTGTATATTTTTGGGAGAGACTAAGGGACTGGTAGATGTAACTGTGTACATATACACACTTTTCAAGGAGATACATGTTTAGGTTTATACAAGTTCTCTTACCTGTTGTAATATCTACTGCTTTGTTAATGTAGAGGGCAAGGAAAACTGTCTAGGCATGTATTGCTAGTTCAGTTGTGCAGCTTCTGGTTTCTATGTTCCTTTCTCATCTTTTAGGCCATTTAACTATTTCCAACTCTGTAAATTCTGTGAGGATTTTTTCAACATGTATCTTTTCTCCCCCACTTCCCTAAAGTGCCTTGTGTACTTGGGGCTGATGGATGATGGCATGTGCCGTGTTCCTGACAGAATCCGTAGCCTTCCCCCTTCCTGACTACTAGTGCACAGACTGTCCTGAGAAGGCTGTAAGGAAAAACCATACATAGCCAGGATGGTCCTTGTAAATTAAATGAATTTCAAAATTCCTGTGAATAGGGCACCCTTGATATCCAAACTGTACTTTACATGCATTTGACCTAGTTGTCTCTCACAGTTTCCTTGAATTTGTAATAGACTGTGCGAGCTGCGCAGTGCTGTGTCTAGTTGTAAACTGAAAACTTCCTTCTCCCTTCTTTTTAGCCATTTCAGTCAAGGCAGAAGCATCTGACTTTGGAGGAACTGTTTGGAACTTCTGTCCAAAAGGAGCAGCCTGCAGCTCCATATCCCAATCCAGACAGAATGGAGAAGCTGCAGACAGACACATCTGCCAGAGAGCAGCACAGTTTGCTTTTGCCTTTTTCCTTTGACCAGTCACCAGTAATGCAGCAATCCCTGGGGAAATCGGAAAGTCCGAGTGTTAAAACCAGTGCCAATCAGCAGGACTGTTTAACACCTATGATAATACCTCCAGCTTCAGCTTCCCAGCCTGACATGAAAAATGTTTCAAGCTATTCAGTTCGTTTAAGCCCTGTTCTTAATTCAGCCTCGACAATGGAAGCTGCCCCTGCTCAGATGCTTCCTGGCCTCAAACAAAGCAACAGTATAATGCAAGTTATGCAGCAAGCTGCCAAGCCCATATCCCCACTGGTGAATCAGCCGCCATCTGAAGTGAACCACGCTCCACAGAATCTAATGGCTGGCCAAAGCCAGCTCATAGCACCCTTGACAACAGCAAACACAGGGACTGTCTCAAATGCATCTCATACAAGTGTTGATCTTCTCCAGAAACTCAGGTTGACCCCACAGCATGACCAAACACAACAGCAGTCTCTCACTAAGGCTCCCTTAACACCAAACATCTCTGCCTCGGTTGGCCAGCTTGCAACACCAGAAAGCTTCAAAGAATCTCACAGTAAGCCATCAGCCTTGAACAGCAAGATAATCTCTCCCCTTCAGGTATTCTGTGGGCTTTGATATCCATGAAGCTTTAGACTACATGTATTTTTCCCTTGAAAAATGTGCTGTTATATATTAGCCATTTGAAGATAATGAAGGACTTCCACTGTGTGATATTGATTGAATGGCTAAGTTAGAAATCCAGTTCCATTAGTTTTGTATCATTAGCATCTGCTGTCAGTGACAGACCTGTCTGTAGAGGAGGAGGTTTTTCAAACTGGCGCTGTTAGTGGGTGAATAAGTCCTAAAGATTTCATTTGTACTTGTGTCAGAGAAGTACTGCTGAGAGCTGGGGATCTGAGAAGGGACAGAAGGTTACAGGCTGAGCACTGTGATGGGAGTTGATGTGTTAAAAGTCTAGCCTGTACCTTATTTGAAAGTATACAATTAACAATTTCCTTTTTCTGATTATTTTGCTTTGAGTGTTTTGTACTCCTTCAATTTTGACCCACTTCTGCTGGGGGTACCTGTGGGCTACATTGAGATATGGCTTTATAGGTTTGCCATAATAATGAAAGCGTAAAACATAAATTCAGATTTTTCCTCTTTTTCCAGCTTCCCATTGATTATATCAGTTTTACAAAATTGGTCGAATTATATCTAAAATCTGTTGAAATTTGTGTTTTTGTAGCTTTCTTAAAAACAGAGAACGACCTCTGGAAATTGAGCTGTGGATGATAACTTGTGAATTTTGCTTTTTTTTTTCCTTAACTCAGACCGTACAACAAAACAAGGAATCAGAAGTATTTCCACAGCCGAAAACTTTGTCTAAAGCAAGTCAAGTAAGTGGATAAGTACCTCTGCTAATTTTCATTGATTTTCTTAGAAAGGGGAGAAAAACCCAGCTGTGGTACACATTTGGTATCTCAAATAGTCGCTGCCCACTGACAATTTTTAAAGAGCTGTTATGAAACAGAACTGTACTGGAGGAAAGGGGAGTTCCTGTCAATGCGCTGCTCTTGTACAGTCCCTCTTATTGTTGGCTCTAATGCAGAAATGAAAACACATTTTTGGATTTGCAGCCCTGCACTGACTTTGCACCATTTGAACTGGGTTTTTTTATGTTGCAAGCAGAGAGTACTAATGCCATAATATTGTAGTAGGATCTATTAGCCTTGGCCCAACCTTAAGCACCCAAGAGGCTTAAAAATGCAATCCTTGCCTTACTGTGTCTCAGTTTTCCTGAGATACCTTGTATTTTATGAAAAGATACAAAGCAGAAAAAATTGAAGATGAAAGAAGAAAAAGAATAACAAGCAATTGTTACTGCAAAACTTGTAATAGCAACTTTTAGGGATCTAAAAACAGATTTAAGATTCTTAGAACTTCCTTGGGTAACAGTTTAAAACAATGTCATTTTTAAGTTTCAGGTTGCAGTTTCAAAATAACTGGTAATAGTCAAGTGTTCAAGAATTGGTTTTAATTACCTTTTTGTTATGTATTCATTTTAGGACACCATCTGTACTTTAATTCTACTTTTCCCTTATGCACCCACTCCTTTGTCAGATCTCTTGCCTCATTCTTGTCAAACTTGCTCTCCATGAAAGCAGTTTTCGTAGCATGCCCAGATCTGATTGTGAAGGCAAAAAAATGGCTCTGTTTGAAGTAAAACACTGCTTTGGCTACTGGCCTGCTATAAGATAAGCTAAGCTCTACAGTCTGTTCATGACCCAGTTAGTAAATAAGTACCTAATTAAAAGCATTTTATATGGATTTGGGAATTTTAAGAAACATGGGCATATTGTATAGTAAACTGTCAGTTTAAACACATTGTCTTCAGCTGAAATCCCACGCTGTGAGTCTTCACAGTTTTGACTACAAGAAAATAAATTTTCTAGTTCTGCTGTTGTTGATGTTATTATACACACATTAACTTTAGATGGCTTTGGAGGGCTTTTTGCTCTGAAGATTGTTGGTTATCCAAGGAGAGCTCTTTCTGCTGACATATCAAACGTCTTTATGTATCGCATTTAGTTTTGCTTTTCTTTGGAGTGAGATTGGTTTATTTTCTTTTTTTTTTTCACCACGTTGGTCATCCTGGAAGCCTGTGCAAGGCATAGATTATCCTGAGTAATGACTGCAGTTATCAGGAGATGTCAGAGTTACTCAAGGTGGACACTTATTTGTCTCCAGTTGATGCAAATATAATAGTCCTATAAATGTGCAATTTATGTTTGAAAGGAAAAGTGGTGAAGGCAGTATTTGGATTTTTGTAATGAAATGGAGGCAGACCTGTGGAACGATGAGGTGGGAAGGTGGTCCTAGAAATATTTCCATCCCACTTCCCCCCAAGGGAAAACAAAATGAGAATATTTCAGTGTTCTCCAATGTTTTAATTATTATTCAGCAGTCTCTTCAAATATGGTTAAAATACACTTGAAATTTAAAGTAAAGTATTTGCGGGAGACCATAGAAGTGAGGGTGCAGGAAGCAGGACTAGTCTTTCTGAAAACTCCTAAGGAAAATAATAATTTGCAAAACAGCTGCAGGTTCCTTTGATTACTTAGGTGAAAAGCTCAAGTTTTGTTGTATGTGTTATGTTCCAAAAATTCTGGAAGGTAGCAACTACATGAGTAGGAAGGAGTCTGCATGCAAGAATGTTCAAGGCTGCTACCTTCTTCAGCTTTGAAAATGAGAAGTAGTAATGATACTAATTTTCATAGGTAGATATTTCTTCATTAGGAGCAGTTATTCTGCAATATCTGACTGAATAATTGTGGCTACAATTTATTTCATTTTCTTTATGCTCATCTCTCCAGCCTTTACAGCATCATTCATTCTTACTGAACACAGTGCTTATTAATTTTCTGTTCTTTTACAGGTTGCACCTCCACAGTTTGTTACAGCCACGACGACAGTAACGCCTTCAGTGCTCTTGTCTCCAAGTGTGTTTCAGCAATCAGCTACAAAAGCTACTGAAGTGGAGAATAAAGCCGGTTCTTCTTCGCCTTTAACACTTGGAACAACAGAAATTCAGACTACACCTCCTACTGTTCTCAGCAGGTCTCAGCTTCAAGAAGCCCTGATACATCTAATAAAGGTAGTGTCTATACCAAACTCAGTTTCTTAGGGATGGGGTTCCAAGCACAGAAGGCAGCATTGACAAATTCTGTACCCCTGTAACTCCTTTTGCCCTGAAAGATTACAAAAGGTGTTCTTTTCTTTTGGAAGGGGCAGATTACTCCACACTGTACACAGAGTATGGCACAGCTTGCTCCTTTTGGTTGAGATGTGGAGGACTTAGAAGAACAGAGTACCTGGGATGTGTCCTTTCACATCCATATGAATTTGTAGACAAGTGAGGAGTAACTTGCACTAGTAGAAGCTGGTATGGGGAGGAGCTGATTTTGCTGTCTTTGTAAGTGTTCCACTTCCCCAAGGAAAATTTTCCTGTTTTCAGTTCCCTAGAACCTTTCCTCATCTTTACTTTTAGTATGTTTCTTTGAAATGGAAATTGCAAAGTTTTAGCTATGCTATTTTTAGGGACTAAAAAGTTCTGTTGAATTAAATCTATGATGTTGGGAGCAGCTGTGCATTGAAATGATTTTGACCTCTAATGTCATGGTGAAGTTGCCATGAATGAGGAACAGTTCTTTCTTGGCTCAGGATTCTCTTGGTCACTCCCTGCTGTTGTTAGTAGAGCTTATACCCAAAATGCAAGTCTAAAAATAACAAACAATATCGTCCCAGTGACCAAAAATGTCATTACCAGATCCCATCATTGGATTGCCTGATTTATCTGTTCCATTTTACATAACCTTTTCTTCTATTGGTGTGTATGGGTTTTCTAATTAAAGATTTAAACTAATCTTGGAACTGAGCTCACCTGCCAATATTCTGAGTGGTATTTTAGAGAGCTGTCAGGGATATTTGTCTCCAGTCTTTACAGAGAGAGAGCTGAATGAAGACCAAAATAGGCATATCCTGCAGCATGGGAGTACTCACACAGCACTCTAAGCAGGATACCAATTGCTGTTGAGATCTTGTAGAGTATTACACCTTCAAGCTAACTGATTAGATATCAGTTTTGTAACTTGTCATTTGAAGGAATTAGACTCAAGAAATATTGTAAATATTGTCCATAGATTAAACCAATTCACTTCCCAGTCATGCTCTGACATGAGAATTCTTGTAGAGCACACTGCAGTCCCATTCAGGCTGGTCTGCCTGACAGACAACATCACATCTGGCACTCAGGCAGACTTGATTTGGGAGCCTGTACACAGGATGGGATTGTTTGTGCCTAAGACTGTGATTTGGACTCTGGAGGGAAGTAAAATGTGGCCAGGCTGACACAGTGGCCCCTGTCTGTTTGTCTGAGTGTCCAGCACTCAGACATGCTGGCGATCCCTTCAGCTCCTGCCCAGCTTCAAGGTTCACAGCACGTGTGTGTTCCAAAAGCACCTTTTTTGCAGGCACAGAGCTCGCTCCCTTATTAGCTGCAAGGAATCCTTATCACAACTTAAGTTGCATTAAATTAAACTTTTTTTTGCATCTTTTTACTGTTTCTAATGTGTTTCTATTTTTCCTGCAGAATGATTCCCGTTTTCTCAGCACTATCCATGAAGTCTACTTGCAAGTCCTAACCAAGAATACAGACAACATTAAGCTATAATTGAAGCTGAATCTACTTAAAATATGTTCATTTTAGAAACAATTATGCCTCATCTATAAAACTAATATTTTTGTAAGAGAATATTTAGTTTTCAATGTCTTGAATTTGAACCTGTTAGGAAAGATTATTCCTTAAATACTTATGAAAGTAATGTTCTCAGAATGATCTAGGTTTTCACTGTGATCATCACCAGCAAACCTTTTTTTTATTGGAGAGGGGACTTAAGTTGCATTTGGCCTCTCATTAGCATTAAGTGAATGTGCAGATGTTTGCTCTGGCTCTCATTCCTGGCTGTATTCACTGTTCAAGGATTACAGACTCAAAACTATTTCAACCAGCAAATGCACAGTATAGTACACTACAGCACACCAGAACAAAATTCAGTTGTGGGAACCTAGTTCCAGTTTGAAGGACTAAGGAAAATGAGAGCAAAATGCCTTGTGATTAAGCTGGCAGGTATGGGGAAGGAAAGGGTCTGGAAGCCAGGCCATTGGAGCTAAATCTTTAACAAAAAAAAATGTGATTTGCTCAATACGTTGGCAATCTCTAGCTAATGCATGTAAATTCATCCTTTCAATATTTCATTAATCTTATTTGTTTCTGCGTTACTGACATAAAACACTTACCCAAGTGAGTAAGGCCATTTTCTCTAAAAAGGCAAAATTTGAAATATGCAAAATCCTCAGTGATTGTATTTTTTTTTTAAGCAACAAAGTAGTTGCATGTTGAAGTTCTCATTTTAAATTTATAGTTAGGAGACCACCACTGGAAGGCTCTCTTCCTGTTCAGCAGTGTTTGATCA
This sequence comes from Cnemophilus loriae, assembly GCA_013397755.1. NCBI lineage: Eukaryota > Metazoa > Chordata > Aves > Passeriformes > Corvidae > Cnemophilus > Cnemophilus loriae. Next base: position 137,680 of record VZTF01006884.1, on the reverse strand, counting down.
AATTTAATCATTTTGTTCCCTTTTAGCTTAAAGATGGACCACATCATAATTGGCTTTCATTCCTCAGTTGTGTTGGAACTGCAGTGTTGAAAACTATGCAGGTGGAAAACAAATGCATGCTTTTCTTCTGTTGCCCTCTCCCCAAATTATTAGTGCACACTTCATAGTCTGAAGTTTATCTAATTAAAATGTTACTGCTTTGTATATGTGATTTAGTTAAGTCACTATTCACTAAGAATTTAACTGGGTACTTTCCCATTTGAAATCAGAAGATTTTTAATTATGCTTTCTTACGCTGCTGTGTTGGCTTACCCATGGGTTGTATTTATTTCTTAAAGGCATTCAAAGGTAATTAATCTGACTTGAGGTCCCAACCTTCTCCAGCAATAGTAGTTTTAAAAGATGTTTTTGCAGTAGAAAAGTGTTGGGTTATTGAGTAAAGAGATAATCTGTAGTGAGTTATGATGCACTGCTTCATTCTTTTCCCTCGAGCACTATTGAAATACAAAGAAAAATATTGTTTGGCTCCTTACAACATATATGTATGTCTAGATAGCCTAAGGATTAGTTAATGTCAACATAGTCAAGGTGCATGGCCATTTCATTGGAAGCCAGTAATTGAGCTTTAATTGTGACTTGTTCACAAATCAAGATGTTTTAGATACAACAAATATTTACATTTTTATGTATTGGATCTATTTTAGGTTTTTTTTCTAGCTTTTTAGTGGAAAATATATTTTGTTTAGCACTACCTGCCTTCTGAGAAGCTCTTCTCAGCCTTTGAGTTCAGTGTTTCCAGTTAAAATATATAGTATATCGTTAGAAAAATGTGCAAGATTCAGGGAAAGATGCTAATGTGGATTCATCAAGAAATATATTGGATTTAATGGTAGCATTTGAATTCAGCAATACAAACTCAGCCTTGTTAAGGAAGATAGGAGCTTCTTCCATAAATTCTGGAGTTACAATACTGTGTGTGCACATAAACAGTGAGACTCAGGTTAGATTGAAGGTCCAAACTGACTTTCTGTTGGGCTTTTTAGGAAACGTTTCACTGAAAGGGACAAACCAGGGAGCAATTCCTCTGAACAAAAATGGACAGCCTAAGCCAAATAGAGGGTTGCTCTCATCTGGATTTAGCAAAGACAGAGTCCATAACTTCTCACTTCTCATTGACAGCTTCTGGTTTCTTCAAAGAAAGATTTGATAAATTTTGTAAGAATAGAAATGTTGAAAGCTGATAGTGCACGTTGGTACTGTTTGCTAAATACAGTCATATCCAAAGATCTATAGAAATGATAGGAAGGAGTTGTATTTTGAGTTCTTCAGCCGTATACAAAAGTAATAATACTTTGAATATCCTTAACTTGTGAGGGCTCCTGGGCAGCTGGAAACAAGCAGGTGGTAGATGCTTTCTTCACTTTGGTTTTGTAGTGTCCTGGTAGCAACAGGTTGTTGGTTTACTTCCCTGCCCAAACTCTCCGAACAAATTGGCAGAGAACCAGAGTTGAAATCGTGGAGTCCACAGCAAACTTTACTCCTTGAATGAGTGCATGTGTTTGTTCCAACCTCTGCATGTGGCCAGCGGCCACAGGAACCCCCACTGCAGAGGTGTGACAAGTGCCAGGGGAGTGGCTTTAACAGACAAACTCCTTTAATTAAAAGCTCGTAAAACACAAGCTCAATTACAGTGTAAAATTTGATTTTTTTTTTTTTTTTAATGTGGACTGTGTATTTAAAAACTTCTTTTTTCTGTAATTTTTTTAATTTTTGTATAGGTTTGAAATTACCAGCTTGTTGAAGTGCTTGATTCATGTTATCCACATGTAGGGATAACCAGTATGTAGCAAGTTACCTTGGGGCATCACAGGAAATTATTGTGACCATTTTCAAGTGATTTTTTTTTTTTTAAACTACTGGCTTAATGGGAATTTTATCTATTCTTTCTGGGAATCAAAAGACGATTAGTTCAGACTACACTCCTCAAATTAATTCTTATCTAAGGATGTTTTTTGTGGCTCACGTTAAGTTACTTTAGGTTTGAGTTTGGATTTTTACTTTTTCCCTAATCAAAGACAGTTTTAAAACCTACAGCTGCTGAATTGTTCAGGAAAATCAAAATTCTCAGTTTTGTAGTTAGACTTTATCTGTTGTTATTTAACAATGCAAAGTTTATATGAAAGGTGCCTAACAGCTATTAACTTTAGAAGCAGAATATCTTTCCAAATTAAACAAGATTTGCAGAATGATAAAAAAAAATTCAAGCAATTCATCCTGATTTAATATAAAATGTGTAATTCTGTGTATAAATACTCAATATTTAAACACTCGCTGATGGATGTATCGTTTTTGCTTGCGTTTCTAATTGCTTCATTTTGGTTTATTTCTGACACCCATTATGCCATGTGTAGTCACTGATAGAATTTCTGAAATGCTTTGGAAAGCAAACTTTAATTTGAGACTTCTTGGTTTTTAAAAGTATTCTAAGCAAATCAGCCACCTTTTTGCCAGGTATTTGGGTTGCTTTGTACAGCATATCTTACCAAGAGGAATGTGTGCAATATGTATCAACTCATTTGTGTCTGGCAATGTTACGAAAATGTTAAGATGCAATATCTTCCTTTCACTTCAAGTTGGAAAAATTGCAGTATCTCTGATTTGGTGGTGTATTTATTTTTATCTATTCAGTGTATGAGCATATGGTTAGTTAGGTTTTTTATGTACATTATGTGCTTTTAGTAATTTCTGAGTTTTATCACTTCTGCATATGCACCAGTTGTAGCCATTTGCATGTTCTTTCAATATAAAGACCAGGGGGAAGCGGGGGGCTTCAGGAAAGATTTCTGGAAACCGGAATAATTGTAAGTCAATAAATGTAGATACTGCATCATTAACGTTTTTGGTATGGTGTGGGTTTTGTAGCACCTATGTATGTTTGCAGTTATTAAGTTATTGCGTAAATGTCTAAGAATGAGCATTTTTTTCATCCAAAATTTTGTATGTTTGCAAATATATTTTTGTAATAAAACTTCAAAACAAATGTTTCAGCACCTCCTAAAACCTTGTGACGTTTCCTTTTATTTCTAGAGTTCTATTAGCCTACTGGAAGGTTCAGTTTTTATTTAGGGTTAATATTTTCCAGAGAAGAAACTCAAATTCCTTACTCCATTCTGGGGGTAGAACGAAATTGCATTTGTCCACTAAGAAAATGCAACCTGACTGCTTGAAGGGCAGTGGGGAACAGCCTCTGTCACTTGGAACAGCCTCTACAAGGTCCTCTGCTGCTGTCAGCAGCCTTGTGTTTTGATTGATAAACAGATACATTTCCTCTCACATTAAGAAATGCAGCTGCACTTTCACTGGTTTTACAGCTCTGTGTTTAGGGCGTTTCTGTATGACTTTCTTGTGGTATCCCCTTTCATCCATCTAGACATGGCATTTGATTCTCAGTCCGGTGTTGGTCTTTGATCCAAGACATTGGAAATTGCAGTTGTCCTCTTACCATATCTGATTGATATCATGCAACTGATTGATCCGAATTTCACAAAGTAAAATAGGGAGGCTGATGTGGAAGAAAAACATAGAAATTGATCTTGAAATTAAACAAAACCAAGCCTAAATCCCTTAATCTTAGCTAGATGCTTATTCCTGTTCTAACTACCAATAGGAGCTGGTGATTGCAGGGCAGATCAAATGCCAGGGGAGGCCAGTGGAGAATGGCATTTGTTGCTTTAATGGTTCATATTGGACTGATTCCTGTACCGTGTCCAGAAGCAGATTCTTCTAATAGAAGACTGCTGTACAAAACAGGTACAGAAGTCATGGATTTACTGTAACATAATTGAAAAAAAAGTGGAAACCACTTAGAATCAAACTTTAAATTCTGGAATCTAGATCTAAACTCCATTAGGCATGTTGCCTGTCTGGTCAATATCAAGAATATTTTTTTCATTCTCAGTGCCATTAATCTGTTTGTCTTCTCTCAATCCAGATATTCCTCTTCACTGTTACTCACATGGAGTGCTCCCCTTTGATTTGGGAATAAGGTAATACTTCTGAATTTCTCTGTGTAGCTCCAGCTAAACCAGGCACTGTACAAAAATTTATGCAAACCAAAATCTTTTCGGCCTTTTTTCTCTTGATCCTCTGTGCTCTACAGTCATGTTTTTTGAAAGTGCATGAAAGCATAAAGTCAGTCCCACGATGGTGGTATGTACTGGATAGAATCAGGGAATAGGCATTAGGCTGCCTAAAGCTCATCCTCTAAAATTCAAATTTCATTTGGAGGCTTGCAAAATGAAATAACAACAAGTTGTAGCTCATGTTCACGGGCCAAATTAACTGAAGTTAGTGGACTGATGTTTGGTAAGGGTTCAGCTACACTTCCTTCTCACTATAGAAGATACTGGGGTGTGTTAACACAGAGACTAAGAAACGTGTCATTCATACAGCTTTTCTTCATTTGTGAACAAGCTGCCTTCAAGTCACTAAATAGTCTTTATTACGGCTGAGGTAAATTTCTCTTCAGTCTGGTTTTCTAATCAGAATATTAGAAATTGTAATGCATGTTATCAAAAGGTATTTCCAGTGCCCAGTAGTGGATTTTTTTCACCTATCTTCACACAACTTCAGATGTGAATCAGCTTTTTTCTGTCTTCTAGATTTTGATTGGGGGATTTACTTTTGGCCTGACCTCCTAATTTAGGAGAATTAAACTTCTGTGATAGACCTGTAACTTAAAATACAGCCAGGAACTGTAAAGCTCATCCTCACCAGTTATGCAACAATTTTTCACTTCCTTTTCATAAGACACTCCTAATCAGGCTCAAAAAGCATTGAGAAAAGAGGACAGTGAAGAGAGATTTTTATCAGTTGCTGCATTTTTGAAAGAGCACTGGCAATAAAACAAGAGGGAAAGGACCACTGAATAGAAGACTCCTGAGAAGAAAACGAGGGAAGGAATAGCAAAAGAGTTTAAGTAAATATGAAAGAGGATATTGTAGAGAGGAAAGTATGGCCTGTGAAGGCATTTCCTGAAGCACAGAAGAATTTAAGTTACAGGTTTTTTTCCTTACTGCTGCATGTCTTCAGGTATTCTCAAAGCTCAAATGCAGATTGCCTGTAAGAATTCAGAGTATTTCAGGGTGTGTTCACAAAATGACTGGGTAGGCATGATTTCCTTGCTCTAATTCTTCAGGTCTGCTGTGGGGTTTTTTAACCTGTGGTAATGAGGCAGCACAGTGAAGTTGAATGATCACAGCAGTACCTAAGTTTTGTCTTTGCGTGGTGGCCTCCCATTACAGTTTAAAATTTGCTACATAGAACACAGGTACTCATACCCAGCTGCCTTTTGTCTTTCACTTTAAATAGGCCTTTAAAAATACTTTTAACATAATCCATTCTTTAAAATTCAAGAAGATGAATTTTACAAAATCAACCTTGGGAAATAAAACCACAAAGAATAAACTTTATATGCTGGCTGAAATGAAAGCACTTGCCCTTAGGCCTTTCTTGGAAACACGCATGGATGTGATGTAAATGCACAAGTTTTACTTCTTTTCTCCTCATAAATAAGTTAAGAAGCTTTTAAGAGTATCTACAGAGCAAAGATCACCCAGCCTGGCTCCTGTACACAAAACTCTTATGTTGGTCTTAATTTAGAAAATATGGCTTGCACATCCTTCTCGTACTTCTTGTGGTTCAGAAGAGGGATGGGAGAGGCTTAGCAGGTTATCTAGCTTTCTCATGTAGGTTTGAGATTTATGGGTGATGCTATAAGTGCCTTCTCTCGTTTACGTTTTAAGCATCAAACAAATTCGCTTCTGTGCTCTGGGGACACAGTTCTCCCATGGAACAAAACTGCTGCAAAGGAAGCTTCTGTCATCTTGAACTCCCCACAAGGATTGAGGTACAAGGCTGCAGCTAAAGCCTGCAGGATCTGGATGTGTACAGAGTCTGTTGTGGTTTACAGCAAGCCCTGCTCCTGATGTGATCTTCAGGATGGAAGGCACAGGGTGCCCATTATAAAGAGAGATTGCTGCTTTTCAATGGTTTAATAGGAAAATCCTGCCCCAACAGAAGCTTTTACAGAAAACCCAAAGGTTTGGTTAGAAACACGTGCAGTACTTTTAATAAGGGTTTGAAAATAAATCAATATTCTTCAGATATGAAGATAGCTGTCTGAGGGAAACTGCTAACATAACAGACATATGTGAGAGTAATGTAGATTCATAGTCTGTAGTGCCTGAGCCTGGGCCTGTGATGTAGCTTTATCTGTAACTTCACTTTAGATAAAAAAGCCTGATCTTACTACTGCTCCTATACCTGTTCTCATGCAGTACACATAATTTCTTACAATTACTGGTGACGTGCCACACAGACATCGGAGGTTTTTTCTTTTTTTTTTTCCTTAAATTCATTAGCAGCTAAATAATGTTATTACTGAAGATGAGCTGAACAATCTGTTCCATGTCTAACTGAAGTCGCTGTGTTTTTGCGTGTGGAAGGATGTGCTGGTGGTGCATAATGAGAGAATGCTCTGGCATCAATCCATTTCATCCATTCTTGAGTGATTTCCTTCTCGAAGGGCTTCCAATGCAGCTCTTCTTTCAAAGGACAAGAATAGTCAAAGCCTATTGTGTTGCAGAGATGAGGCTGAAGAAGCTTTTTTTCACTTTCTCTCCTATGCATTACAGCACAAATAAACCCTGCTTTATTTGGATTATAGCTCTCTCACACTGTCTTTCTAAATGTGCACACCCTATGAAAGCATTGCTGTTTGGGAGATTTCGCTTTGCACAAAGTTATCATCAATAACTTTATTCTTTTAGTTTTGCCAAATCCAGTTGATTGAATACAGGTATTCATTTAAACAAAGACTAAAGAGACTAATAACTTCTCAGCTTGTTTGAAGAGTGTTATAGAACTTGAGTCAAGAATCAAACAGAGAAGGCAAACGTGGTGAAGTAAGTGTGGAACATCTGTGTATTCAGTAGGCCTTCCAAGATGGCACAGATGCAGGAAGTGCCTCCAACTCCTACTGCATAAGTATTTCATATTTATCTTAATATAATATGAAGAAATTGCCACAAGTGAAAAGTCAGATTATAAATTTAGTTTTGTAAATAATATCATTAACTGGTTGTACTAAACAAATCTAAATACCCCAAAATACTGCAATATTAGCATTACAATCTTTGATTTAAATACTGTAATTTTCTTGCTTTGCTAGCGGAAATACTTCTCCAAATACCATCAAACAGCCCAAACCTAGTCACTGTGAGCTCCTTTTAACTGTGTGGGACATACAATGCTTTTGTTTTTCTCTGGCGGGCTACATGTTAGATAGACATAAAAAAGTCTCAATGTGTAAGATTTGCCTCAAGTTATTTGGTTTAATCTGAACATTTTTCATGTATCATAAAATTGTCAAAATATTTTGGAAACTTTGCAACTTTTGGGTTGGGTTTGGGTATTTTAGTGAATGACATTTTTATTTAGAGGCAATATAAAAATTGCTATGGTTTAAAATTATTTTTATCCAACATTTGCCTGGTGTAACTGAAAAATGGTCTGTTCTGTTATGAAGATTTCCATGCACATTTTTCCTTTTGCAGACTACTTTGTCAGCTGAGGAGAGGGTTGGAGCTGAGTTGAACTGTGAATCCATTCTGTTTTTATGTATCTTTTTCTTGTATCTTACTCTTACAGACTTCAAATATGGATCGATTTCCCTTCTGGATGTTTCTGGATCAGGTGCTGCACAAGAACCTTGCATTTTCCAGGTTGCTGGTCATGGCTGTTTGTAGCCTGTGTAGCACAAACTGCTGTTCTATGGCAACTAAAGGATGTTGAGAGTGTTTTTCATGCTCCAATGGGAACTGCAGAGTTGATCATTATTTTACAGCCTGCTGAATATTCTTTTCACAGGGTGTTTACTTGAGTGTGCACTTGTGCTTATCTAAAACCACTTGCTATCCCTGATGGAGGAATAGCATTTATTTTGAGTAAGATGTGACAGTAAGGACTGAGTCTCTGGAAAATTTGCAGCACCAGATTTGGTCTGATAATGTACTGCATTCCCATCCATAAGGCTACAATGATCAGAATTCCACCACAATTCCACAGTGAGTGGAATTCCACTTCTCTTTTTTAAGGTACTCGGCAAAGGAAATGAAACCCTGTGCACTACATGGAGATGTTCAGGACTAGCAAGGTTCCAATCCAGGACAGCAGTGACTGGCAATTCCAGTTCAGTTTGGAGTCCACACAGTGCTCAAACTGCAATTGCACAGCCTGTTGGTCTCCTCCCACACCTCCACACAGTTTCTTTACTCACTACTCTTTGGATTTTGTAGTGATGAGCTCTTACTAGACTTGGATTTGGCAATCTTTTGAGAACAGTTTTTAAGGCAAAATTGGGCACGTAGCCCCGTGGTAGCTAACTGGCCTGAATTCCAGCAGTGCTGAGGGCATGCAGCTCCTGCTCTGGTAAACAGGGTTGCATGTCCTTATGTCAGCAATGCAATTTTTGCAGTATCTCAGCAAATGTCAGTCATAGCTGAGCTTTCATGCTTCTGCTGCACATAATGCCCTGACGCTGAAACGTGGAGAAAGGGATGGAAAAATCCAGTTATCCTGTGTATGTATTTAATAAGCTGTCTAGTCTAGTAGTTAATACTGAAGCTAACGAGATGTGATTGTATGTTCTGAAGCAAGACTGTTTGTCCATACATCTGCATCCTTGTTTTAATCACATTGTACATGGTTTCAGAGGCAAGTCCCAGGAATGTGGAAGAAATGTTGACTGTTGTATGCAATGTATACCATGACTTCAGCTATTGCTTTACAGTCCATCACACTTGGTCAGAGTTGCAGAAATAACACGCTTCTTCGGTAGATCAAAGTGGAGGCACTGACACAAGGTGGAATTTCATCCTGTGAATGCTTGAGCTGCTGTTTTAACAACACAATACCACAATAAGCACTCGGTGATGCAGCACAAGGATTCAGGGAATGGAGGGGGGAGTTGTGGGCAGTGATCTCCAATGACATTGTCAAAGCTAAGTCTATCTTCAAGTCTTTTTACCATTCAGATAACAATGGAGGAAACAAGTTGTGAGCTATAGCAATACTGGACTGATCCAGATCATCCCCCTTTCTTACAGGAGGGAAACAAGAAAGCACTGCATGTCCAGCCTGAGAAGGCACTTGCTAAGATTGCTGTTGCCAGTACACTCGGGAGGCAGTTTGTGAGGCAGCCATCCTTACAAGGCAACTCAAGAGCACATCTTCTCTGTGATAGCAGAGACTTGAGCACAGGCCTTACTCTTCAGCCAAAGAATGGAATCAGGCCAGGTCAACAAAGGCAAAAGCAAGGCTGTGGTCTGGCCAGTTTGTATTTAAAAGAATTGTGAGACAAAACAAAGGACATTGACAAAGGAGTGGGGAGGGACTGAACTCTATTTTAGTTGACTGTCATCTCACTTTGCCACTACCAATGATTTATGCAGAGAAGAACAGTAACAGCCTGGCAATGCTGACCTCTTAATCACACGGTATAGACAGAAAGCAGGGAGTAAATTAATCTGTTGGAAGCAAAAACTAAATGTAGAAATTACTTCATTGTTTTCATGATACCTGCTTCCATTTTGATATTTTTCTCCTGTGTTTGTAAATACTACCAGCCATCTAGAAAGACGAAGTAGCCATATCTCTAAAATAAGCTTTTTGTTTCTTGATGCAAATGTATTTAGGAAGTTTTTTGAAATTTGTTCTCTGCAGCTGAAATTGGGTGCACAGCTATGTTTTCTTAATATATCTTCGATCAGTACAAAATACTGTGGAGTTTGGCATCATAAATGTGATTTCACTTACGCTTGGCCTCATTTGAAGAATTTACTTTATGCACCTCTTCTAAACCACAGACTAGGGAAGACCAAATTATCCTGCCTAACCTCACTGACATGAATAATTCCATGTCAGTGAGATGATGGTTGAGCCAAATGTCAACATCTGTCTAAAGAACTGTGTTTAAACAGCAGGGGTGATAGAAAAATTGTCATTCCCTTCCTCAGCACAGCCAGTATTTTAACAACTGCTCTCCAATCAGGGAGCATGGTACAGAGCTCAAGCTAAAAAATGCTGCTGTGCTGCTAAAATGGTTCTGTGGCTTCGCCTACACCAGCAGGTGGGAGATTCCAGTAGAGCAGGTCTATAGAGCACGTGAGAAGGTGCTGAGGACTCCCCATCTGCACTATAAGGGAGTTTGAATTCTGCTCCAGACTAGCTCTTGCCAGTCCTGTTGGACTGAATACTCATTAGCAGCTGGGATGTACTAGCTGCTTTCTCAGACTGAATCTTCTGTTTCATCTTTATTTGAAAGGAATCCAGTTCATGAGTTCTGGGACTGCTCAGCAGAGAAAGCCAGAGCACAGTGAGCAAGGAACAGTCAGGAAACGTGGTCCAGAATGGTGGCTCAAGCTGCTTTAGTCTTACCTTCTGAGCATATGGCTGCAAACAGAATCAAGTGTGCTGTTGCCTTAGAAGGCTGCCAGGTTGTGGAAAGGATGCAACGATGGACAGAAGAGAAGAGGAAAAGTTGTGCAACATGCTCAGAGAAGTTGGTAACCCTCACTCTACAAGATTAATCTGATTTTAGCCCTATTTGAGGCAATGGCACAACCAGATCCTGAGCAAGATATTTGCTGGTGTGTAGCATATGTAAGGTTCAGTTAAGGATCTTGTACAGGGAACTTAGGTTTGAATTTACTGTTACCTCACCAACAGTTAGGGTAGATTTTACAGTTTAAAATCTACAAAGGAGGAGCCAAAATCAGTAATTCTCTGGTAGATGCTACATGCAGCTCTTGAGATCTTTCATACTCCCCTAATGACAATATTCCTTTGGGCATCAGAGCTCCAGGAGGACAAAAGAAGTCCCTGTATTGTTAAACCAAAGTGGATTTTAACAGGAATACTGCGGGGAAACTGCTGTTAGAATGGCTGTTGAATGTCTCCAGCATGTCTGGCAGTCCTGTTTTTGTTTCCTCAGCCAGGATCTCTTTGGTATGATTTCCTGTACAAGTAGCTACTTTCTAGCTATCACGTGTTACTTAATTTCCAAGCTGCTGTTTAGACGTGGTGGGTTACAAGGTGTACAAGGTGCCTTTCTGTACCCTGAGAGGAGACCTGCACAATGACCCTGAAAGTGCATGAATACTCTCATTTCTTGGCCCTCTGCTCTGCCACTGAAAGCTCTTGGCATTATAGCCCATGGCTTCAGAGTTCCTAAATTTAAACCAAGACTTATGTGATTCTCATCAGGCTCTTCCATATCCGGATTTTACTGTCCATATCACTTCAAACCGTATTACTGAAATTAAAAGATTTGGGTAACTGGTTCTGCAGCAAAAAGAAAAAAAAAAAAGAAAAAAAGGTAGTTGGCCTACCCTACCCAGTTATTTGAAGGTCGAAAATAGATTGGAGCAGAGCAAATGGCAGTTGCAGCAGTTAACCTTTGTATAGTGCTCTCCAGAACAACCTCTGCACTTTGCTACTGTCAAGTCTGGTTGTTTGGCTCTGTTTTATCCTTCCTGGCCTATTTCCAGTCTAGTTTTTCTTCTGAAGATTTTTATTAAAAGGATTTTCAAGAAGCCAACTGGTGAAACAGTTTAAGAAAGCAGTTAGGCTAAGTGAGTAGTGTCTGCTTTAATTTCTTCTAAATAATCAGTTAGTTCATGGGAAAAAAGGTTTCTTACTTGGCTAAGAGTTTCACATGTTACTTCCTACTGGCAGTTTGCCAAGTGAGCATGGCTGAATGCTCTGGACATGGAGGTGGTTTCCTCTGGGTTTCAGAAACAAAGTCTGCAGAGCCCGGAAGACGAAGGTGTAGGGTTTTTAATGTGAGTGGTTCCGTGTCTTCTGGAAGTAGATGTCACCAGGATATTTTTAAATCAGTACAATACAGCTTCTAGGACAAACTACCAGTGGACAGAGCACTGAAATACAGGAGTGCAGTGCAGGAATACCAGGTTTCATGAGCAAGATCTGAGGTATTCTAGAATCATAAAATCATCAAGGTTGGAAGATACCTTTAAGACTGTCAATTCCAACCTTCAGCCTAGCACTCCTACTTTTTTTGTCACTGTTGCCTGATTAACCTTAATTTTGTTTCTAGATTGTGACTTCTAGTGCTGCTTGAGCTTTCTAGAACAAATAGGAAGTATTTTACTTGCCTAGTTAAGTCTGTAGCATTAATGTCATAGTGTTCAGAATTGCTAGAGAAAATGTATTGGCTGATTGATGGCTGGTAAAATCAATATTTTATGCCAAAGTCTCTGTATTCATCACATTTTTAAACATATATTATAAAAATATGAATTATTTCCTGACAGGAAGCCACACGGGGCAAGTCTGTTACTGTTTCTCCTGACTGTTAAGCTGTAGGATACTGTGACATTCTTTTAGAGACAGGAACAGGCTCGGGTGGAGACCCTCAGCAACAGCTTTATGGAGCAGGGGTTGAATCAAACATGTCGAGGGAGGTGATCCTGCCCCTCTGCTCTCCCAAGCGAGGCACATCTGGAGTTCTCTATCCAGTTCCAGGCTCCTCAGTACGAGAAAGACAAGGAGCCACTGGAGAGGTCCAGTGGAGGCCACGAAGATGAGGGGTCTGGAGCATCTCTTATGAGGAGGGACTGTGGGAGCTGAGCCTGTTTATTCTGGAGAAGACTGAGGGGATCTCATTAATGCATATAAACATCTCAAAGACGGGTGCCAAGAGGACACTGACAGGTGCCAGACACCATTTCAGTGGTGCCCAGCAAAAGGACAGGAGCAATGGCCGAAACTAAAACACACGAAATTCCACCTCAACACGACAGAGAACTTCCNGGGGCCCGCGCAGAGCCCACAGCGGCCCCGGCCCGCCCCGCCCGCCGGCGGGAGGGAAGGAGGAGGCATGCGGCCGCTCCTCTCTCCGCCCCCTCGCTCCTCTCCCCGCCTCCGCGCTCCTCTCTCCGCCCCAGTGCTCGGCCCTGGTGAGCCGCGCCGCCGCAGCCCTTGCAAAGCCCATCCTCAGACCGGGTCCAGCCGCCGCCGCCCGAGCCCCGCANCCTCTCTGCAGACATTCCAAACCCGCCTGGACCCGTTCCTGTGTCACGGGCTCTGGGTGACCGTGCCTCGGCAGGAGGGCTGGGCCGGGCGATCTCCAGAGCTCCGTTCCAGCCCTGACACTTGCGCGAGTTCCCGAACGGCGGCGTGAGGGGAGCGCGGCTCCCTCGCCCCCAGCGCCGCCGCCGCGCGCGACGGAAATGGCNCAGCAGACGCTGCAGGCGCTGAAGGACACGGCCAACCGGCTCCGCATCAGCTCCATCAAGGCCACGACCGCGGCCGGCTCCGGGTGAGTGAGGGAGGCGGGCGGGCAGCGACCCAGCCCCGGCCGCACACCGGAGCCGCGCTCCCGCATCCTGGGGCTGCATCCGGCCTCGGGATGCTGCTGGGAGGGGCCGTGCCGGGCTCCCGCTGCCCGGAGGCGCTCCGGTGCCCCGGGGGCAGAGCCCGCGGTCCCGCGGTGCGCTTCCCGCCCGCGGTGCGGGGATGCTGCGGGCCCGGCCGTGCGCCCGCGGGAGCGCTGGGGCGGCGTGCGCGGGGGTGGGGAGCGGGCAGGGCCGATCCGACCGAAGCCGCGGCACCCTCGGGGCTGAGGGATGCGGAGGAGGCACGTGTGGAAATGGCGGCCGGGGGCTCCGCGGGCAGAGCCCGCCCGGGCCGGGCCACGTCGGTCGCCGGTGCCGGCGGGGGTTGTGACTGGGAGAGAGGCCGGGAATGCTAAGTTCGTGCAGGACTGGAAACCAAAGAATTTGTGCCCGGGGCGCAAGCGGCTTCTTTTTCATTGCGTGCCCGTCAGTTGGAACTAATTCTGCACAGAATTTCAAGTGAGCCCAAGTGGGATTATCTGTGCAATGCCCGCGGTCTCCAATGGGCAGTTTATTCAGGCCTCTGGACAGGATTTAGTGTGGGCTCTGATGTGTGCAGATTCCAGGGTTATCCTTTCTTTGATCGTGCTTTACCTATGGAAAAAAAAAATCTCTGCAAACAATCCACTTTTAGTCATGTAAAATTAAAGCCATTTTTTCTGCTTGAAAAATATCTGAATGCTTCCATATAAAATGCTGGGCTTTTTTTTTTACATGTATCCCATCTTGTTGCAATTTCCTCCTTTGGACCTCTTTGAAACTAGCTGCAGTGTTTAAAAAAAAAAATCTGAAGGAATCCCTTGGATGCTGAGGTTTGTGTGAAGAAGGGTGATGTGTAAAGTGTTATAAAGCTTCTTTGAATTGCCTTACAGTCCCCACCCTGTGCCTGGCGTGAGCTGCCTCACATGGCTCTCGAAGCTGAACTTTACTCGTTCCGTTTGCAGACAGCAAATGAAAGTGCTGCTGTGGTTCTTCCTGTGAAATGGGGTGTTGGACGCGGGAAACCTCTCAGCAAGTCAGAGCAGTGATTTTTTACAAATCTGTGTCTTGTTGGGTCCAGTTTGGAGAGAGAAGTATGGGATACCTAACAATTTCCCTTTTAGCTCTTGATTTGTTTCAGAGCTACAGTGTACAGTATTACACAAGCCTATGTGAAAATGTAAATTGAAAAATGGTGCTTTGTAGAGCTTGGGCTTCTGTGTTCAGTTTCCAGTATGTATTTTAAGCAGGCCACAGGGTTGTATGGTATCAGTTGTCTTATCAACAGATAAAATTATATCTCTGTTTTGTCTGATGTGCTGTTAAAGAATAAGGATCTTACTACAGCCGCTGTTTCTCTTCTGCGGTCCATGAAACTCACCAGTAAAACCATTCTCACCATACTGATGAAGAGACAATAAAAGTAGTTTTACTTGAGCTTTTTATTCCCTGGTTCATGTGTGCTACAATACTGAGTCCTTCTTGCACAAAGGCATTTCATTAATCCCTCTGGTTTATTCTGCCACTGGAGTTGTGTAGTCTGAAATTATTACACAACCTGATAACAAGCAGATTATGAAAGATGGGCTCTTGAGGGAAGATTTTGTTGACAAGTAATATATTTTCTTAGTAAGATTTGGTTGCCAAGATGATGGTGTAGTAATGTGCCCCAAAGACATTCAGTCTGTTGTGGAGTTAGGCAAAGCATTTCTAAAGCAGCTGTGCATTATGAATATGTTTTCCAAAAACTGAGACAGTGTGTTTTGCTTAAATTGCTGGTGTGCACTGAGGATGGGAAAAGATATTTGAATGCAAGTTAAGCTTAAATAGAAGCTTACAGTTAATTAAAAATGTGAGTTGTCATGATGGCTTTGAGTTTGTTAAGGAAATACGTGTTTGTTAAAGGTGTAGTTTGTAAAAACTGAGGGAAATACTTGCAATAAAAGCACTTCAGAGAAAACAGGACCTGTCTACTACTTTCAAGGAAGTAATTTCTGTGAACTGTGGCATGTGTTGCAACACAAGTGGTGGTGTGGTAGATATGACACACCAGTTCTTGCAGTCTTTACTTGTTTTACCTTCTGTAAAAGAAAGTACAGGCTTTGCCTGGACAAGAGCTAAGCCAGTCTGATCCTGAAGTTGCTCAAACACATCACTTTGAGTACTTCACCAGCTGGAGCGGAAAAGTTCAGTGAACTGGAAAAAAGATTTTGTGTTCAAAATGACTTACGTGGGCAAAAAATTTGATTAGGTTACTTGTAAAGATTGAGCATACTTGCTTTGGGGCGTGGAAGAGCTTTTTCTTGTAGATCAGTAGTGCACACATTTGCATTGAAATGGGCGGAGTCTCTCCTGTAGCTGGTGATAAATTTCTGCAGTTTTGTAACAGTGCCTTGGCTTCCTAGAGCAGGATGGATACATTCTTAAAAGTGGAAGTTGCAAGAGTTTCTTAAGAGGCAGTTAAGTTTCATAATATGTGATCACTTGTTACACATTATTTTTTCTTCAGTTTTTTTGGTTTTGACTCAGTGTTCCATTTTAGCTTTCCACCACTGTCCTTTCTAGCTGAAATGTGTGGATACATGTAGATGGAACAAATATCAATTGATGCACAGTAATAGAAAACCCCCACAAAACTAACTTGGAGCAATCATTCAACCCTTGCTTTGTGTGGATCCAGGATTTTGGTGTTGTAGTGTACTTTGGTTTGGTTTCCTACTGAAGGACTGTGTTTCAAAGTTAAGGCTTTTTTGTTATTTCTGATAGTAGACTTTCATTTAATTAACCTGTAGTTTTAACAAGATTTTTTTTTTCAATTTTCAGGTTATTTATTAAATTTTTCTACTTTTTTTTATTTCCACACGCTACCATTTTAGGTGTTTTAAAACTTTTTTAATCAAGACCAGGAGTTCATAGAAGTATGGTTAAGTATAAAGTTAATAAAATTAAAGGAATGAAAGCTTTAAACAAGCATGTAAGGCTTATTGATTAACTCAAACCCATAAATATTTACTAATATGTTTGAACCATGATTTAAAGCTAATTCTCTTGGTTCCCTGTGTGTGAGTACTTACTAAGGGATGGACACTAACCACAATTTGTATTTTGCTAGTGTTTTGCATGTTTTTATTCTCTTATTACAGTTATGTTGGAGATGTTGGGCGGGAAGGTTTATTATTATCAAAAGAAAATATTCTGATTAAAGTTCTAGTGAAAGTGTTGTCTAATCCTAACATGCATGGTAAATGTACATGTGGGAAACAAAAATGACACTTTCATAGTCAGTTTGTCCTGTTTTACAAGTAGGATCAAATACTTTAAGAATATCCTGCTAAAGATGAAAAATAAATGTTGGTAGAAGAGAAAGTGAGATGAAACTGCATTTTCAGCCTTCTTATGGTTCCTCATCCACTTTCCTGTACTTCAGTAGCAATGGCTGTTGTCAAGAATGGTGCTGTTTACACCAGTAAAATCTGAAATATGCTCTTTTCCACACTCAATAAAGGATTTTAAAGAGCCTCCTTACCCCTTTTAAGCTTTATGGCAAGTGAAAAGCCAAGGCTGGTACTCCCAAGTGGTCAAGTAGTGCCACCCCTTCCAGGTGCATAAGAACTACAGTGATCATTACATAAATTACAGTAACGTAGATAAATAATTCTGTGCCATTCTATTGCACCTCAAAAGAAATATATACCTTGTCGTGGAATAACTCCATATTTGCCACTTTCAAATGCCCTCTTCACATAACTTTATATTCGCTTGTTGGTACTTCATGGCACAGTCGCCTGTGAAATGGGCCTGTGTATTCCTAAGGCAAGTCATAGCTGAAGTATGAATTAATGCTGCTCTTGAAGAATGTTCTGAATGTTATCCCAGACAGTTCAATGGGAGAGACTATCCCAGATACTTAAAAATGTTTGATAAACCAACTCGTACAATATTTCAGACTCATAAAGATGCAAATGTAGAAAATGTTGGTTCCCCTCTTAGCCAAAGATTAAGCAATTTAGTATTTTACAACGTGGATCTGGGTGTTTAGTGGAGACAGTAAATTTCCATATCCAGTTTCAGTAGAAGATGAAAACAAGAATTGCATTATTTAATGTCCTCTTTAGAAATCAGAATTATTATTCTGTCAGCTCTGATGTGGTACAATGAAATGGTTCCTAAGTTATACAGTTATAAATGTTCCAGAACTTCCTGCAAAAGTTGATCTTGCATTACCGATCCCTGCATGTGCATCAGAGCCTGAACAAGCCCCGATGCCACGCTTTTAATTCCTCCACTCAGCGAGTGGCTCCAGTTCTGTGGAAAGCTGTTCTTGTTTCCTCTGCGTTGGTGTGAATTTCTGCCGCCAGATAAATCAGTGGAGTCTGATTTCAGGCCCAGGCTGACACAGGTTCCTGTGCTTCAGCCACTCCTTCAGGTGGCGGTCCTTGGCATGGAGAAGAAGGGAGAGCTCTAACACATAAGTCCTTGAGCTGTCAGCAGGGTCTGGATTGAACATCCACTTCAACCAGATCAGAGGCTCCCCGTGTCTCAAAGTACAACTGAGTGGCACTGGGGGAACAGCACAGGGGTGGGTTGTCGAACACTCAGATTTGTGTATTTTAATGCTGAGGAGTTGAGGTCTGATAAAGTGATATTTTAAAGATACCGTCCTGAGCAAACAGTAACACAAGTGGTAATCTTGGGTCTTCTTGACTTGTAGCCACCCTACATCATGTTGCAGTGCAGCAGAGATTATGTCTGTGCTGTTTTTCCATACCATGAGGTACAAAGTGCAAGACCCCAGAAACGCCAGCAATGACCGGTTTGTTCTTTCAAAGGTAAATAAATAATTACTGTTTTGCTGTCCTGTTGCAGTCTGCTAGCAAAGAGCTGTCTGTCTGTAGATTAAATTGACTTGTCTTCTTTGACTTGTGCTTACACACACTTACATCTGCACCAAAGTCTGTTGGAAATACTTGAGAGCCTGGAATTTGTCTGCTTCAAAAAGACAAAAGCTGGCTGAATTAAGTTGTAGCATAACTTAAAAATAGTTTAAAAGGGTCTGTATAATGTGTCCTGATAAGTCTTCACTATGTTAAGTTGTTCTAATGTTAAATAATAAATGTTACTATATATGTCCATAAAATCTATCAGGGTGCAATAAGGTCTGCTTTATTTTGGCATAACTGATTTTCTAACGAGGCAGTTGCAGTTGGCTTTTGTGCTCTCTTGTTGAATGCAGCCCTGCTGTTCTGCCTGCAGCCACGTCACAGTGGGCACTAATTCCTGCCAGCTTCTCAGGGAGCATTACATGAAACAGGGCAGGTTAGTGAGTAGTTTGTAGTTTGCATTCCTACTGTGCTAGTATGGTATTAAAGTCAGTGCTACTTCTGAAGCCACTGTGGGTCAGAAAACACTTAAACCCCAATCTGTGCTGGCTGTTAGTGTTTCTGTCCCCTTTTATGTTGTGCCCTTGCAAATCACGGGGATATATTGTTTGTATAACATAAAGGCAGGTGAGGCGCCTTCAGAAAACATAACAATGTAAAACATGGCAGGTGAAGTGCTCCAGTGAGGCACATTACCTCTTTGAGCCAGAGTTCCTCAAATGGTGGCTCACAGTAGTGCTGTGTAGCCCACGGTGCATGTCCTTGTGCTGGATGTAACTGTTGCCATTTCTGGTGGCCACTCTGAAAGAAGAGATTGAGTGAGAAGCAAGCAGTTGATGCTGAGGTGGTGAAGCACTGACAGAGTCACTTCCTCGTGTTTGCTTTAGCTCTCTAATTAATCAAGGTTTCTGTCCAGAGTTGCTAAAAGGCTTCAAACCTCTGCATACTCTTTTGACTCCTGATGACTCCAAGAGTGGAAGATGACTGCTCCACAGAGATCTGAGTGTACAGAGCTTAAAACTGTGCCTGTTGTCACTCACTGCATCCTACCTTAAATACATTCGTGTTGAAGGGAGTTCTAGTGGGATAACGCTGCTCATCCCGCTGGGGTGCTCTAAGCAGGGGCATGGGGAACTTGGAAACAAGCATCAGTGTGGATGTGTGCATTGTAAAACTGTTTAATAGCTCCGTGCCTTCCTAATGGGCACAAGAACCTGATTTCAGGGTTTGTCAGCTTTGTAGAGTTTTGTCTTGGTAGTTGGGATTTGTGAAACTTGTGCTTTGTTTAAAATTTCTTTTTCTCTCTAGGGTCACGCAGCACCAATTTTATATTCTGTTTGGGCAGAGGCTGGCTTTCTACAAGAAGCAGAATTACTGAACTTGAGGAAAATTGATTCTGTCCTAGAAGGACATCCAGTGCCAGTGAGTGCTTATAATCTTTGATACAAAATTGCTTTCTGTGAAACAATAAGTGCATGTATTTCACAGCAATTTTGGTTGCCAACTGTACAGTACAGGAAAGATAAAGACTTCTAAGAAGGATAATGGCATTTACGGCTTCACAACTGAATTTGAATTTGAACTGTGTTTGAATGAGCATGTAAAAATGACCTTTATTGTTGTAGTAAAGTTCCCTTACAGTCCTGCAAGGCAATATTTTCCACTTTATAAATGTTTATGTAAAGTTCCATCCAGGCTTCACTTGTCCTTTATGCAGCTTTGAGGTATTTAAAGAGTTTACACCCAGTCTGGTCACCTCACTGGTCTTTCCATTCCCAGTCAGTTGTTTCAATTGATTCTTTTTTACACAAAATCATGAATTCTCAACTGTTGCCATCTGAAGCATAGCTGAGAAATTCCATTCCCTCTCAGAGAGCCCAGTTAGCTTGTGACAGTCATCATGAAGGAACCTGCATTGCAGGGAAATAGGGGGTTCAAGGCAAGATTTAGAGGGACTTGCACATCGTTATGGCTGAGAAGCTGCATTTTGTTGTATGTTGAACCCTCGTGTTGTATGTTGAACCCTCGTCTAGCACTGGAAATTACTTCCTCTGTTTCCTAACTGTGAAGTAATTGTTGTCTTTTTATTCTCAGAGACAAGCATTCACTGATGTGGCCACTGGATCCCTTGGGCAGGGTCTTGGTGCTGCTTGTGGAATGGCATACACTGGCAAATTCTTTGACAGAGCCAGGTAATTCCATCTTCATATTTCGTGATTATAGGCATTCAATGGGAAAATTTTGTTAAAATAAATTAGATGGATAGATAGATAGTCTCCTTTATTCTATTCTCCATTCCCAAATCTAATTTAAAATTCAGGTTTTAAATTATAGATAATTACAAAGCTGTTGCCAGTGAAACTACCAAGGGTTTAAAGATTAGCAACAATTAGTGCATATGTGTGTTTCTTTTGTAACCTGACAGCATTGCAAGCTGATGCTCCTGAACAGAGAAGACAGGGAGTTGCTGAAGGAGCCTCTAACTTCCAGAGAGTAACTGACACCCATTTTGAGACTGGATGTGTTCCTTTAGAAGGAAAGTGCAAGCTGGAGAAGTCTGTTCAAAGTCAGATGACAAATAATGGAGAACGTTGGATAAGGAACTGTTATGGTCAATAATAGCATAATTGAATCATAAAGTAGGGCTCCAAAATGTTATCAGAAACGCACTCGACTCCACAGAGACAAAAATGACTGCTCCTGCCATTTGTTTTGTGCACAAGAAAAGAAGATGTCTAAAGGCAAATCTGTATGAGGAGGAAAATAGCCTGATATGGTTGATATATTTTATTTGACAGTTCTAGTACATCTGAGCATAGGCTGCCCAGTTAATGTGTCCTACACTTCACTAGCTTGAAATCATTTCTGTGAAAGATGACTTGCTGATTTTAATTGAGTTTAGCAGATGCTACGTGTGGAAAAAATCTAACCAGTGCTTACATGACAAAAGGAAAAGGTGGTCTTGCGTGCAGCACTGGGGAGCAGCTTAAGTGCACAGAGTTCACATTTAGCTGAGGGCAGGTGGGAGTCAGATCAAAAGTCTGTTATAGCTTCATGTTGAGTAAAAATAAAAATCACTGACAGCCATCTCGATTATTTTGTTTTAAAATTATATATTTGAAGGCTAATTTACTATTCTTTTTTTAATTTTAGTGGGTAATAAACATTTACAAAGTTTTGTCATCCAGAAAAAGCATGGTAGGAAAAGACAAATGCTGTGGCTGAATTTGGTAGAGATGAGGCAGTACTCCTACTAACTGAGTTTTACCAAAATAAAAGACTTCAGTGGCTGGAGAAATAGTTTACAAAGTCATATCATGATGGTTATCTTTTTCCTGAACTCTAAATTTGTTATGCAGCATGCTTGAATCCACAGCTGAGCTCATCCACAATTTAGAGTTTCCTGAAATTAATTCCTGTTGGTTGTCCTTCCAGAGGGTATAGGGAGGAAGGAGGAAGCAGAGGTAACTGTCCCTGCATTGTTCAGGATCTTGCTGAGTCACAGTGACAGTGTTCAGTGGGCCTGTTCAGTCAAGCCTTACAGTGGGAGGCTTAAGACTTGATTTTTTTGAGACAAAGGTTTGGAAAGGAGTGCAGTATTTCTCATCTTATTTTTCTAACATGTAACAGCTCAGCACTATTTTAATTTGATTTTCTAAGGTTATGTAACTTTAGCTGAGGTGAATACATTGAACAGTGGGAATTGAGTTTGGGATAGAAAAATGAAGTGAATTCTTACTATGAATTATTGGAGGAGTTTTGATTTAATAGTGCTTACACATCAAACCTAATTTATTTTCATTTTTAATTTCTTCTAGCTATCGAGTGTACTGTCTGCTTGGAGATGGAGAGTTATCTGAAGGCTCTGTTTGGGAGGCAATGGCCTTTGCTGGCTTTTACAAGCTTGATAATCTTGTTGCTATATTTGATATTAATCGTCTTGGACAAAGTGACCCTGCTCCTCTGCAGCATCATGTTGAAATCTACCAGAAACGCTGTGAGGCCTTTGGGTATGTGAGTGGGAGAAGCTCAGGATAATCTCTCATTTGAAAATATATGTTTTATTTGCTTCTCAGAATTGTTCAAATGAGCTTTCAGCTCTAAAGGATTCCATCAAGCAAGGAAGATGGTCCTTCATAATGCCTGATACTGGTCAACTTTATGGCTGGAGCAGGAATATTAAAAGTGGCAGAATTTGTTGGTTTTGAGGAAAAATAAGGACTGCTTGCTCAGATTAATCCGTTAGGGGTCTTAAAACTGTTTTTATCACATTAAATTCAGATTTTATAACTGTGACCACAAGTCTTATCACAGCAAGTAGATCAGAAAAAAATAGCATGGAAAGTAAGAGAATTCTTTGTGTATTGGCTTTCATTTAGTTTCATATTTCTATGCAGATGCAAAGTCCATGCTAAAAAATTGTCAGATACAATAGAAACCAAATTATGCCAGAGTGTTTTGGGTTTTTTTAATCAACGTCTATTGTCAGTTTTCATCTTATTTCTAGATGTTTGATTTGCTCTTGTGATTAAAAATGGCCATTATATCTGAAGAAATGTAGGATAACTAAGTTGTGGGCTGTGAATTTTGCTCGTAGCTGTTGATCACCCTGTGACTCATTTTGCATTATAAAAAAGCGGCTGTGCTATTTTTTATGGTCTCAAATAAATGCTAGTTTGTGTTTCTGGCATAATTTGGGTCTCTTAAAAAGACACTGCACTGGAATGAAGTTAGTATTTGTTATTGTCATTGCTGACTACCAGAGAGTGTCACATGCTAAAACCCTTTAGAAACAGTTGATCTGTTTGTGTTCTTAGCTGGCATGCCATCATCGTGGATGGACACAGTGTGGAGGAGCTTTGCAAAGCCTTTGGCCAGGCCAAACATCAGCCAACAGCCATCATTGCAAAGACTTTTAAAGGCAAAGGAATATCAGGTAATAAAACAACTATTGCTTTGCATACACGTGTGGATATTACATGTACCTAGTGCTGCAGTAAAGGTACCTGCACGTCTGAGCAATAGCCTGCAGAAGGTCTTTCAACCTCTGTACCTCTCAGCAACATTATTGCTGAGAAAATTGGTTTGGTCCTATCAAGTGAGACGTGTGCCATCTACAGAGTGTTGTATCCATGGGATGGAGTAAATGCACACTCGGTGTGTCAAGGGTTGCCATGATTCCCTTTAGCCACAGCTTTTACCAGCACCCTGTGAGCTTGCCTTTCTGACCAGATAAATATTAATAACAGCAGTGAATATCTTCATTCCTTTTCACTGAATAAGCAAGCAAAGGTCATTATTTGCAGTGACTTAGGGAAAAGCAGCTATCAGCCAGAGAGGTGATTTAGCTGTTAGTGCTGGGTGCACAGATTAGAGTCATCAGATGCTATTCAAATAAAGCTGTAAAACATCAGGTCTTGTTTGAATTGGACACCTTGGTTAACTGTTGTTTCAAACTTAACTGAGTTTGTTTAAATAGAACTAACTATTGAAATTTCATGGGAAATGTTCACACTGATTTACTGGTTGCTTCCTGCCACGCTTAGGTCTGTTAGGTGCCAATTTACAAATAATTTCAGTAGAAAATGCTGTGATTTTGTCGCGGGTTTGGAATATATGTAATTTGATAATTTCTCTTTTTTGTTTAAATATGTCTGCCTTAATGCAGTTGAGTATTATTGTAATTGTTCAAGGAAATTCTTCCTTGGAAGACAATACTAGACTGTCATGCTCCACTGCACTTTCATCTGGGTAAAATCTGCAGCTAAAAACCTAAATCGTTTTTATACTTTTCTTACTTGTAATGTGATTTTAAATACACAGGTGTTGAAGATAAGGAAAGCTGGCATGGAAAGCCCCTTCCGAAAAATATGGCTGAACAAGTCATTCAGGAAATAGATGACAGAATCCAAAACAAGAAAAAGCTTTCTCCAGCCCTTCCAGAAGAAGATGCACCTATAGTAAATATTAGAAACATTAAGATGCCATCTCCACCAACTTACAAAGTGGGAGAAAAGGTATTCCCTTCTTTTTCACTGATGGTCAGATATTTCAGTGTGAGACTGTTTAACTGGATGGCAGGTGGTTTTGTGTTATCCCTTCCCACAGTTTCAACTACCCACCTCTTCTCGGTAGGCAGACACCTGTTTCTGTGGTGTGACACAGACAATCAACTCGCTGGGTATTGAAACGGTATATAAATATATTAAAATATGAAGATTCAAATCGCTCTTCTTCATTTCATGAAAATTATTCATTTTCTAAACTACCTTATGTGCAGTTAAAATTGAAGAAACTCCTTGAGGTTCAGTGAATTTCCATGATTGGAAAGCAAGGTTTTAAACATTTCCTAGCAGGATTGGTGGGGAGCTGCCTATTTTAGCACAGATGTATTTTCTAATGCTTCATTGTGGGTTTGTTTACTCTTCTGTGTGTCACCATTCTCATATGTACTTTTGATACTGCTATCATTTGAAAACAATAAAATAGGAAGAGGAAAAAAAACCTCTAGAAAGCAGCAAGTTACAGCAGCCCTGGTGTGTTTTCCTTTTGCAGTGGGCCACCCGCAAAGCTTACGGGGTAGCGCTTGCAAAACTGGGCCACGCTAACGATCGAGTGATTGCTCTGGATGGCGACACAAAGAACTCCACCTTCTCAGAGCTCTTCAAGAAGGAACATCCCAGTCGCTACATTGAGTGCTACATTGCTGAGCAGAACATGGTAACTGCTCCCTTGGGTTTATGGAAAGATCAGTAGAACCATTCTGTGTGAGTCCCCATAGAGTGGGGGTCTAATACCTGCTTTTCAAATAAATATATGAGGTAATTGGAGCAATAACCAATTCAGGAACTTTGTTCTAATATCCATTTTGCTAAAGAAGGACCCTTTTAGTAAATACCAGTCCAAATAACACAGGTGAATCCATTCCCTTGTAGTAATGATGATTTTTGTCTGCTGGAGATAGCAAGACCATGTCCGTTAAGATTGAGAATGTAAGCCTTTGATCCAGGAGAAGAAAGAGGGAGATAAGTCAAAAATCTGTGAATGGCTGCTTGAAGCAGATACAAGAAAGGAAGCTGCCAGTAAGAGTCAACAATAACAGATGGCAGTTGAAGCATGGAGCAGAGGAGATGCAGGAGGATAGATACTGGGAGGGTGAGTTGCCTCCTTTCCTTTCTGGAAATGCCAGCAATTACAAGCAGACTAAACAGAGATTTTTAATCTGTGTTGAGAGCATCTTGCTAAATTTTTAGGGCAAGAAGTCTCACAGATGATGTCCTGGAAACAACTGATAAATGAGGAATTCACTGTTCTTGTCCAATGTCCCTCTTTCAGGTGAGCGTTGCGGTTGGTTGTGCCACTCGTGACAGGACCGTTGCTTTTGCCAGCACCTTTGCCACCTTCTTCACGCGGGCGTTCGACCAGATCCGCATGGCTGCCATCTCCGACAGCAACATCAACCTCTGCGGCTCTCACTGCGGGGTTTCCATCGGTAAGGGCACCCACGGCTTCCTAGCAGCAGGCCCCATCCCCTCAGTGACAAGTGTCTGGCACTCAGATGGATCCTGCTCTATGGAGGCAAGCTGTACTATAGCTGGGGTGGTGTAACAGTGGCAGCATTGATAGGAGGAAGTCATATTTGCAAATCCACTTTTGTGAGACACACTGTTGTATTTAGAAAGAATGAAAAGAATTTCAAGCTGTCATCTGCTTTTTTTCTTTTGGCCTGATGAAAATAGGACTTTTCTACAAGCTTTTCTACTGTACAAGTAAAGACTGATATAAAGGGACTGGACTGAAACTGAGGAGTTTAGGTTCCATTTCATCTTTGCAGTTGCTGGGTTCTGTGGAGAGAATAGTCATGTGCTTACTGTAGCTTTGTTTCCCAGTCTCTAAAGTGAAAAACTAATGATACTGTTCTTGCACAGATGCTCTTGTCCATCAATCTCAAAAACACTTTAGAGATTGCACATTTGAAATAACTACTTCAACTTATGCCAGTATCTTTTACTACTGAAATTGTTAAAATGGTGATTAAAAAAATCCAAAACCTCTTACGTACTGATGAAACAGGAACTGTGAATCCGTTACATAATTCAGAAAATTGAATCATAGAAAGGTTTGGGTTGGAAGGGACCTTAAAGGTCATCTCCCTCCAACGTCTCCCACTAGACCAGGGTGCTCAAAGTCAGGCAGGACTTACCCTTGGTTGTCTTGAATCACCTCCCTGTCCCCCATGTGCCTTAGTACAGCTTCTGGGAGGATCTGTTCCAGGATCTTCCTAGGCACAGGGTGGTAGTTCATAGTTCCCAGGATCCTCTCTTTTCCCCTTTTTAAAACTGGGTGCAGTGTTTCCCTTTTTCCAGTCACCGGGGACTCCACCTGGTACTGCCGTGACTTCATGGAGAGTGTCTTGGCAGCTACATCAGCCAGTTCCCTCGGACTCTGGGATGCATCTCATCAGCTCCCACAGACTTTTGTATGCTGAGGTTTCTCAGGAGGTCACGAGCCTGATCTGTTGTGGTTTAATCCCAGCCGGACACCAAGTACCACCCAGCCACTCACACACTCCCTGTCCCTGCAGTGGGACTGGGAGGAGAATCAGAAAAAAACTTGTGAGTTAAGAACAGTTTAATAAATGAAACAAACTAAAACATACTACTACTACTACTAATAATTGTAATTATAAAAATAAACCCCAAAAAACAAGCACAATACAATTTCTCATCACCCACTGACCAATGCCCAGCCTGTCCCTGAGCTGTGGTCAGCCCCTTCCAGCCAACTCCCCCCAGTTTATATGCTGAGCATGGCATTCTGTGGGATGGAATGTCCCTGTGGCCAGCTTGGGTCAGCTGTCTGGGCCGTGGTCCCTCCCAACTTTTTGTCCACCTCCTCACTGGCAGAGCATGAGGACACTGAAAAGTCCTTGATTTAGGATAACACCACACAGCAACAACCAAAATATTGGTGTGTTATCAACACTATTCTCATCCTAAATCCAAAACACACCACTGTACCAGCTAAGGAAAAAATGAACTATCCCAGCCAAACCCAGGATATCTTACAGCAGAAGGAACTTTGCTCCTCCAGGCCCTGTCCTGCAGTCCATCCACCTGAGAGGTGTGGGAAAAGGGTTTGCCAGGGCACAGCAAGGCAGCAGAGCCAGCATATCCCCGACCAACAGGCTGAGGGCCCTCACCAGCAGAGCCTTCTCTGGTCTTGGCTTCCCACCGTAACTGTTCAGAACATGTCAGATCATATTGGGGTTGACTTTGGTTTGAAGGAGGAAGAGAATTTTACTTTTTATCTGAAATGCATAGACATGACCCATGAAAACAGGAACAGACTTGCATACCAAGAAGGAAAATGCAAGTAGACATTCATGCTTGAAAAACTAGTAGGTATTTCTAGGGAAAGCGAAAGAGAGAGAGAGAGCTGACAGGGGAAGTAAATTAAGGCTCTCTGCATACATCAGTTTTTCAGTTGATTTAATAGTTTTGGTTGGCAGTAAGGTTTGGAGAAGAGTTAGGTTGTCTTTTTTTTTTTTTGTTTAAAACACAGTTATTAATTTGACCTGTAATATTGGTAAAGATTTAAAGATTTTTCATAAACATGTGTAATCTCATCTCAAACCTCAAACTTAACTTGTAGCAGTATAGTTCTCTGGAATAGAGACTGTATGTAGTGTGTATCAGAGTGTGCCTTTTGTATGTAATTAAGGGAGGGATTCTATTACAAGCCTCTTATTAAAATCAGTCCTTCCACCTTCAGACTTTTAGCAAGCAGGGTGTTGGTGCAAAAGCCAATTAGGTTTGGTCTTTGCTCATCTAAGAAGATAAAACTCCTTTGGGTTACCTGAATTGTCTCCTAGAACTACACTTCCAAGTTTCAATTTTCAGCACATGAAATGTTCTGCTGGGAGCTGTCTGTGTCTGTCACTGTCTGTGAAGTGCAGACTTGGATTTATAAAGTTGTTTGAGGTACAAATCTCATTCAAGTCTCAACTTGATTTTCAAAAAAGAATTTCAACTCAAAGTTTTGCAACTTATATAGTGAATTATATAAAGTTATATAAAGAGTTATATGATGTTAATGAAAGTTTTTCAACTTATGTGAAGAGTTATAAAGAAAGTTATTCAGAGAAATCCTTTAGCAGTTAAAAAATTCAATTTTAAATGAAAGGGTATGAATGAAGCGTACTTCCTATTAGAACTTTGGGCCTGCATGGAATTCCAAATCTGTATGGAATTCAGAATCCAATCTGGATCTGTGGTGAAAATTGAAGTTTTATGTATGCAGTTCTAGGTAGACCTGGGCTTCTGCTGCACTGAAATTTGAACCCATTAAATTTATGAGAAATGGCTATAACGATGACATTCTGAACTTGTACTAAGTTCACGCCTAGACCGATAGTTGCTGATGGATTGAAGCATTAAATAAGTTTTAAGGTCATAAGAGAATAATGGAAAAATCTGTATTTTTCAAACTGAACATATAGGGAAAGAAATCATAGTGTAAATGTGTCAAAAGTAGAAATATCAATTGTTTAGACTGTTTTATATCCTGGACATTTGCTACCGTTCATATTAAGCACTTACTTCTTTTATTAAGCTTTAAATGTAGGTTTTGCAGATGTAATTGAGAATTATACTCTCATTTAACCTGTGGTACTCCAAAACCATATAAATTGGGATCTTCATAAAGACTTGGGGCCAGACTCAACTTGGTGCTAGTCTGTAAGTTACTTTGAATTGAATTGAAGAGCTTTGAATGCTGGTGCTATCAGCACCACCATAGCAAAAGCAGGACAAGCATGAGTAACTCTCCACCTTGGATAAGATTCAGATCCAGGATATTAAAATTATCACCCGATAATTTTATTCTTCATAATTTCATTTTCCTTCTGTGTCTTCATTGTGTGGGTGCATTTTAGGAAAAGAAAATGCCCACTGGGATCCCTCTCATTCAGAGTGCACACATTTAGAAACCATGATGTTGAGAGGGCTTGTTCATGTCATGACTGAAAGCCGAGACACTTCCTCTTCCTGGTCGGTCTTACTTTATTAGTAATGTGCAGTGGCAGAGTTCAATGACTGATCTCTTTAACATGTTTAAAGTTCTTCAGAATTTTGTGCTGCTCTTAGGAAAATATTCTCCTCCTTCCTCGTGAACTCGTCCTTCTTGAATAACAGGTAGCGGGTGCATGTGGGAAGGCTCTTTGCCCTGCTGCTGCAGACTGTGACATGACTGGATTCAGAGCTCTGTGCATGGTTGGTTTGGAACAGTGCCATTCCCAAAGCTCCGTTACATAAGGTCACTGGGGGCGGGGGGTGTTGTGGTCGTTGTTTCTTTAACCATGGAAAATCATGGCATCCAGCACGTGTCCTGGCTAACGACTCTTTCTCGTAGATCTGCAGTTTATGCCATGAGGCGCTTGAGTTGTTAAATTAACAACACAGATGCCCTATTGCTCCTTAAAAGACTTTTTTGCAGTATTAAAAAATACATACATACCCTTCATTTAATCTTGAAATCAGCCTAAGAATTTGAGAGTAGTTGTACCAATTGCACTCTCCATTTCTGATGGGACACATGCAATTCTCCTTTCACATTTCCAGCAGTTTAAATCTGGAGGAACACTTATTGACGAGTATAAATTTTGCCTCAGCACATGTAAATCTGAAGATGCTCAGATATCTTGTGACCCTCT
This sequence comes from Cnemophilus loriae, assembly GCA_013397755.1. Taxonomy (NCBI): domain Eukaryota; kingdom Metazoa; phylum Chordata; class Aves; order Passeriformes; family Corvidae; genus Cnemophilus; species Cnemophilus loriae. Next base: position 107,630 of record VZTF01006884.1, on the reverse strand, counting down.
TTCTGTACCTGTACCCTTCCAATTTGGTTGTATTCCTTTTGTGTTGTTTTATTGTTATACTTTAGTTCCTATTTTTTCTTTTTAATCCCAGTTCTCTTTCTTTTTAGTCTCTTTCTATCTTTATTTACTGTTTAGATGGTTCCAAGTTTAAGGAGAAGATGATTCTTTTCTCAAGCAGGTAGACTTGCATGTCGTGTGTGTGCCTGATTTTATCCTTTTCTCCTTTTTTGCCTGGTTTACGTTGAACCTCACTTCTATATTGAGTGATTGTCAAAAATGTGCACTTGCTCTTTTGTAACCTTGCTTTAATTCTTTCAGGTGAGGATGGGCCATCTCAGATGGGACTGGAGGATCTGTGCTTGTTCCGGGCTATTCCCAACTCCACTGTGTTTTACCCCAGTGATGCTGTAGCCACTGAAAAAGCAGTGGAAATAGCTGCCAACACCAAGGTTTGCATCACAGTATTTCTGAGCCAGAGAATAATTCTGTCTTTTGTACTATTCTTGTTGCTTCTGGCATGTTTCTTGCATGTCTCTACCCACATAAATTCTTCCCGAGGCTCCAGCGTGGCAGTGGGATGTTTTAATTGCAAGGAAAGGTTGCAGACATTCTGTCCAGGCTAGTGCAGAGTGAACAGTCTGGAACTGAGCCAGATTTGGGGAGATGTAAATGATTACACACCAAGTGCAGTTTGAATCTATATTGACTCAGAGTAAGAGGAAGTGCAACTCCCTTAGGTCTTTAGCAAACCTAAAAGTGCTCTTCTAGTACGTCATCTCTGGGGTCAAAGCTGAAGCTGGATATGGAAAGATAAATTTCTATATAGAGGATTTTGATCATCTCCTTGATCAGTATTTTCCTTGGCTGCCATAGGAGTTTTTCTTGAGAAAGGAGCAAATGATCTGAAAAAATTCAATCTTGCTACTACATGTTTTCAGTGAAGGAGTGTGGAAATTTGGTGTGTAACAAATGTGATGAGTGGTTTGTGGAAAAAAAAGATGGGAGATGGGGAAAGGAGTGTGAAGAAGAGATTAAAGTACAAGTTTGCTACTTATTCTGGAAGGGCATCTGAACTTTAACTGATAGAAAGCATTTTTTCTTGCTTTCAGCCCAGCATTTCTTCTCTAATTTAAAACTGACAGAGTAAAAGTTGCACATGTATGGTACGGTTCTAAGAGCCTAATTAACTCGAGTAGGATTCTCCGTTTCCACAAGAGAACAAAAGAGAAATAAATATCTTGGAATCAGAAAGGAAATTGTAAGTTGTCAGTGTGCTTTAAGAGGAGGTGAAGTGTTTTGTACTGTTTGAAGCAACCAGCTACCGCAAAGGACTAATGGGAACTGGTGGGGCAGAGAGAGTTTACTTATAAGAACTAGAGGTAACATAGAAGGGTGAACATCAGACAAATAAAAAATGTCGTTTTGCTGTATTTTCTTTCATAGGGTTTATCAACTAGAATGTCAAGACCTTTCTGTTTTCCTAACTTCTAACATGTTTACTTCGGAAACAGGGCATTTGTTTCATCAGAACCAGTCGTCCTGAAAACCCTGTCATTTACAACAACAATGAAGACTTCCATATTGGACAGGCAAAGGTAAATGCTGCACAAATAAATAGAATCAGAAAAAATACGCAGTGTTCCTTTTGTAAAAGCCCTTTTCCCTCTAAAGCATTGCAATACCAAAGATTTGATCTTTTCATTAAAATCTCTAGAAATGTAAAAAAAGCCAGTAAGATTTAGTGTTAAAAACACATGGACATGTTTTCTCGCAGGTAATTTTGAAGAGTAAGGATGACCAAGTGACTGTGATTGGAGCAGGAGTCACTCTGCATGAAGCACTGGCTGCAGCAGAGCAGCTGAGAAAAGGTGGGGCTTTTTTCCTTTTTGTCATGTACCACAGGAAAAAAATCAATACCAGTCAGCCTAACTGCTCACCCTTTGTACTGGTAAACATTAGTTACACTGTTCAGACAGCTAGTCAGTCACCTGTTAGCTGATACAGTACAACACAGCATGCAGCTGCCAGTCTTGCCTAACGGAGGAGGTTTTAGTTGGCTTAGCAGCATTAGTAGCCGTGAAAATTGCCAAAAGAGCAGATCAAGGTCTCCTTAGAATTACTGATCTGTGATAGTTCCCTGGGGGCAGAGGCTTGGGGACACTGTGAGAAGCAGGAGTGGCACCTGGTCTGGCTGGGCCAGGTACAGCACAATCGGCTGCAAACAGGCTGGGGCCAGGTCCCAAACCACAGCTTGTCACCTGTGTGCCCGTGGGCACCTGGCCCTGAGTTGGGCTCACTGCTGACCTGGGTTCCTTTGAATGTAGCACCTCTGAACTAGCGTGGGTTTGGGACCTGAATCTGTGGCAGTGCTCAAGTCACTGACATCTCACAGCAATGGTAATCCTTCAATGAAATAAGAGAAAGAAACCATCAAAAACCCATCTGTGACTCAGGGGCCTCTGCTCAGGAAGAGATTACAAACAGCAGGAGATAATACAGTAATGCTGCCTGAGGCTTATGGGGAGCTTTGTGTGCAGTGTCTGAGTGGACTGATACTTTGTCATGACCTTGAGTCACCAGGGTTAGGACATTTTGAAAGTTGTATTTTCAGAACCATTGTTACCTTTCTGCATTTACTATGCTTTACAATGCCCTGCTGATCTTGAAGTCTGAGTAATCACCTCTGGAGATAATCCCATAGTGCAGAGGCAGTGTCGAATACTCAAAATGTATTGGCCACTAAAGAGCCTTCAGTCACAAAACTGTGACAATAGGGCCTCTTCATGTGTAGGAGTCAGCCCAGTGTTCAGCCAGCTAGGATCAGAGACAATCTCACGTAATTGCTATTGTTTATAAACAATTGCCATTTGTGTGCAGCTTTAATGAGCCATCTGGGCCTGCCTTATGAGGGCAGGGCAGATCCTGGGTTTGGTGCCAACCAACCTTAAGGGTACCCTGGTAGGGCTGGGCATTTCAGACAGGTGCACCTGAGAGTGGCAGCCTACAGTGAAGAAAGAATTCAGAATGCCTACAGACCAAAGAATCAGGTGGAAATTGTACTTGGCTTGACAATAAAGGTAAAATAAAGGTCTGGGAAAAAAATTACAGTTGACAGTCTGAATAAGGAGGATTTTCTGGTGACTGGATTCTGCTCTTACGTGGGGATAGCCAGTTAGATGACTGTTTTGCTGATTGGTGCTCCTGGTAACCTTGAGTCACTCATCCACGCCTCCTCTATCATGTCTGAATCATTGGATATCCCTATTCCACAAGGTGCATGGAGAAAGAATACATATAAAAATTAGGCTTGGCTGGGTTCTGTGGTAGATGGGCCATAGCTACAGGTACCTGGGAGTTCATGTGGGCAGTTCTCATAATGGTCTAGAAGATCAGAGCCATTGCCTGTACCCCCGGCATTGTTGTGCATGTTGCAATTCTCTGTTGCAAATAATTTCATTTATTTATGCAGAAAAAATCTACATCCGTGTGATTGATCCCTTCACTATAAAGCCCCTGGATAAGAAGACAATACTTGAAAATGCAAGAGCAACCAAGGGCAGAATCATCACTGTTGAGGACCACTACCATGAAGGTGAGCGGGCTCTCGGAGGCCACAGCCCTCAGAGGCTCAAAGCTCCCAGCTTTTGACTGACAGAGGAGTATGAGACCTGATGCTGTCATCCTATTAAAGCAAAAGAGAGATTTCAGCCTTTTTTGGTGCTGTTAGGATTATAAATTGACGCTGAGGGTTGAAACGTTCCTAGGATGTAAGGGGTAATCAGGGCTGCCTTTCTGATTAACTTGGCCTTGTGTGCCCTTTGTGTGCCCTTTGTGTGCCCTTTGTGTGCCCTTTGTGTGCCCTTTGTGTGCCCTTTGTGTGCTTGGTCCGAGTGAAGTCTGGATTCATTTGTGCCTATTTTTTGTAAAATTGTAAATTCCTGCTGTGCTGCAGGGGTTCTGCACATAGTGTTCTCTGAATGGCTGTACAGCAGCTGCTCTGCAGGTGTGATATTGCAAGAGAGACCATTGCTGTGCAGGTTTAAGGATTCCATGTGTCTGAAAGCTTGGCTCCAGGTTGCATGAAATCAGATGGTTGGGGCAGTTTCCATAGTTTTTCCACAGTTAGTCTGGGATAAATTCCTCTCTTTTTCTTCTTCACCATCATAGATACCTACTAACAGAAATTAGTAGATATAATTATGAGAATATTATCCTAATTTAAGGTGAGCATCACTCTTGCCAGGTACCTGAAGTGAGCTGGTTCTACCACAAGTGCTGGATACACCATGCTTTTGTCCCAGACTATGGATGATGATAGATCACTGAACCTCATCATTTTCTATCTTAGTGTTCAGCTCTGGACAAGTATTTTACTGCAGGTTTGCAAGATGGCAGAGTCTTAACTGTGAGGTGCTGAACAGGGGCTTTGTGCTGGCACGGTGCTCTGTGGTGCAGGCAGGGCAGGTGTCTGTGCATCAGAACCCTGAGTGCATTGCAGGCCCCATCACACTGATCTCACCAGCTGCATCCACAGAGGTGCCTCGGGCTGGAGGCTGTTTGGTTAAATCCCACCATGCCTGGAGCTGTGGGCAGTCCTGTGATCCTGGATAAACTCTGGCTGAAGGGTAGCACTAAGGTGCCTCTTCTACCAGGTCTCACAGCACGTGCTTTTGACACAAGTCCTGTTATCTTCTTCCCCAGTACTTCTGCTTCCAGTATCTCTCCTGCCTCCATGCAGTTCCCATTGCATCCTTTGTCCCTGTGACTGATAGTGAGTCAGAGCTGAGCTCTGAGCAAAGGTTGTGAATACATTACATAACCCAGAGAGGTGCCCAGCGGCACGTACAGGCACTGTGAAAAGATGGAGCTCTGAAGTGCTGCTGAGATTGGTTGGAATTTCAGCACGTTAAGGACACTTGTAAATTCTCTTCAGTCTAAGTGTATTTTTAAACCTGGTTCCTGGTGGCTGATGCAGAGGTGGTGAGAGCTTGCTGACAGTCCTGTGCCCTTGAGAGGCAGGTATGTCCTGCTGCTGAGGGCTGAGTACTTCAGAAACGGCAGCCTGCTTGTCCTCAGAATGCCTTTGATACAGGACAGGGTTTTCATTTCACAGTTGGCCCACTCAGACACATGTGATTGGTGTTTTCCTAAGGAAGGGAATGGAGGCTGTAAGTTGCAGGGCCCTTTGCTCAGATACACACACACACACAGTGTGGATGTTCCTGCTCGGACGCTCGATCAGTGCCGTGTCCGCCCTCTCTCCGCAGGTGGCATTGGCGAAGCTGTGTCTGCTGCTGTCGTGGGCGAGCCCGGTGTCACCGTCAGTCGCCTGGCTGTGTCCCACGTGCCCCGCAGCGGGAAGCCAGCTGAGCTGCTGAGGATGTTTGGCATTGACAAGGATGCCATCATGCAGGCGGTGAGGGCGGCCGTGTCCAAATCCAGGAACGCGGAGTAGTTCGAAGCATCTCGTGCTGTGTAACGGAAGAGCTGCGTTCGGAGAGGCTAAGGCAGGCAAAGGTGCTTTATGTAGAGAGTTCTAATAAAAATACCAGCTTAAAAAACCTTCAAGGGTTTCATCTCTTCTCTGTGGGGTTTGGTGTTGTGGGGCAATACCTGCATGGTCCTTCCTCCTTACCTGCTTCCTCCTTCCTCCTTACCTCCTTCCTTACCTGCTTGAGTCCTTCCTCTCTGCATTGCCCCCAGCCATTTAAAACCAAAGGCAAGGAGGAAGTACCCAGTGTGCTGGGTGATGCTGAAGTGGAATGAGATGTTCCAGGTCCTGGGGAATCAAGGGGGAGGTGGGGCCCAGTAGAGCCCTAGGCTCAGGAAGGAGATGCTGAAGGGTAGTGCAGAAAGCACAGGCTTGGTGAAGGAAGTTGAAACTCTTCATAGGAACTTGTAGTTTTGAGTGCTTGGCTGATGCTGCAGCAAGGGTGATGCTGAGAGGGACTAAAGAAGCATCTGGAAGAAGAGCAGGAAATTCCAAGGTACCCAAGAGGATGCAGCTCAACGTGTAAGTTGCTTTTTTTTTTTAAGAATTTACTTTTCTCATGTGACCTACTCTAAGTGGCTGAGCTGTTCATCTTGCATGGTGGGATGTACTAGGTGACTTTTTAAATGTTTTGCTGGTTTTAAATGTTTTGCTTTTTTTACCCTTAAGCAGTTTCTGTTAAAATTAAAAATTCATGTTGACTGCAGAGTACCAAATTTGAAACATTAAGTATTGAAATGTGTTTCTCATTCTGACTGTTCCACAAATTGCCTTTCAGAAAGACATTAGACAGCAGAGGACACTAAAAAAGCCCTTTTCATCAGAGCAGGTTGCCTCTGTGTAGTTTTCAGTTCACCCAAAACCCATTTGCCCCTAACATGGCTACAGCGGTCTGAGCAAGACTTTATTTGCAGACTAATACAAAATATACAGTATTTTGGGATGGTGGAACATTTCTACAAAGACATGTATATGAGAATATAAATACTATGAAATAACTTGTATTCATCCTTCTTGCACAGTTTAGCCCTTGAGGGGTTGGGTGGCAGCTGTGCTGTGTTGGTGCAGGCCTGAGTGCAACTGTTGGTGTTTCTGGCAGTGCAGCTGGAACTGCAGGCAAGTGATTGACAAGGGTGCTTCAAATTACATACAACAAACAGTAACCTTTCTAATTTTCTGAGCAAGGCTTAAAATTGTTCCTGTAAAACTCTGATCTGTCTGGGTTTACAGGTTTCAGATTTACATTTCCTTAAAACTCCATGTTTAGGTTTTTTTCTGTCCAACTTGTTGCCTTCATCATTCTGTGGGTATGAAGACCTTACATTTTCACTAAAAATTTAAAGATACTGCCTTTTGTTGCAGTCTTCCTATGATTGCATGAGCCCCACATCCTTGTAATGTGTAACACATCCCTATAAAATGAAACGAATGTCAAAGTTCCATGCTTATTTTACTCAAAGAAAGAAAAAGGTTGGGGGATGAGTCAAATCAAGCACTTTGTTTTTCCCCAGAGAAAAGATGAAATTTGCTGTTGTTAATAATCTCATTACTGCAGCACTCTGTCAGTGCCTGTAACATCTCCCCAGCTCTCCTCGGGTGAAACCACTGCCTGCCCACTGCTCCGAGTTCTGCCACAATCAATTCATCAGCCCCAGCGCCGGCACCGCCGGGGCTCAGCTGGGAGAGCAGTGCCGGCCTCTGCCGGCTCTGGGCAGCACAGGGGGGAGGAGGAGGCCACAATTCCAACAGAAACAGCCAGAGCCTAAGCCAGAACCAGCACAGGGTAACATTGGTCTGTTGTTGATTTTGGTACAGCACAGGCGGACCAGCGTGGTTTGTTAGGAATGAGAGATGCACCACCCCATGGCTGCCTGGGGGAGGGAACATGAATGTGTTTATATTTAAATAGAATTGAGCACAAAGCTACATCTCGATTTTCTTCCAAGCTCTGCTGAGCCACAAATGGCTTTGGAATCCAGAGTGGGGCCCCGTACCCGTTTCAGGTATATTTTGGAGGGAAAAGAGTGACGTTTTTCAGAGGTTTCACATTTCAGTGTTCCACACTGGCCATTTGGTTGTTAGGTTCACCTCATAAAGCAGTTCCTTTAGTACTGGAAATTTGGACAGCCAGGTTTGGGGAACTCTCCTGAAATACTCCTCCTAGGCAGCTTTCCTCATGCCTGTGGGATGAAGAAAAAGACAGCTGTCAGGACTGCTGTGTTCAGATTGTGCTGTATCCATGTAGCTTTTCAATATTCTTCGTGTTTTGTGTCCATAAACTTGGATAAACATGAGCCAGGAGTCTGTCTGAAGACCCAACAAGTGAAGCCTCCCTCCACTCCCTGAGTTCTTATTTAGGCTATAGAATTCTTATGCAGACACTGCCAGGAAATAGTACCCCGTACAGGGTGGAGTATTGAAAATGTGAAAATGTTCTGCCACAGAGGAAGAGTCAAGACTAATTCATTTTCCAACCCAAGCAGCTGTAATGAACTGCAGTAAAATATTCCTTTTTCTTTAAGGCAGTAAGATTGGAAATTGTCACTTAAATGACCTGGTCTTAATTCTTGACCAAACCAAAGTACCCAGGAAGGTCCAGGGAAGACAGATGCTGTCGGTAAAAAGAACACTGTTACCTCTTAGCCTGAATCTGTCAATCAGAGGAACGAAGCTGTCAAGGATGCTCCGAATTCTGTACACTGGGTGTGAAAACAAATGCATAAGATAAGCAACATAAAACATAAAAAATTAGAAAAATGGCAAAACCCAAACCCTGACACTTGTTTAAACAAGCACATCTGCACTATCTTTAATAACAAAGATCAGACTGAGTCATGAGAGAACCATCCACAACTTCCCATCATGTTAACATGAGATTACAGAGGAGACAAGTTCTTGGTTGGGGAGCCATAACTTGCTCCTGGTGGCAGCTCTCCTACGCCATCCCTAGGGATTGCCAAAATGCTCGGGTTTTAATATTTCCAGTGGCTGCTGCCATCCAAGTTCTGCCCGGAGCTCTCCTCAGTCCCAGGGGAATGCATGGCAGCCAGAAGGCACACCACCTTATCCAGTGGATTGGGGAAGATGGGCCTTGCTGCTAAAATTACACATTGTCATGGCAACGCAGCATTCGGCCATTGCTGCAGAAAGAGGTGACTCAGGGTCTTGTGATCACTGAGAAGGAAAAATGAGTCAACCTCTCCCTTCAGTAGCATTAAGGCTGCTTGTCTGCAGCCCCCCTGTAATTGGGAGATGTTGGGGGAGAGTTATGTGGTGAGTTACAGAATCTCGACCCGGGCAGGTTTATGGCCCTGAGGCAACTGTGTGACCTTGTCCTTGGTGCAGGGACACAGCTGCTGCTGTAGGACACTTACCTAGACCAAAGTATATCCCCGTGGTTTCCAGGGAAGCAAAGGTGATTAAACCAATCCCAAGAGAAATAGTCCAATCTAAGGCAACAAAATAAATGTTAGCTTTGTTCATTTTTCTAAAGAGCAACAATTTATCCTTCTGTTGAATCTTGCCTTACCTTTGTGGTAGTAGTAGCAAACTAGTAAAGCTCCAATTGCAAAGCAAATAATGACGAAATGAAAGAATTCATCTGAAATTGAGAGGGAAGATTAGGTCACAACTGCAGCCATGGCCCTTCCAAATCTACCTTCAGGTACAGAGTATCACTCATGGAATGAAATCAACTTCCCTGAGATTTCTCAGGCACTAGGCTCAACGCTGTGAGAAGCCTCGATGATTTTCATCAAGAAGCCTTGATGCACTTCAACAAAGCACTCATGTTGGAAAAATAAAGGGTTTTTTGAACCAGAGATCTTATTCTTGGACTAAGGTTCAACAGGTTTGACATCAGTTTGATTTAATAAATCAATTACCATCCTTCCGTATGCCCATCCATCGTACCGTCCACTGAGGGGGGTGAGTACTCTCCTTGTCATATGCTACAAAAAAGAGATGTCTTTTATTGCCGTGGAACTGCGAAATTAAGGAGTTTAAAGTTTATTTCCCTTTTTGAATCTGAAATAGATTGTCAGAGCAGAACATATATAAAACTGTTTGTTGGTCTGTGAGCCTTTCAGAAAGATCAAATTAGCATTTTTAAAATCACTCCAAAGAGCATGGTTTTAAAAATGACTTTAAAAAATGTATAACCAGATGGCTGCATTAACAATACTGAATTGTTTTAAAGCACTCTGGGTCTTTTCTGCCTCTTCTGGGTCAATCCATAGTCTCAGAATGACAGTGGGGGAGTAAAGCCACAGTACAAGGGAGCTTCAGTTTGATTCCTGGGTGCTTTGCAGAACCACAGCTACAATAATAAAATCCCCTTCATTACTGAGGGTGTGAGAACCATCCCTCTTACTTGCACCTGATGTCAAGTACTTCTGCACCTCCCAAAATAAGACCTGCTGCTGAATTGAGTCTCCTGCAGCTACACTGCCATAGAGAAAAAACATCAGAACAAACAAGGTATTTTAGAGGTTTAAACACAGAGCAATTTGCTCTTTATCATGAGCAGAGTTGCCAAATTCTCTTCTTTCTCCAACTGTATCACCAGAAAGAGCTGAGTATTTTACCATCTCTCCAACAATGGGTTCAAAGCAGCAGTTTTTCCTTTTCTCTTTGTTGGTGGTTTGAGCAGCCCCTGAGGCACCTGCTGCATGAGTGACTTTGGGAGTTGATTCAGCACAAAGTTTCAGATGCTGATTTCCCCTACACTGGGCAACCCCTGCCTGGCAGTGAATTTTCTGTAAAGATTTAACAGGTGAGTACTGGAAGTGTCCTCTACATGAGCTGTAGACTTTTGCTGGGGTGCTTTTGAACCACAGAGCAACTCAACCTTGCCAAGAAATTCTGTTCTGGGTCACCTGATACAGGCATCACATTTTTGATTCTTTGAGCAGTCTGGATTGATCACATTCTGGTTTGGGGGCAAACTCAGTTATTTTCTTATTAATAACATAGCATTGCATTATTCTGACTCGCAGATACAACTCTGTGCAGTTGTATGAATGATCTATAGATAAAGAATTTAGCAGAACATCAATTCACGCTTGGAAAGTGTCTGTCCTGTATTACTCTACTTCCTAAATGCAACAGTCCCACTGTAACTTTGTTTTGTGGAATGACTTGCACAGTATTTCTTCTATTAAAGCATTCCATGTCAATACCCATTTTCAACCTTCTACTTTTTGATTAGAAAATCTCTAGGCAATCAAGAAGCTGGTATTGCCCTCATCACTAAGCAAAACTCAGTCCTGAAAGAGCATCCACAAGATAAACTTCTGTTTGCATGTCTGTACTCACCATCTGCATCTGAATCTTCTCTTCTGGCAAGCTCTGGAAAGCAATATAGTTTTGTTATTTTGGATGGAAAAAATACAACTATAGAGCTTCCCATTCTCAGCACTAACAAGCACAGTAAGTAACCACCTATCTGCAACAAAACCTGGGTAAAGTGCTAGAGAGGCCAAACACCAACTGCAAAAGTACCATGACCCTTTCTGCACATGGCAAGGTGGGGAGAATATGGCACTGCAATGGATCCCTCTGCCCCTGGTGTTCTGTGTGGCTCTTTGGGGACAGGTAACTCAGAAACCTCCACAAGGGGTCATGCTGCAATTTACATCCTCTCCACTGCACAGAACAGAAGTGGTTGAACAGATGTCCTCTCAAAAGGCTGCTCCACTGGGCTGTTTGCCTCTCCTAACTCATCCTGTGGCCTTGGCCTGGGCACAGGAGGGATGAGCTCAGTAATGCAATTAAGCCATTGGCAATTTCCTGCTATGGGCTTTTTACAAACACTCTGGGGCCGTGCAGCAGTGTCTGGTGGGAGGAAATCTGCCTTCAGACTGCCTGTCTGTGCAAGCCTCTTGGCTGGCACTGTTGCTCTGTTGCCTGACATCTGGCTTTCCCCTGGCACCTCCTGCTGGGAATGCTGTGAGCTAAGGCAGGAATGCATTCGGAGCCAAGCATCACTGCTTGCAGAAACCAGGTTCCAGGTCCCTCCCAACCTTGCACCCCTGTTCAGCAGGAGACAGAGGGCTTCAGGGAATGGTAAAAACTGCCTCTAGCTTTTTTGGCTAAGACTGAACAGTTGCCCAAAAGAACTGCTGGGTTTTCCTCTAAAAAGGATGATGACTGCTGTGAGCTGATCTTGTGAGAACCTGGCAGGCCTACAAAAATAGGTTAATCTGCTAGAACACCTCATACAAATCACCTGCTGCCAGCCACTACCACAGCTTTGAAACAGAATGTCTGCACCATGTCCAGGTCCAACACCAGCCTAACTGGAAACCAAGGGATTTACAGCCTGAGAGAATTTTTAATGTCTCAGCAGGACAGAAAGAAGACATTGCACTTATAGTCATCCTTCCAGCAGGATGAGGTGACCTGGGAGCGCTTACCTGAATCTCTGTAGGGAACCACTTCTGCTGGTATTCCTAAAACATGACACAAGAGATGAGGTAGGTTAATACCTGCAGTGTGTGTGTCTGGTGCCAGAGCCAGCCCATCAACTCCCTGAAATCAGTGCAGGTGTGTAACAGAGACAAGGAAGACACCAACTCTAACTCCTGAGAGAGGGTGGCTCTGCTGGAGCTTATGCAGTCAAAAGTGGGAAATGACCGGATTATTACCCCCCACCCCCCATATTCCATCTCTCCAAGTATCTGGAGTCAGGTAGAATCAGACTCCTGTGAGACAGATTAGATCTCCTAATGCTAATTTAAATGAGCTGCTCTTACATCTGGGTTGAGCTCAGCTTAAGACATAAATTAAAATATTAAAGCTTTACATCTTTTACATCCATAGTTCTATAGCTATTTCTGTGTATTGACACAGCACATTTTCTTCATCCACATTGTACTTATTTTCCATTCTTCCCTTGGGGGGAAAGGAAAAGCCTCAGGAAAAAGGTGGTCCTCACTGATGATCTCCAGTTAGTGCTGTGGGCTGACTGCAGACCCTGTAAGTAGTGGCTGTGACAGATGTTTTCAGAACCCTTTTGCTGCATTTCAGTGGCAGCTGTGCAGACCCAGGCAGCAGGACTCCTTCCACAACAGCAGATTTTGCTGCTTTCCTGGTTCAACTCTGAGCACAGGGCATGGCTGAGTGCCAGCATTAACTGAGCTTCATCTTGTAGGAAATGTCTTTCCTACAGCCAAATTCTGACTTGTCTTTCATCTACATCTACACATGTTAATATATCTTTGTTTAACAGCCAAACCAAAGAATGCCAAAAATTATCCTTTTTGGGTTTACTTTAGTTGTCTCTAGTAAAAGCCAATATTGTTGTCACTTTGTCCTACCTCCAAGTAACTGGCCTTCAGTCTTCTGTCTTCCCAAATCTTCCTCATCACTGTCTGGATAAGAGAAAGTGTTTGTTCATCAGAGTAAAGAAAAACGTGCTAGCAGCATCAGAAACAACAGCACTGTAGTTGTTTGCTCATAATATAATCTTATGAAGGTAAAAATCAAGGCTTTGAAATGCAAGGATCACTGCTGGCTGCTTTTACCTCACAGCTCCCTTCAAAGCTGGCTGAATAGGTAAAACTCAGCAAAACCTGGAGTAACTTGTATAAAGGGCTGTAGGGAGAAGTTAGGATCTTTTCTTTGGGGAAGAAGTCTTGCAGCAGATTTCCATGTTTCTGAAACCAACTTCCACAAGAGTGGGAGGCAGCCACTCTTTTGCTGATCATGAATCAGGTACTGATGATTTTCCCTGTTCTCTCTTTTGCACAATTTATTTTATTCAGAGCTCTGCAGAACTGCCACTGAATTGCTGCACATCTCCTATGTCAATCTTTACAAACATGCAGTCAGACTAAGTTATGTATCAGGGAAAATAAAATAAATCCTCTTTACCTTGTGTATCTTCATCCATGGACTCATGGGATGAGTTTTCAGACTTTTTGTCCTCTTCTGAAAATAAAAAATTCCTTTCCAATCTCTTCAAGAGTTTCAATTTTTCATCTTTTTTTTATAAAGAGAGAAAAAAAACATTATTAATGACTAAATTTTCTGTTTTACAATTACAGATTTCACAATGCCTTATTAAAGGTTGCCTGACAGGAAATCAGACCTTTTGTCTAATTTCAGCTGTATTTTTTGCACACAAAGGGTAATACAAAGCATCAAATGAAAGCATCATACACACTACAGTTTAGACCTTCTTAAATGGTTGTGGTAGACACCTAAAGTTCCATATTCTGGCGTTTAATTATTCATAATGTTACCCCTGTGCGAATTCCCACTCCCTGCAGCGGCAGCAGCTGCAGCTGAACGAGGAGCAGCTCACCCTGCCCTGCCTACTTCTGCCAGGGTTCCGTGTGCCGACGCCGCGGCTCCAGCTCCCTCTCGTGGCACAGGAGCACAGCCCTCACCGCCAGGCCACACCAGGATCCCTCCTGGGATCGTGTGGCCAGGGGTGACTCAACAGCTTCACACCCAGCTCTGTGCTCAGGGCCGGGGCTCTGAGCATCTCTCCAGCAGGAGGTGCAGGATTCGGGCACAGGCAGGTAGATGGGATTCCTTCCCCTCCAGCTCCTCGAGGCTGCTCACAGCCCAAGGGCACGAAAGGGGTCTTGTGACCAACATTCCTGCTCTGAGAGATGACCAAAGCTGGGCTGTGCTACAGGCTGGGAGGTCTCTCCCCTTCAGGAACGTGTTTAATCAAGGCAGAAGCAGGAACAGGTTGTCCTTGAGGGTCTCCAGTTAAATTCAGGGTCATCTTAAGTGAGTGCTGCTCTGTCATCTATTAAAGACACTTAATGACTATGGACCCTGTGAAACTGCCCTTAGCTTCTTACTACACAACCAGGCAAGTCCTGGCTGGCTGGTAACAGTCTATGCAAAAAAGTCAGGGAAAACTTCCTCAAGTCAGAGAAACTTCTTTGGCAGCATCATCCCAGGACATGCTCTCTCCCTAAATACAGGTGTTTTTTTCCCCCAAAAAAGCCAAGTCAAACTACAGCAAAATACTAACTTAGGCTCCCATTACCACCACACCTAACTGCCTTTCCTGAGCAGTACTTCCAGACAGTTCAGTTGTTCACTCCAAGCATATCCATAATCACTTCCAAGCACATATCAGAGTTTTCAAGCTGCTGTCAAGTCTCATTGGCATTGCAGAAATTTTAACAAAACAGCTGACAGGAAGACAGGTAGGACTCACCCTTTCCCTTGGAGCTGGGCAGCTGCCTGTACCCAGATGGGTTGGATGTCTTCAGCAAAAGGTAAAGAAGAGCCATTGCCCTGACTCCTTTCTTCTCTACGGCTTTCAGGCAGGCAGCACAGCCTCCAGGGAGGACTTCACAGCTGTTGAGGAGCTGAAAAGAAGGCAAGTAAATAGCAAATAGTCTTTCCAATAAAACACAGCCTGTAGAAGCACACCCTGATGTGCAAATGAGTGTATCTCACCCTGTGGGAAATGCAACCCCCTGCCTCTACTATACAAAGGGCATACTGGGGACAAAGAATAATGCCAAAGATGGGAAGAGAATGTAAACTTCATTCAGCAACTCAGAGCAGAACCTTCAACTGGGAAAAATAGCATGGTGGGCAATAGATAAATATTCAGAGAGCTGGAGAAATACAGCTATAGGGTCTGAAAACGGCCATGCAATTGCTGCAGTATCTTACAGCAAAATGTCACTAACAATGGTCCTGCCTAGAACATAGGGATCTGAACTGATCCAGAAGAATTTATACAAAGCCAGTTATTTTTGCACAATGAAGAGAACAATGAAGTAAAAAGCAGTGGCCTGAACCTCATTTATCTAAGTGCCCTGTTACACCTTTTAATATATTTCAGCATATCAGATAATGGGACTGTATGTTCTCTCTCCCCAGTGTACAGTAGAAAAGTAGAAAAATATCTGCATAACAAGGATAAGTGTTTCTTTGGTAACTTACATTGTTCTTTTCTTCAGCATTCAGGATAGGTGGGTCAGTGGTGGCCAAGCATTTCACAAGTGATTCCCAGAAGGACTGGTTCATTTTCTCATGATTCTCCAAGTGCTTGGCATCAGCAGCAAAAACCCTCCGGAAGATGTCTGTGAGGAAAACAAGCCTGTCACTGCGCAGAGGCAGAGGGGAGTTGCATGGCAGTGCTCCTGTGGTGCTCAGTGCAGGTGTGGTGACAGACACCAGGCTCTAACACACTGCCCAGTACCAGCACCCAGGAAAGAGAGCGGTGCTGTATTGTATAAAGCACCTCGGTCTGCCACAAAACAGTAGAAAAACGTCAATAGTCCACACAAATGACTGATGTCTCTGTGATGCTGTCGTCTCAGTTAAAGGAGCATGGCAAGTGTTCCCAAAGTATTCCTAGCTATTTAACAGGTGCTTATTCTGACCATGCTGTTTTACAGACAGGCACAAAGACACCAAGGACTGGATACCAAGGCACTGAGATTGCTCATCAGGCATTTAATGCACAGCAAAGTCTCCTTCATGTATCTAAATTCCCACTTGCATGTGCACAAAGCCTAACAGGAGCCTGTGGAAGAGCTGGGAATTGACTGCTGGTCTCTCTTTTACAAGCAAGGAGATGGATAGGGTGTGTTTTCAGAGGAAATAGATTTCACTGACTCATGCCCACCCTGGCAAACACCGCTGTGCAGCGTGCATGAGCCAAAGCTTTGATCTTTGTGTGCTTCTCTCACCTTGCTGTTCTTCCGTAAGATCTGAGATTGGGACATCCAAGTTCTCCATTGCTGTGCCTGTTTGAAAGGGGAGAAGAAGCATATTTAGAACCAGGTCACTGACCTTCCTGGTTTTCTGTCTTTGATTTTCTGCAAACACAGCACCTCTCTCTGGGCCTTTCAGTTTTGAAATCACTTCTCTGTTTCACATCATGATTCATTTACCCTCCTGGGACCCAATTCTTGACTCCTCTGAGTGAGTCCTACTGGCCTTTGGTTATTAGGAAAGAACAAAAGTCTGATCATCATGAGTAAAACAAAAAGAAGTCAGACTTGATCATTCGCATTGTTGTTTTGTAAAGCTACCATGGTGTCTAATTAACTATTTACCACAGACGTGAGTAACCTCACAGGCCCTGTTCCACTCATGAAACAGAACAATTATCCTGTACCTTTGACATCCTAATACTTAAAATGTATCAGCCAGGAAAAATAGCAGAAATAGTTCCTAGGAAAGTCCCACAAGACTTTGAATTCTTGTCTTACAGAAGACTTTGGTGCTTCAACATCTGTTCTTCCCAAGTTGTCATGAAAAGGAAATTTCCATTGACTTTATTAATTACAACTTTTTAAGTGTTGATCCCATTTTAATTACGGGTATTTGCCACAGAAACAAACGTTCTGATATCCCCAAAATGCAACATTTCCTTTTGTTTTGATAAACTTGCCACGGAAGTTTTGGGCTGAGGCTGGAATATTCTAGTGGTGCACATTTTGTGGTGGCTGTGGTTCTGAACTGTTGCCTCTGCCTAGCATGGTCCAGGCATCCTGCACTGATGCATCTCCCCTCGTGCAACACTGCAACTAACCCACAACTGTAATGAGATATGCAAACAAAGACTTTTGAGGAGCCTGAAGCACAGTTTCCACTATGCAGGGCACAATAGGAAAACAGTTTATATCACACTTTTTCTTACAATACGACTTTTCAATCCATTCAACAAAACACTTCCAAGAAAGCAGTTTGAAAACTAAGTATATCCTTCAAATTTTCCAGAGGGAAACCTGTTTCTTTTCCTACTGGCACTTTCAGTTCTCCAGAGACCATCATATCAGTCCAAAAAATATTCTAATACAAAACCCAAAACAGGTCAGTTAATATCTTCAGAAGGATACTGTAACACACAAGCAAACACTGAAACAGAACAACCTTTAGGATGTCAGCTCTCAGACAGAGGAAATCAGACACAAACAGGCTTCAAAAGACTTCTGGGAGAATTACATAACCACTTTCAAAGGCTTAGCTCAGAAAACCTGGCTTACCTGCCTCCAAAGTGTACTGTGAGAAAACAGTATTTTAAGAACATATTGAAATTATTTCCAGTGTTGAATCTATGCAAAAGATCTACAGATCTTTCCCTTTCCCTGACTTACATCCAGCCTTTGCTGCTGTAGCTGTGGCAGCAGCCCTGTGGGAGCTGTGAGCCTGTGAGCATCCGATAGGGAATGCAGGAAACACATCTGTCCCTTCCGTGGGTAACCACCAGGTCATGAGGAAATGTAAGAACCCAGCACACCACACCCTGGACAGACCCGTTCTTGGCCACTCAATAAAGAATGTCAGTTCTACGCACTTATGTATCTCCAGCTATGGTTTTCTGCCTTTTGCAGTCTCTTTCCTGCCTTCCTATTTGCTCAACTTAGACCTTGCAAGAGTTGCTTGTTTAAGCTAAATCCTTTAGGCCTCTCTCCGGACTGCACAGTCAAAACACCAGACCTAAAGGAACAGAAGTATTTTAAATACAAACACTTTTTTTTTTCTGACTGATTATTCCACTTGATGAAATAATTTATAAATATACACAGATTTACTGTTGAGTGAAACTCAGGAGGTTTGTCTTTGTGGTTCCTAATACCTCCCGAAGGCCACGTTCATTGGCAATTCAAAGCAGGTTGCCCTTCCCCCAACAGGAACCTGTCACAGCAGCTGCCCTCTCCCAGCTTTGCATCATCCCAGAGACAAAGTGAGCAGGTGGGCACTACCCAACCTGTTCTGCCACGCACACAGGAAGAGCAGATTCAACACTGAAGGCAGGGCTGACACTGTCAAGGTTATCCTCATCTGCTATCAGACTGATTTACTTTAAAACTGCTCAGCTGTTCCAGCAACAGAAACACAGCTGCCTAATGCACTTTTGCATCCTGCTGAGGTAAGACCTGGATGCCACAAGAGGATCCAGGAGCAACTGGCACCTGCTCCCATCTCCCTTTCTGTGCCTCCAGCACAGCTCGGCCCAGTCAGTCACCAAGATTTACATTAACCAAGGAAATTGGGTACCTAATTTCTCTTGGACTATGCACAATTAATTCCCCTGTGGCTCTTCTGGAAAGAAAATCAGATCTAAACAAAGGATAAGTATAGGTGCTTAATTATTGTATGTTTTAAAAGTGACTTAGTTGATTATACCTCATAATGAGAGAAGGATGATGATATACCTGCATTTCAGCCTGGCCATGAGCTCACTGGGGAATGACATGAACAACACCTTGCTTTCCCCACAGTAAATCAGAATTTAATTGCAGTGAGGTCTTTTTAACATGTTAGAATAAAATTTGCGTGCAGAGTCAGATTGAGAAAGTGAGGCTAACAACTTCCATACACAACAACATTTTGCTTAGCTGATGAAATATATCTGAGGGAAATTGCTCAATGGGATAACAAGAAAAATGCAAATAAAGTAAAATAAGGTTGTTTTGACTTCAAGACAAAAATCAGACAATCCTAAACCTTTTCCCTTTGAAACTACTTTTACCTTTCATTTTAAGTTATATGCTAACACCTAATCTTGCTAAATTTTATTTCAAGCACAAACATTAAGCTCCTCAATGCCCTTCTCTAAAACCAAACCAAACAAACTTCTTAAAGCACACCTGCAAGTCTTAGGTTGGTCGTAGCAGTTGGTTCCATGGGAAGATGTCCTGGAGGGCCGTGGCTGTGGTGAAAGCTGAGTTTTCTCCTGTGAGACAACAAAAACTGATCCACACCAGCGCGGTTTGAAACTGTTCCTGCTCCAGTCTCCTCAGGCTGTGCCACCAGTGAGGTAATAATTCTGCTACCCTTCTGCTTGCCTTCCTGTTCTCAAATGTAGCTGAAATATGACACAGAAGTAGCAAAACTCAGACTTTTAACTCTCCTTGAACACAGGCGTGTAGAGAGACCCAGCAAGTGCATGCCACCGTAGGAACGGCAGCTCCCCAGGCTCGCTCTGACCAGCCCCATGGGGGTGAGCAAGGAGCAGGCACAGCCCATCCACTCTTTGCCACAGCTCCAGCACTTCCTTCCTCCCCTGGCTTTCACAGCAAGCCCAGACACGGTGGCTGCCACTGCTGCCAGCCTCACACCTGTAAGCCCAGGGGGGTTTGCTGCCCATTTTCCAGCTCTGCTGTAAGCATCGACATGCAACATTTGAAATTACCTGGTTTGTGTTTCTCCTTTCACGCCGTGTGCCTCTCTGTGGTCTTTGCAAAGCTCTGAAGGAAGAAAATGAACTCATCAGAAGCCAGAAAAGTTCATGCTCGTAGTCTGAGTAAAATTAAGGCAAACAAATCTTTCTCTATGCGTAAACTGTTGGGTTTGCTGTGAGGATTTTAGAGAAAAAAAGAACTATTTAAAAGATGGGGAAGTTGAGCCAAAAGGACTCAAATTGAGTCAAAAGAAGAGGTTATAGGGAAGTCCTGTAACCCCCACAGCACCAGAACCCTTTTTTTGTACAGTGGCTTGATGCCTCAGACAGCAACCAACAACCCAGCTGTGTAAGCAAGAGCCAGCACACAGCCCCCTAACCCCCTCAGGCTTGACCCCAGGAAGGTCCTGAACCCCTCCCCAGCACTCACCTTCAAGGCTGTGCCGTGGTTCAGGATCCTCGGCCAGGATGCCAGTGCCAGCCCTGGCTTGTGCTGGTGGTGGGCGGGAAGGCGTCAGGGCTGGGGCCTCACGTGGCCTCCCCTGACTCACGGGGTGAGCGGCGGCGGCTCCGTCGTCCTCTGGCTACGGAGGTCACACTCCAGGCGTGTGTTCCCATGTCCCTCAGCTCTGGGGAAGGCGGCCAAGGGCCGATCCCGCTGGCACGGAGAGAGGAGCTGGGCAGCTCCCAGCCTCCCTCAGGCACTGATGGCCCTCAGCAGCCCTGAGCAGCCGGGACCCCTCACTCCTGCCCGTGGCTGCTCCAGCACAGTCCCTGCTGAGACTGGAGACCCAGGCCCGCTTGTTTGGCCTCCCTGGGACATCAGGGGGCCACTGGAAACGTTGAACCCGCTCTGCAGGGAGAGGGCCTGGGCTCTCATAAAGCTAAGCAGGAACAGCATGATGGAGGTTTGGAAGCCCAGGCACGCTGCCCTCCTGCTCAGGGCATCCCAGGGAGGCACAGCTGGAATGCCTGTGCAGCTGGGTCGGTGGCAGCAAACGAAAACGTGCCCTCCACCCCACCTGTCCCCAGCAGCCACAGAGGGTGCTGACAGCACAAAGCCTCTGGCTCTGCTCATCCTACACCCGCTGTAAGGTCATCGGTGCTCCCCTCCAGCCCCTCTCAGCCACCTCTGACACACATCTCTTCAGCACAACAGTTATCTGGAGCCAGCCCAGGGCTCTTCGCTGTTCAGGGCAGCTGCTGATTCACTGAGAGGTGATGGTTTCTGAGCCAGCCAACCTTCACCACAAGGAAACAAGAGGAGGAAAGGAGGCAGCAGATTGCTCCAGTGCACCAGAGCAGAAGGCAGCAGATGTTTGGTCACCTGAAAATGCAGCTGAAGAGTGACAGCCAGTGTCAAAGGAGACTCCTTGGGACACTCCAATAGCACAGTGGCTATTGATTACACAAGGTGTGGTCATGTAAGTCATTTGTCAAATTCAGCTAATGGTTTCACCCTGGTGCAGTTGGTGCCCCAGGAAGAGTTGTATTCCCTCCCTCTGCTCTCCTCACTTCATCTCCTGATGCTTCTGGAGAGACTGGGACACAGGTAAAGTAAGTTATACTTCCTGTAGTAGGTGTGCATTTATTTTTCTTTTCCAGTTTGTTTGGCTGTTTGCTGTGGTTTTTTTGATATTTGTTTAGAGGGGGAAAGCATGGGGTTTTGGTTTTTTTCAAGCAAAATATTCCACTACTTTTCTACAAGTGCCTGTTCAAGTGCCTTGTCTCACCTACTCTGACATTTTTAATTACATGTAACACTGAACACTTAAAGTAGCTAATACCCTGCATCTACTGCTGGGAAGAATATTATCTAATGAATCAGAACGCTTTATCATGTATCACATGTGTTTACTTGGCCTTTATTTGGGAACCATCCTCAGAGATTTAGGAGAATGCTAATTTATCCTTTGTATGCTGGGAAAATTGCTTCCAGGAGGGGTTTAGAGAGGGGAAACACAGGCAGAGCAGCTCTTATGCTTGACACTAATTGGGTGCAGTGTGTGTGTGGATTTGTCACACAGGCAGGTTGCATGAGAAATGTAGAAATACTCCTAAGTGAGTGTAGGAGGGGCCCAGTGATGGTACACGGAGTAGTTATTGCTTATTAAGTCATCACATTTCTGACAGATTAAAACATCCCCATGACTCCTCTTGCCCTACCCTGACTTTCATCCAGTGGGTTGGTTAAATTACTCCCTCTGTGCATTTACTTAGTTGCTACTTATTTTCCTTTAAATAAAGTCTGCTTCAACAATTGTTGTGAGCCTGTGAAGCACAGGTAAGTGCAGGCGGATTATGCCTCACTGCCAGCTGCACTTTGCAGGCTACAGGTAGTTTACAGCTACCTTTCTGGTTTTAAACTATGAGACTTTTGAGAGAGAAGAAAAAAGCAGCAAGCAGTGAGTACAACCCACTGCCTAACCCTCCAGATCCTCGCTGAACCAGTAACACCCTGTTATGCTGAAATCATGCAAAAGCTCTTTGCTTTTGGCTGGGACAAAGCCTGAGGTTTAGCCATGAAACCTTTTGTGGAATCATATGAGAGCAGATCATGTTGTACCTTACTAAGATCTTTTGGAATTTTTTTTCTCATTCTGTACCCTTCTGTGGAATTACTTGCCATAATAAATAATTAATTGTACTAGTATTTCAAATTAACACAATAAAATTTTTGCTAAAGCCCGTTAAATTTAAGACCTAGGCCTGATTGAGCAGGCTAAATCAAAGGCCAGGATGTATCACTTCCTGGAGGATTACTGACCTCCTCAGGTGCTGTTATCAACAGCTCATGAGGCAGAAGAGTGAGTGATTCCAGTACTGACAAGCACAAGATCCTCCCCTTAATGGCTACAGGTAATGATGGAAATGTTCCCTCATTACGGGAGCTCCCCTTTATTATGGTCAGCACATTACAGGCTTACAAATGGGCTCTGAGGGATGAGAGGGACGGGGCTGTCTGGCCTCTGGGGCATTGGCTGCTGGTCCTTCCAATTTAGGTATAAGGGCAGTTTCCCAGTTACAGTCTGGCTGCTGAAGCCCAGGCCCATCAGTAGGATGGACAGTGCAGCCCCAGCACAAAACACAAGTCCGTAAAGGGCAGGCTGCTGGCTGCCAGAGAAGTAGGGAACAGTGAACTGTTCCCAGCCCCTGGCCTGGCTGAGCCAAGTGCTGCAGCAAGCACAGGGATCAACGTGAGGTCTGCGGATACTCTCCCACCCACTGCCCTGACTGGAGAACTGCTTCCAGGAACAACCTGCAGAAAAATCTGCTCCAGTATCTGCTCCTCTTCCCTGTTTTCCCAGTTCCCTGGGCTCCCTTCCCATCCCGTCTTCTGGTCTAGCAAGAGGGCTGGAAGTGCCTCCTGGAAGCAGAGCCACAGGCAGGGGAGCACACACTCCCTGGGAAGCACCAGAAGCACGAAGGACAATTCCCTGCTTCAGCTGATCCTCCTTCTTGATAAAGCCCTTGTCCTCAGCACTTTTAAGCATACAGGCAACGCCAAAGATTTCGATATTTAATCCTCATGTTCTGTGGAATGGGTTTGGTTCTGGAATCGCTTTTGTAACCCTGCCAGCAAAGGCAGGCTGAGACCTGTCCCCTACTGCTTTGTCAGCAATGTGCCTGTCAGGAGATGGCAAGGCCAGAAAGCAGAAAAGCCTACAAAGGTAAGGAGGCACAGGTTGGTTACCTGGGGGGGTTAACTTGACACGTGGGGTTACCTGTTAGCACAGAGGCAACACAGGCAGAGTCATAGAGCAGGGCTGGGGCTGGGCCAGCAGCTCTGTGCAGCACTGACCAAACCAGCTGGGGCATCTCCCAGCCAAGGTGAACTTCAGACCTCCCACAGGCCTGACGCTGAAGTCAGCAGGACTCAGAGATTGATCTATCCCCTGTTTCCTCAGGATACTATTCTCAAACTTTTGCCTCAGGACATACCCAACAATAATCCTCTCCTCCCCAGAAAGAGGGTTCTGTCAACTACTGGCTTCACATTTCTGTGATATAAAGTGAAAAGACACGGGCTGTGCCAGACTGCACAGGGAGAGAAGGATGGAGAAGGTGAGTGGAAAGGTGAGCTCATGGTACAGCCACCCTAAAGCTTTTACGTACTCTAAGGCCAAGTCCCAGGTCCCAGGACCTGCAGAGCTCAGAGCAGTACTGCTGGCAGCTTTTGGAAATTGGACACAAAATCTCAGTGAATCTGGAGACCTCTCATACTCCTGTGACCCTCCCATCTCACTGACCTGGAGAGTAGCAGCCCCAGGCTGGCAGGGCCAATCTTCTCTTTGTGGGACAACTACTTCAGTGACATCCACTGCTGTTGGCACTTTGTCACCAGGATGCAAGCAGACACTATCTTCTGGGATCTTTAAAATTCAGCCTTGCAAAGCTCTTAGGGTCAAAGTGCAGCTCTCCCTCAACAACTCAGCTGTGTCCTAAAATATTCCTCTCTCAAGATCACCTCAGCTATTTCTGATATTTCAGAATTATCAGATTCAATCACCTGCAACATAAAGGGGATGACAGGACATTTGACTTTAAAACTGTTTCCTAAAATAAAGTCTCTGCTCACAGTAGGCACTGAGAGAGCCCAAAGGGTATTTACCAAAAGCTAGAACTATTTGAGAAGTCTGGTCCAATCCATTCATCCTAAAAGATGTGCTCTGGATCAGAGACTACAGCCTTTTTGGGCTACACAAAGCTTGAATCAAGCTCTAGATCCCTCTTCTGTTGACACCACACAAAGGGTGATACCAACACACCTTGTCTCCCACCCAGGATCAAAACACTACTGCTCATTCCCAAACCTCGGAGCTGCTGATGAGGACTGCTCGACCACTCCCATCTCTCCATGGGGCCTGGCTGCCTGTCCAGCAGCCAGTGAGCACTACAAGCCCACTGTCTGTCATCTCAGGGTGCAAACCTGTCTCAAGCTATAGATTGGCTCAGGCTCTCTAGGTCAATTCTGGCACCTTCGTAAGGGGCTTCAAACCAGCTTCTCTGCAGTTCAGGCTCTGGGAAAAGGTCTCAGAGCACCAACAAGTCTCTGCTGACCATAAGCAGAGCACCCAGCCCTCTCAGATGTGGACAGCATGCTGTGAGGACAGAGGACATTGCTATCTCCTGCTACATTAAATGCGTGGTGGGAAGAACAGCACCACTAACATGCCACATAAATCAGTCATCTAAATTAGAATACACAAATCCACTCCAGAAAAGTTTAATGTAGATTCCTGGGGCATCATATTCTTAAAAAAAAAAAACCAAAATACAGTACAAAGAAAAAAGGCAAACAGAATTCCCCAGTATTTAAAATAATGAAATGTATCAAAGCTCCATCTATGACAAGGCTGTACATCACAGGAGCTGCTGGAAGAAGCAGAATCAGCCTGAGGACCAGGAGGCTGCTCCTCCTCCCAGAGATGGCCTGGAACAAGCAGCATCCAGCCAGAAAACCTGGTTCCTTAGGGAACTAGCAAGACCCCTTGAAAGGAAAAGGGCAGAACTCTGTACTGCAGTGAGCTGCCCAGCATCCCTGCTGGGAGACAAACCAGACAGGCTGATCCCACAGTGCTGAAGCCCTGTGAGAGCACATATCCTGGGAGGAGTGGTACCTTCCAGCAGATCCCACCAACTGCATGACAAAACCTACTCCTTTGAGAAATCCTGGTATCAGAGGAAAAAGAGCCATTACAAGAGCCAGTCAGGAGACCAGGAAAGGATCTGAGACACATCACACTACTCGCTGGCAACAGAAACAAGCAACAGATCTTGAGTTAAGAGGTCAGCCCAGTACAGCCCCAGTCCCAGGGATGTCTGTGGTACCCTGTCTCCCATTCAGTCTTTGGATTAAAGAATCTTAGCGTAATTTAGCAAAGAACCTCTGGTGGTCTCTGCCTCACCCCCGTCCCATTCAAAGCAGGGCCAACTTCAACGTCCAATTAGTTCAGGGCCTTCTCTAGACAAATACTGAGTTATCTCCAACCATGGCTATCTCAGGACTCCAGCACATGCACAGTAAGCAGTGCATGGGCCATGGCAGCACTTCTGATGTCCTTGGGCTACAGAGCAGCCACCTTGGAGCCAAGAGAGAGCTGCTTTCCTTCCATCTATCAGTCTTCATATGACAACAGTCTAATTTGGTATCGCCCCTACACCTAAGGGCAGTGATCCATGGCTGTTCCACTCCACTGCAGGGCTGCTACAAAGCACTCATTTCCACAGGTACTATGCTCCAAAAGCAGCCAAGCCGCCCCAATGTGCAGCCCAACCTGACAGTAACCACCATGAGAGCTGAGGGAAAGGCTGGAGGAGCACTTATTCAAACAAGGGAAAACACAGATTCTTATGCAGAACAAAACTGTGAGCTTAGAGGAGGACCTATGTCAACAAGGAACCAGCTGATGTCAGACAGCCTCAAAAATATAACAAACATTAAGTAACCCAGGTGCTCAGTAAACACTGCAGGCGTGACAGTGCCATCATGGAAAAGCTGAGATTATGGCTGGAGAATATACCAAGACATTTAAAGCCTGCTGGGAAGCAATAAAACCTTTGCTGACATCAACTCCATGGACTCCCCAACAAACACTAAATATGAGCAGTGTATCTGAAGATCTAGATACCCACTGAAAAACTGAGATAAATAGAGGAGTGGTGGGAAGGGCTGAGAGACTTCCTTCTCCTGGCCGCTTGCCTCGCAGAGAGGAGGATAAGCACCTCTTCCCGGGTGCTGGCAAAGGGCCCTCTCCTGTGGCATGTGCACCACGCCAGATGAGCCTGCTGTCCCCACACTGCCCTGACATGTGCACATGTGAAGGCTGAGACACCTTCCAGACCATAGGGATCACCAGATTTTCTGCTGTGATCCCAGCAGGAGCACAAAGCACCCCAAATGTCGGTCAGGTGCCTCCAGGAGCTGACAACAGCCTGGCCCGCGGTCCCTGTAGCACAGCCCCCACGCATGGGGAGGAACGTGTGCCCAAACCCCGTGGGTCAGGCGGTTCGAAGGGCAGGCTCTGGACATCCAGGACGGTGGCAGGGAGCCGGGCATCCCGCGGCCCGGCCCCAGGCAGGCAGGCAGAGAGCAGGCAGGGCAGGAGCACAGCGGTTTATTGGCAACACGAGCAGAGGCGGCGGCGGTGGCAGCGGGCCCCGAGCGGGGTGCGGGGCGGCGGTGCTCCGGCGGCGGGGGCCGGGGCCGCCCCGGGCCTATGTCAGCGTCTCTCCCTTGGTGACCTACGGGAAAAGGAAAAGCCTCAGCCAGGCCCGGCCCCGGGCCCGGCCCGCACCCGGCCCACCGCCCCGCTGCTCACCCGGGCTTCGATGTACTCGATCCTCCGCTCCAGCGCCGTCAGCTTCTCGT